>OX940877.1:56802558-57082558 GCA_954870665.1 Stratiomys singularior
TAGCCGAAGATTTTGGTAAATGTGAATATTGATATTATTTTTAAATGTATTTAAATGTTGATTAGTTAGTTGATTTTTATGCGAAGTTGTTTGTAATAATATTGATGCAAAATTTCCAATTTCAAGGCAGATGTATGCCCTCTAACATAACATGTAAAATTAATGCATTTTTCAGCTGTGTTTGGTGATTAATGAAAATAGCTTTAGTATTTATGCCTATGATTGGATAGAACATTGTAAATGTTAAGTTTATGTGCTTCTAGTTGCGCGAACAACTTTGAAATTTCGGTTATCATGTTACATTTGACACGAATGCAAGGAACGAACACACGTGAACGGACGCTCATGTACATGGATAGAGCCTCTCTATATCTTAAATCTTTATGTGTTATATATACTGGAAACATCAGCCCAGGTTGGACGTTTCATCTCTCCAATCAAAGAAATTTAGACATACATATGACAAGTCGCGCTTAAACATTCAAACTTTGCAGAACATTTGTTTGGAATTCTTTGATTTCCTGAAAGGACAGCTCAACCTCATAAAACAAATAGGAGGCGATGAGAAATCTAATAGAAGCAAATATAATAGAACAAATAAAAGCTTTTAAGAAATCTAATGAAAATTAAGCATAAATTTGTGTTACACACAATACCGAAGAGAATAACATAATTGTGGTTTTTCTCAGTTTTGTTTTTTCTTTCTTTATCTACATTGCGTAGTCAAACTTCAGAAGAGTGATCTCGGTAACGATGACTGATGATGATGAATATGAAATTGATGAACCCAATGATCTCACTCCTCTGACACTCTCACATTTTTTGCATCAGCGAGTCACTTATGGCTTTGCCTGACTGCACGAGCCATTCAATTTTAGTGCCTATCTAGACATCAACGCTTGTATTTTGTGCAACGATGTCAGTATGAGTATTTACATCCCAGCAAACATTTTGTCAGAATTTCGCTTAGGCGAACTACATTCGGATCGCCTATTCTTCGCCAGAACGAACAAAAATCGAAAAATAGCATATGCGACACGTAAAGCTATGGAAAAATCGTCTTTTCTTCGCCAGAGCGAACAAAAGTCGGAAAATAGTATATGGGGTGCGTAAAGCTATGGACAGAGCGAACAAGAAAACGTTTCTTTTTCCTATTTTCTGGATCCAATTTTATTTGTATGGGTTATTGATCAGTTTGCTTTTGTTAATCTTCTAAGTGACATTTTGGTTCATCATTTGTTTGTCAGTTCCGAGTGGCATTTTTGGTTATCCTTTTTCGGACTCATATTTTCGTTTTAAATTACTAATTTACATCGCGCAATTTATGATTATTTTCTCGATCACGCATTACCTTGCGCAGCATTTTCACAAAAGGTTAGTTACGCGATCAAAAGTAATCATTTGTGCATTCTTTTTGATAAGTTTTATACGCAACCAAGGTTTATCCCTTTCGGCTTCTTGATTTGTTTTCCGACTGCGCGAGTTATGTCTTAATTGTGTGGTGTATTTAAAAAAAAAACAATTTAGTTTAAGGTTTCGAAAGAGTGGTACTTTACCACTCTTTGAATTCCGAACCGTTATGAGCATTTCGCTATTCACGGATTCTCGACAAACTTTCGGAACGCCAGGTAAACTACAAACAATATACTTTTTAAATGCCGAAGCCCCCTTTTTTACAATATTTTACAGCAAATTGGTTAGTGTAGTGTTTCTTTATCTTGTTGCATTCACATTTTAGATAGTGTGGTCCTGAGTGAATTTCATTCAAATAAATAAATATTTTTTTATATAATCCGATATTAACGATTTTTGCATGTTGAATGTATGACTTTCTACAAGCGAAAGCCGCTGATGTCAATTGTAAAATCAATCACAATATGGATACATGGATTCTCGGTGCTCTACTGTAGGTGCATGTAATGAAGTGTACATTGCATAACAAAAGAAACAGCTGTTATGCTGATTAGGATACTGAATAAATTAATAGTAAGCATTACAGCTGATTTTGTTGTGTGACATATATATCATTAAGAACTCATACATTCACTAATATTGGCAGCACCGCAAGAAAATGGCGACCGTTTAAAGTGACGTCACGATGGCTTTATCCATTGGTGGACTACATATCATCAAAGTCACTCTGACACAAACGTTGGGCTGTGTACTCGACTGATTTATATCCTACTTAGAAGAAGTCATCTCTTTTGACTTGTTTACAGTATTTCAAGATTGGAGCAGTTACTGAGAGAACATTAGAAACAAGTGGACAGACAGGAAACCGTACTGATGGAAAGACAGGTCGCCAAACTAGTAGAATTATCCGAACAATTATCCGAACTTGACTGTCTCCCAATTTTATTCATAAACTGCAGATTTTTAGGACTGGTCAGTTTTCCTTTTTTTGACGTACAAGACATGATTTTTTTTCCATAAGCTTGATTGTATTCTCCATGTTTCGATGGTTTACAGATTCTCAGTGGCTTTATATAAACAGAATTAATTCTACTATTCAATTTCTTTGATGAAGAAAAGACTTACTTTACAGCCCATTCCCATGTATTCCCATTTTGTTAACGTGGAGTCTGTAAGAACCTTATAGATTCCTTTTTAAAAAACAATAATCTAATCTTGTACTTATGAAAGCTCGAGACGATAATTATTATGTATAATCCATTATTTTTCTCTAAAATGTGTTCAAATCAAAAATGTTTCTTATTTAGTTCAGGTACAATTCCACCACAGAAGCCAGTTCGTATTGATGATAATGTCGCGAAAAACAGTTCAAAAAGAAGCTTGAAATACTATGCATTATTTGACGATTGACTTCAGGTCCACTCCTTAAACTCCTTCCGATTCGACATTCCGTAATGGTTATGTCAACATTACGTACGATAACGTTTCATATATATATAAGTTGTAAAAAATATAAGTTAGTGACTGAATAATATATATTTCAGTCTCTTCAACTTATATTTATACCGTTCAAAGTAATGTCGATAGTAGAATTAAAAATAATATTTTTATATATATTTCCGAATTGGCAGAGTGAGCAGCAAAATATTAAGTAAATAATTCGACACTGGATGAAGTGTTAAAATTTCTAGGGCACTGCACTTAAGACATTAATTAGATCACATCACATTATATTACGTTTAAATTCAACAACATAAATATCCTATCAGACTGAAATCCTACAACCGACTTTAAATGCGACTTTACTTTAAAAACAAAACCGCCATTAACCCTCTAACCGGCAAGAGAGAAATAATGTTCGGGTGAAGCCAATAATTTTTTTCCAAGTAAATGTAGTCAAAGGAAACTTAAGTTTTAATTTTCAGGTGAAAAAAACATTCTGATCGAGCGGCAGGTGAGAAATAGTGAAGACCGTCTGTAGACGGTCTTGCCAGTTTGAGTGTAAAAATATCATCACAGATAAATTTTATTTTTTAAACAAGTTTGATTTGAAAAAAGAGAACAGTAAGAGAAAGGAACACGTTTTTAATATTATTTCTTGTGGTGATAGTCCCAAAAACAATTTTTATCAATTTGACAACATAAATGTAGGTCGCACTTTGAGCAAACGACCTGTGTGTCGGATTTTTTGCAGTGCTTACACCTTTTTTTTCTATTCTATCTACCCACTTTGGAAAATGGTTGATACCGTCGAAACGAACATCATCAACTTGATGAACCGCTCTTCTTCCAACACCAGATAAACCAGGCTTTGGTGATAAAGACCTACATACATCTTCAGATGATGGTGGTCGTCCTACGAGCTTTTTTGTTTCAAGGACACAAGGGCAGCAGCTATTTTCTCCCGAAAATCAGGCAGATTTATAACCGGTTCTGACTCATCGTTGGAAGCGTTTGCCTCGTTAGCATTCGAACGTTTGTACAAAATGAATGCATTTGTACACGCCATATCCACAAAGTGATGAAATAATCGTATCATAATATTACGAGTTTTAGCGCGAATATGGTATCGACCCATGAGACCATCCATGAGGTCTACTCCACCCATGTGAGCATTGTGTTCCCGGATGATGTGAGGGCAGTTTATTTCAATGTATTTCTTTTTTTCGATCATAGCGGGAAGCCTTTGCTGCTTGTTCATCCCCATTGGTTCTAGAAAATCGCTCAATTCCTACAAATGTTGATGCCAGGCGGACACATTTGTTATCCTTCCATAATACAGTGGTTACATCAACTCCTTGGATTGATGTCATGTATTCCACGCAAAATCTTCTCTCCTCTTTGTTGATTTCGCTGTCGGTTGGCAGTTTACATGCTGGAATACGATTGGCTATAAATGAATAGAAATGTAAATCATGTTCCAATCAATAATTGGACATAACGATTCAAGTACCTCTCACTGTCCCTAAACTATAGATTCCTCTGGTCCTTAAATAGATTAACAGTGGCAGAGATGTATAAAAGTTGTCAAAGTACAGTATGTGATTGAAAAAATTGGGAATTGCTTGTGACAACCGAATCACAATATTTGATGTGGCTCCTAGGTCCGGTGTATCAGGTAGGATAACATTATCTCCGGCGCCGTTGTAGATTTCAAATCGGTAGGCATAACCATTTGAATCACACAGCACGAACAGTTTAATGCCCCACTTATGCGGCTTATTGGGCATATATCGACGAAGATGGTGTCTAGTCTTTATGCTGCACATCTGTTCGTCGACGCATAATCTAGCGGTTTTTGGGATGGAATCGAATCGGTCGTTTATCTTGTCGGCAACAGTACGGATGCGAAACAAAGAGCCATAGCCCGGTTCACCTTTCTTCTTTCGCGGCGATTCATCTTGAAATGATAAATATTTCTTGATAGTAAGGTATCGTTTTGATGGCATACACTTCTGAATTGGCAAGAAGGCATTTTTCCCCCAATAGCTGTCGTCCTACGACAATAGCTGTCGTCCTAAGACCGTCTGTAGACGGTCTTGCCGGTTAGAGGGTTAAATGCCCTAAATATAATAAAACTAATTTTAAGGAATCAATGCCAAATTTGATTTCCCAAATTTACTTACGATTTATTTTTAAGTTGTTACAAACAAAGTTACAAAATGGAGAAACTGATTTTGCAAATTTTATTTCATCGGTTTTGGGTAATTTTCAAGACAGTTTTTTAATTTTTCTGCATATTTTTTTACTTAATGGGGTTTTCAGGCAATATTAACTTTCAGGAAAATAACCTGGAAAACTTTTATTTCAGAACATACAGCAAACAAAACGATTGCCAACGATGCAAATTTGTATCGCCATTTCGAATATTTTCAACAGTGATCTGAAGTACTGTGGCACATCGAAAACAAATCGCCACGTCGGATTACAAACACATCGCCGGGGCAGTTCACCAATAAATCACCATGGCGAACCGTTTGCGACACGCCATGGCGATTCGTCTGCAAAGTGACATATTGTTCGCAGACGATTCGAATTCAGATCGCTGGCGGATTCGCCGGCGAACTCATTTTCCGACACGGCGATACGAATTCGTATCGACGGAAATTCGTTTTGTCTGCTGGGTTTTTCTTTGTTTTCAATTTCTGTTTCATGGTTTTTAATGTTTTTGTTACATTGTTTGGTCTGTTTTTTTTAAATTTATCTCTTTTTCAATAATTTGTCAACATTCGTACCTCGCGTGATTTTGTTCCTCGACTGAGGAGAGCGCTGGGAAGCAACTTCAGCGTCCACAATGGTGTTTTCGATTTTTTCTTCTTGTTGTAGTTTTGGAAGTTGCGTTTAAGGTCTTAAAATTTTCTTTAGGTTGACAAATCTATCTACTGCTTGAATGTTATGTTTTTTCTTTTTGTCACCAAAACATCATAAAGAAAACTAGCAACCACAGACAGACAGACACACGGCTCGTCCAACTATCCCCCACAGCCTTAAAAATGCGAACAACCCTAACAGACGAAGCCTACAGCAAAGAATTAATCACGATATACACGATTGTAGATAAAAATGGATACAAGAAGGGCTAGAAAGATAAGAAAGAGTTTCAAAACAACATTAACCTACACGGGAAAATCAACATACAAACTGGCGAAGTTTTTTAATATACAAACGAAAAACATACAAGACACATCAAAACGAACAAACAAGCACCCATTTGGATATATTCTTCGAGCCAGTAAAAGCGCTTTAAGAAATATCATACGATGTTTGAAAAAGGTTGATTATATAAAAAAGCAAACAAAATGGACTGCAAATTAATAAACTCTGTGTAGAGTTTGTATTAGAAAAGAATTTATTCAAAACTTTTACAAAAATTCTAAATTAAACTCTTACTAGTTGCTTCCTTTAGCAACTCGGGAATACTACTTCTACGTTACAAAATAATCTTTTGTATTTATACTTAAAATATCTTATCCTTATTCTAATGTCGATATTTACTTAGGAATTTACATATACATATTCTAACACCTTGACCCCTATAAAATTTCTCTTAATTTGCAAGACATCATAAAGTGATCAACGCATCTTTGAAATGCCGACACCCTAATAAAATAATAAAAGGAAAAAGGATATTTTGTATTATCCTTCTGAGATCATGAGGATGGTCAGCAGATGTGGTACATGTAGTGTGTAACTGATTCTTAGTATAGCTAATTACATTTATGATTTTCCATTTGCTTGCATAAGTTTGTTGATGCATTTTTCTTGCAGATAATGTTTATCTTTGGTTAACTCTTCCCCTCTTAAAACCGAGTGTCCACAATCGGCATCAAAAATAGGGGAGGTCGTTGAAACGTGGTTGTGTCGAGATAGATGATGGTATCTCGATTGTCGGTGCAGAAGCTTGTTATGCCCTCGGAGAGAGAAAATATTAATTAGAAGCTTTTTATATTTAAGAATAAAAAATAATTTTATTAAAAAATATAATACAAGTGATTTTAACAATTTTGTCAAAGTTAAAATAATACGGAGCTCGAGCTCAAAATTACGAGTTACTTAATTTCTAATTCCATTCTTAACTATACCTCGCTTATCATACCGTTCTGCTTACATCTAAGAAAATCGCATAAGATGTGTTTCTGCTTACATTTAATAAATCACATAAGATATATTTCTGTTTACATCTAAGAAATCGCATAAGGTATACATATTTATCGTAACGGAGCAATTATTTATAAAATAAATTAACGCGAAAAGACTCCAGAAGCAAAGACAAAAATCTCAAGTGAAGCGCATATCAGATCAACCATGCACAGGTTGTCCAATATCATTCAACATACATATCAAATTTCACTTGTGCGCTACAACATATATGTCAACACCAACGCTAATGCATATCAGCGTTGGTCCGTCTTCGTTGACCACGACGACTCAGAAATGAAAACATTTCCTAAATTATGTAAATATAATTTAGATTGCGGTACGTAACATAAGACAGATTTTGTCTTAAAGAATATACAAAGAATATCAGCTCAGATATGCTATCAGAGCCATGAATAACACCTTCCCCCTTAAGAATTTTGTGAATTTCCTAATTCAATAGTTTTATCAAAATCTCACGGGTACCTAGTACGTAAACTGCCAGACAACGGTTCTAATCCAAGTTCTTGTTGGAGGTCACCGTCGACATTTCGAATTTCTCGCGTCGAGTGTCTTTCAGGTGCTTCCCTTACTTTCAAACAATTATTTCGAAAAAACACAGAAACCAAATTCAGAACAATTCTTATACAAGAACATTTGAAACATATGTACACAATAACCAACGCAAAAATGGTTAAAAGTACACCTCCGAATAACGATCGTGAATCTTCCGGGATAGTTGACAGAGCCGTTTCCCAAAAATGTTTATTGCGCCGGATTTCTACTGCAAGGTCACGAAGATTCTCTAAATTTTTGTTTCTTATCTTTGTCAATGGTTCATCGTCGAAAGTGAATTCTTCTAATTTAATTCGCTCGCAACAATCAGACACTACACGCATTTTATCTCGATTCTCGATAGTAATATTAACATTCATAGCGGAACTATGTATGGTCGCGTCGAAAGTTTCAAAAATGCAATCGGGTTTTAATGTGAAAATACCGACTCCTACTAATGCGATTTTTTCAGAACTATTACATACATATTTGCCGATCACTGTCGGATATACAACATACAAATATTTGTTTTCATCTATAAGATGGTAACTTTCGATATTGATATTTAAACCTCTCACATTACAATTTTTATGTGTTTGGCGGTAAAATACATTAATTTCACAATCCGAATCTAAAACAGTTTCTCTCAAGACTAGAGAATTACATATAAAAATCATGTTTATTTTCTTACAATTCCTTAAACTTTCTAGTGAAGTGTATTTTTCCTTATTTTCTTGTATAATTAAAAATTTATTATTGAGGTCAATTAAAGCCAATCCGTTCTGGACTACTTTTGGAATCGAAATCATCTTAAAAACATCGAAGGGTTCTTTTCTTATGAGATTTGTGGATAAAAGTATAATCAATTTTTTATTTTTCGTAAAGGTTTTGATTTCCATAGAATCAATTATTGCGGCATAATTTTCGATACGCGGTTCAAACACCAAGTTTTCCTCTTCGTGAGACTCACTAAGTGTCTTCAAAACATCTTCAGGTTCTATCAAACAGGGGTGTATTTTACCTAATTGCAACAAGATAATACCGTTTAACAATTGTTCGATTTCCATGTGAATTAACTCAAGTTTATGATTAATTTTTGACATGGATTCCTCAAAATAATTTTCGACTTTATTATAGTGGTCAGCGTTATTATTGTGAATTTTAAGTTTATTTTTTTCTTCTATAATCGTATTGATTTTCTCTTGAGTTAAATTGGAGTACTTAGCAATATTCAGAACTTGCTTATTTAAGGATTCCATGAGCGATAAACTTTCGGTCATGCCGTCTTTTGTACGTTTACCGTTAAGATCAAGGGTCTTGATGACGCTATTATAATAATCAGCATCGCTCTGGTCAAGAGTACCAAATAAAAACAAATCCGCTTCCAATAAAATTTATAAGTCCCTTACGAAAACGTTTACTTCTTTTTTCTGCCAATAGTTGATATACTAATTCAAGTTTATGCTTTAATCCTAAACTTTCTAATTTCGCTTTATGCTGATATGCCGAACACTTAGGTAGACTAGTCAGACACATATCATTAATTCCAGAAACTAAATCATTAATTTGTGTAATGGCTAACTCTAAATCTTCTAAATGGATAATATTTATCAAGGTAAGCTTATTATTAGTCTCCTTAGCTTTACCCATGTGTAAAATTCCCGCATCGCCGTTCAATTTCTCCAGCTGGAAACTCCAGGTGCTGGCGACTGAGAGCGAGATTCTGCAATATAAAGCTTAACATTAGCTTTGTTATATTTCTTACGTTTCTTTTTTATTTTGACAATAACATGATCGTTGGTAACGCAAGAAATTTCAAAAGGGCCTTTGTATAGAGGCGCTTCCTTATCCAACCTAAGGGAATTTTTTACAAGTACCCTATCTCCTTTTTTGAAATCGGGAGTTTTGCCAATGCGCTCATCATAACGTTTTTTGGACTTTTCTTTACTTTTTAATTCCCTTTCTTTTGCCATTCTCTTAACTTCGATCAAACGTGCCCTGAGATCGTCAATATACTCAAAGTAAGTCTTAGGCTTGAATTTATCAATACCATTTAAGTTTCTTGGTATTGTCCCAAAAAGCATTTCATGTGGGGTAAAACCAGTAGTATTATGAACTGCATGATTATAGCTCATAGCGGCAAACATCATCCGCTTATCCCAACTTTGCATTTCTGTGATGCATTCGTCGTTTGTTGACCTCAAAAATTCCCACAATCTATTGTGTGCTCTTTCTATCCTCCCATTAGATTGAGGATAAGCTACAGTTGTTGTTATCAGCCCAATTCTAAACATTTTACAGAAAGTATTCATGAGTTTGTTGCAGAATTCTGTTCCATTATCCATGAGGATAATTTTGGGTGCACCAAAGTATGTGATCCAATCGGACATGAGAGCTTTAGTTACAATTTCAGCTGATTTATCAGCAATTGGTACAAATCGAATATACCTGGTAACCTCATCCTGGATGGACAGACCATATCTGTTCCCATCTATTGTCACGTCAAAGGGTCCAACCAAATCAAGAGATATTTTCTCCATAGACTCTTCACAAGATGTAGTTATCGTCATAGGATTCCTGTGGGGTTTCCTATTAACCTTGCTCTTTTGACAAGCTAGGCAATCGTTCACATATTTTTCAACATGCTTTTTGATGTTATTCCACGTATAACGACCTCTGATCTTAGCAAACATTGCCTTTTGTCCCAAATGACCACCCATCAACCCATTATGATATTCACGGAGTATTTCCTTTTGTCGTTCCGTGTCTTCTACAATTTCTATTTCTTTGGTGGGAGAAATAATTTCATCATAATTCAGTAAATTCCCTACCGATGAAGATTCTTCATTAGGTGTGACCGTGTCGTTTATCTCCGGATCAACTATATTTTCGACGTTTACTGTTGGTTTGGCATTAGAATCGACTGGTATGATACCATCGTTTTCTAATTCTTGGACTCTTCGCTCATATTCTTCATAGAGATTATTTAACAAGTCCTCATGTGGATTGTTAGTTTCAAAAATTCTAACGTTTCGTGACAGCTCGTCAGCTACAGCATTTTCTTTACCTTTCACATATTCGGTGTCATATTCGTATTCTTCAAGTTTAAGTTTCCACCTTACTAGCCTACTGCCGGGATCCTTAACCTTGAATAACCACAACAGGGGTCTGTGATCAGTTCTCACAAGAAATCGCGTACCATAAACATATGGACGGAATTGCTTAACAGCCCATACAATGGCCAAACACTCCTTTTCGGTAGTGCTGTAATTTCTTTCGGTTTTGTTCAGGGTACGACTTGCGAACTGTACAGGAAGATCTTGCCCAGATGAATTTTCTTGACTCAAAACTGCACCGACTTCATGATTAGAAGCATCAGTAGTGATAATGAATCTCCTTGAATAGTCAGGATATTGGAGAATTGGTTTCTGCGTTAGCATTCTCTTCAAAGTTTGGAAGCTTGACTCTTGCTCATCTCCCCAATCAAAAATAACATCTTTCCGTAAGAGTCTATTCAAAGGTTCTACAATTAATCCATAATTTTTTATGAATCTTCTATAGTAGCCGGTCATACCCAAGAATGATTTAATGCAAATATCACTGTATGCATGTTTTAATGCCTTTTTGATCGATTGGTCGAACCATCTTTTCGATACTTGCAGATTTCTTTGGGTCGGGTTGAACACCATCTCCGGTTATAATGTGCCCCAAATAGCTTCTTTTCAAATTTACTTCTTTTCGCAGAAATTCACACTTATCAGGCTGTAACTTCAGGTTAGCCTTTTTAAGCTGTTCGAGAATTTCGCATAACTTACTATTATGCTCTTCTAGAGAAGAACCATAAACAACAATGTCGTCCAAATACACGAAACATTTTATTCCCTGTAAACCAGTGAGGACTGTGTTCATAAGTCTTTGGAAACATGCAGGTGCGTTCTTTAACCCGAACGGCATTCTAGTTTATTCAAAATGTCCGTAGGGAGTGCTAAACGCGGTTTTGCACATATCTTCATCTTCAAGAGGTATTTGGTGGAATCGTGATGCAAGGTCCAAAGTAGAAAAGTACTTGGCCTTTCCCAACTGATCTAAGATTTCAGTGATATTTGGGAGTGGATAACTATCAGAAATAGTTACGTCATTCAGCTTCCTGAAATCGATAACAATGCGCCACTTCTTAAGCCCACTTGTATCAGCCTTCTTAGGAACGATCCATAACGGACTGTTCCATGGTGACTCACTATCTCTAATAATTCCATCTTCTTTAAGTTTATCTAACTGATTCCGTACCTCTTCTTCATGCACCTTTGGAAATCTGTATCCCTTGGTATAAATTGGTGCTGTCCCAGGTTGAACGTTAATTCTATGTTTTACGGCTTCCGTTGCTGTAAGTTTTCACCCTTCAAACAAAATAAACTACTATACTTTGTTATAATGGCCTCAATTTCTTGTTTTTCGAAATCATTCATGTGGGATGTGTGAATAGTATTTGTAAGTTCGATATTCCTGTCGCAATTAACTTCGCCTAAGTCGAAATTTTCCAAGCTTTCAGCTTGTACGGCTACACCGGAAATACACTTCCGATTATCCAATGTGTTAACAATGGGAACCGAAGCTTTCCCACATTTAACCCTTGCAATACAACTTGGAACAAACAATCCTCCCAACTCCTGTGATGAGATCACAACTTTTCCATCTTGGACTTCACCTTTAATGGTAACAATTCGAAAAGATTCCGAACGCCGGTTAATGAATTTCTCTTCACTTTCATAGCGAAGATCAGTTTTTTCATCTAACCCTTTTAAAACGCCTTCCGAGTATAAAATATCATATTTATACTCCTTGAGAAATTGGCTTCCAAGAAGACCATCAAAACTTCCCAATAAATCGTTGCGAACAACGTGAAATTTAACAGACAAGGTTTTGTCTGTTCCCACCCTATTAGGTGTCATAGTAAACTGTACATTAGTTTCTCCAATTGCGGTTTCTGGGTCACCTGAAATTCCTTGAAATTTCAATTTCTTTTTCTGATTGACATCTTTTTCATATACAGCCGAAGCTTTGATCATATTGACTTCAGCCCCAGTGTCAATCAGAACTTTACATATTTCCCCATTTATAATAACTGTAATGAAAGGGCTTTCCGCAACTTCAATACGCCTTTGATCCGCAGATTTCTTAAATTTCACGTTTTCAGAGGGTGCTTTTTCCTTATCTTTCCTGATTGGTTTTCTACAGAACTTCTTTATATGCCCTAATTTGCCACAATTATAGCACTTCACTTGCAATTTATTAATTTTTGCAAGATTCCTATTTGAATAATCATGCTCAGTTTTGGAGTTGAACAGATTTAAACGTTGTTCCTCCTCACACGCGGCTTTACTTGCTTCAGCCAAGTTACCGGGTTTCTGTGTGACAACATATTGCGATAACCTTTCTCGCAACCCATTTATAAAAACTGTGGTGGATTCTTCTTCCAAATAAGCTCTTTGCCCAGCTTCATGTTCTTTCTTCACGGAGCCAATTTAACTTTGCAATAACCTACGGTGCAACGTCTCCACCCGTTGGGTGTATCTGACGACAGACTCGTCTTTACCCTGTTTACAGCTTATCAACTCTCTATGTAACTGTAGTGAACTGTGTGGTTCACGAAAAACCTTGAGTAATTCATCCTTCAAATCGTCCCAACAACTTAATTCTCGATTCATTAAGATTGTTATCGCATTACCGCGAATCCTCGTTTGAATAAAACGAAACAGGACGGGTTTCTGTGATACGGAAGCCAAAGCGTTCGCATGATCACAAGCCTCAATAAAGTGGGGATGAAAGCAAAGAGAGTTGCAAATGGTATTTCGGCCATCTCGCCGAAAGAAAAATGTGTTGCAGGGTTAATTCGCTCCCTAAATGAAAAATCTACCTCACCAGAGTCAATGACCTCAGAGGGCCCAGTTAAAACCCTAGTATCAGAACCACTAATCCGCTCCCCAAATGAAAAATATTCTTCACCAGTGTCAACTAACTCAGAGGGCTCAGCTAACGACTTGGGATTTGAACCACTACCGACCGCACCTTCTTCCACTGGAATAACCACAAATCTCTTCAGATATTCCGCACGAGAAACAAATTCGTTATTAAAACACACGATATAATTTTTCTCGTTTCTCAAAATCCACTCATTCGAAACCTCGTAATTTTTCCCAACAAAATCCTTAATAAGAACCATCAAAGAGGTCCACAACGGTTTAACTTTTAACAAAAATAGTCAACAACTGAAATATAAAATAGTGACAATGTATAAAACGTCACTTAAAATTATTTTCGAAAAAAACCCACTGGTTATTAAAATTCACTTAAGTTTCAAAATGGTTGTGTTCACCTTTCAACCTCGTTTCACAATCAATTTAACCGATGACACAAGAAATCACAAGAAATATTGGCATGCATAAAATAAATATTTGAATTTTAATGAAAAATACTATTTACGTGAGCATCCAGGTGTAGTGAAACAGGATCATGATGTCCAAAGTTGTGTGCTGTGTGTGTTACAAAAAGATGAACCGATAAAACTCGACTCGACTCGAGATCCTCCTCGTAAAGTGCAGATTGTAGCGAATTGATCAATAGAATTTTCGCTGTGGAATCTCCTTCGCCGCGATAAGTGCCAGTTGTGGTGAATTGATAAAAGGATGTTGATCCTCCTTGTAGAGTGCAATTGTTGCGAATTGATCAATAGAATTTTTCGCTGTGGAAGCTCCTTCGCCGCCGTTAGTGTCAGTTGTGGTGAATTGATAGAAGGATGTTGATCCTCCTTGTAGAGTGCAAATTGTAGCGAATTGATCAATAGAACTTTTCGCTGTGGAATCTCCTTCCGACTCGCAATGAAATGGCTCCCCCGTGCAGTCAAACCAGAATAATTGTATAAAAAAAAGTCTTCGACTTCCTTCTCTCGGGCTGGGTCGTCGTCTTCCGGATTTATCTGTTCGGAAGAACTTGCTAGTTAAATAGCCAAAGTAGATAATTCGGATCCCACCGCTGCCACCAAAAATTGTTATGCCCTCGGAGAGAGAAAATATTAATTAGAAGCTTTTTATATTTAAGAATAAAAAATAATTTTATTAAAAAATATAATACAAGTGATTTTAACAATTTTGTCAAAGTTAAAATAATACGGAGCTCGAGCTCAAAATTACGAGTTACTTAATTTCTAATTCCATTCTTAACTATACCTCGCTTATCATACCGTTCTGCTTACATCTAAGAAAATCGCATAAGATGTGTTTCTGCTTACATTTAATAAATCACATAAGATATATTTCTGTTTACATCTAAGAAATCGCATAAGGTATACATATTTATCGTAACGGAGCAATTATTTATAAAATAAATTAACGCGAAAAGACTCCAGAAGCAAAGACAAAAATCTCAAGTGAAGCGCATATCAGATCAACCATGCACAGGTTGTCCAATATCATTCAACATACATATCAAATTTCACTTGTGCGCTACAACATATATGTCAACACCAACGCTAATGCATATCAGCGTTGGTCCGTCTTCGTTGACCATGACGACTCAGAAATGAAAACATTTCCTAAATTATGTAAATATAATTTAGATTGCGGTACGTAACATAAGACAGATTTTTTCTTAAAGAATATACAAAGAATATCAGCTCAGATATGCTATCAGAGCCATGCATAACAAGCTGTTGTACTGTGACGGGTTGCATTATGAATTGTGAATTTTCCTTTTTAACTTTGCAGGATTTTCGAATGTACCGTTGAATTGGTTCAGAAGAATAACTCCTGATGATATTTCATCAATCGTATCCACGTGCTGGTTGTTTATTTGATTACAGGTTGCGCTTGTGCTTCTAATCGGATTCGGGATGCAGGTTGTATCGCTGATGTCGATTATGTTTGATGTTTTACAAATTGACAATTAATTGAGTAATTTACATTCTTTGGAAATACCATAAATTTCATTTTTTAACTTAAATATTTTTTTGAATGGAATGTCTGTAATAAATTTTTGTTTTTTAATTGGTTTAGTAAGCAAAGCCTTATGCTTTTTCAGTTGTAGTAGAAATATTGACAATATAAAGTATTGTATTATGATTAGTGATAACTTTAAATTCTGAAAATTCTAGTGCTTCTTTGATTATTGGATATGGTAACTTTTCTTTGTCCAAAACATCAGTGGCTATCTTTACATCTGCTTTTGACAATATGAGTGAATTCACAATTCCTAGTTTTGCTCAATGAATCGCATGATTTACATTAATAAGTTCTTCTTTTATGAGTTTTAATTTATATTCAACTTCGGATACAATATTATTATTGACTAAACTGTCTTCCTTCAATAATTTCTGGATTTCGTTGGTAACTTTAGTGATATTGTTTTATGCGTTCCTTATAAAATTGATTGATTATAACTTGCATCAGTTATTTTCTTTCAATCGTAACAAAATCCTCATGGTCTGGGTTTACGGCTACCCATTTCCATGCTGTACTGATAAAATTTAGAGACCTTTTTACCTTGTGTGGGTTCAGATTTTAAATTAAGGTTTTGGATTTGTTCGAATTCATGATAATTGTAGCGCGCAAGGGTATGATGTTGTACCGTTGGAAGATTGGTGATCGTGTGGATATCTGATATGAGTTGGTCATATTGTTCTAGGTCTATTACGTGGATCAGTTTAAAATTTCCGTCTTGTATTTTTCCTTGTTCCAAGTCAAAAGTTATTGGTTTATTGTCCTGCGACAGAACAGCTCCTATGACATAGTTCGAAGCATCCGTTGTTAGCTCGAATTCCTTTTTGAAGTCCGGATGGGATAGTATGACTTCGTTTGATATTAATGAGCTTTTTAATTTATTAAATGCTTTCATGGCATCCTTGTCAAGTTCAACTTTGAGAGTTTTGGAAAGATTCTTGGACACGCGTCCATCTTCCCCTCTTAAAAGGGATGTCAGGGGCTTTGCGATTTTCGCGTAGTCTTTTATGAAACGACGGTAGTACCCTGACATGCCTAAAAAGGAACGTAAGCCCTTGAGTGTTTTAGGTGGAGGGAAATCCATAATAGCATTCACCTTCTTTTGATTGGTTTTAATTTCGTTCTTGGTCACGACAAATCCTTAAAATTCAATTTCCTCTTTAAAAAATTCACACTTATCCAATTGTATTTTTAAGTTTGCATTTTCTAAAATTTCCAAGACTTTATTAAGATTTCGCAAGTGCTCTTCTTCAGTTTTGCCGAAAATAATGATATCATCAATATATATATAACAACATTCCCCAATAACTTCTCGCAAAATGTCGTCTAAAGCCCGTTGGAAGATAGCTGGACCATTTTTCAGACCAAATGGTAGGCGAATGAATTCAAATTTCCCATTGTTTAGCGAGAACGCAGTTTTCTCGATATCGCTTTCCCTAGGAGGAATTTGTTGGAAACCGCTTTTTAGATCTAAGATGGAAAATATCTTATTTTCTCCGAGGTTAGGCAGGACACCATTTATTTCAGGGATTGGATAGGTGTCTGGGATAGTGACAGTATTCAGCTTCCGCTAATCAATTACTAAACGATATTTCTTTTCACCAGACGCGTCATCTTTTTTGGGAACTACCCAAACTGGCGAGTTATAAGGTGGTTTAGATGGCCTTATGATTCCATTCTGCAGTAGCTTAGCTTTTTGCTTTTGGACTTCACGTTTGAGAGCCATCGGATAGGGATATGTTTAAGTGTAAACTGGGTCATTGGTTATTGTGCGAATTTCGCCCTTCACCCTTGTGGTGTATGTCAATTTCTCGTCCGGCTCAGAGAGAAGTTTGGTGTGTCTTTTTATTACATCTACCAGTTTATTTGTCTGTTCTTTGTTAAGATGAGAAGTCCTTACATTGATGTTATTCATGTTTTGAGTCACATGCTGTTTGAGTGGAATATGAACAGTTGATAGGATCGTCATGTAGTTATGGTTCGTATGGATAACTGCATTAAGTTTTTTAAGCGTGTCATTTCCTATTATCCCATCAAAGGATGTCAAACTGGGAAGAATGTAAAATTTCAATTTATCTGTAAACATACCAAAAGGTTGTATGAAAGAATGGTGTGTTAGACGAATGTTTCCAGCGACGGAATTAGCAAAAAAGTGTTTGTCGTTTGGGATAGGGTTTCTTATTACGGGGTTGTATGCAATTATTGTTCGAGCCTGTGCCTATGAGAAATTTAAGTATCTTTCCGCTTCTGGCTGTGTGCTCGAAATAAGGAAACGAAGAGTGCTTTAGTCTTAAAAAATAAATGTCCTCTAATTGTTCTGAATATTCAGGTTCTGGGTTATCGTTTGAGTCTATTTATTCGTCTAGCGTTTGATCATAGTTTTCGTCTTCGTTATTTATGCTCTCCGTATATTCCTCCATTGTCTTGTTACTATCGTCAGTAGTCTCAGTACAGAATATTCTTTGCATTTTCTGGGGTACTTGTGCCTGTAGGGCAGGCAAGCGTTTTTGAGGATGTGGTGGGCCTACCTTAGTTCTGGCCTAGGTTGTGGTTTAGGTGGTAGCGGCCAGACATTTTGAAATACGTTTTGAAAGCGAGGTTGTTGATCTTGTTGATCTGGATTTTGCCTAAAAGGTTGTATAAACTGAGGATTATGCTGCAATTGTGGATAGAATTGCCGTCTAGGGGCTGGTATAGGCATTGGTTGAGAATTGTGTAGATTTCTGCGAGGTGGAACTGGAGGTACAGTTTCTGGGAACGAATTTCGTGTTCCAGCCTGTGAATAGTTAGCATGGTGAATTCTATAATCGACGTTTTGAAGCTTCAAGCAGAGATGTTATGCTTGTGGTAAGTCTTTAGGCTCTCTAATACTCAAGAGCTTTGGTAACTCACCCTTGAGTCCCCGAACAAATGTATCGAGCGCCTTCTCTCTATATGATTGGGTCATGGTATTCAATGACTCTTGGCTCAATTCCATTGAACCAATCTTGTTAAGTATCAAGGAGAGATGTTGGTACACCACTTGATAGAATTCAGGGATGCTTTTTGTCCCCTGTACCAGAGTTGTCATCTGGTATGCTAATGTCCCTAGATCACGTTTGTCCGCGTAGTGAAGTGTGAGACATTTCGCAATTTTTTCCCAGTTGAGTGAGGTATTATAGGATTCAAGCGCAATATCCGCTTGTCCTCCGACCTTATTGCGAATCACCGAAAGTATTCCGTAATACTTTGGTGTTCCGTTCATGCGGTCATATATTTTCAGAATCCTGTCCGCACTCTTTTTCCATGAATTGAATTCTCCAGCGTTTCCAGAAAACTCTCTGAGACTTTTTACAATGTCCGGGATCTTATCTAGGTCAGATAGATCCCGTATATTTTCAGTATTTATGGCCCCATCAACATCATTATTAATATCAGACGCGGGATTTCATAGGGAGTTGAATATCCTTCTACTTTCAGTTTGAACCGTGGTTGCCACCAAACGTGAAATCTGCTGCATCAATTGCTCATTGATGTAATTCCCATTTTCTGTGGGTAATGGGGGCAAGTTAGGAACCTCCAAGATTGGTTGTCTAATCAGGTTATTTTGGTGTGCCATTTTCACTGATAACCAATCAAAACTAATAAAATAATTAAACGCCACTAAAATTCGTAAAGATAGTAGAATAAAATCAAGGGTTTTCGAGGAATTTCGCAGAATGTAAGTATATGTCAGTTAGATGTATGAAATGTATCACATGTAAGCGTCGACAGGGTGAGTAAAATATAACGATCACCAATCGGTCACTAAAAAACACGGCAATAAATTTTGCAAATTATCGGATGGTCGAGATAGTATTTCAGAAATTTCCCACACAAGATAAATTAGTCTAATGTGGGGGTCACAACAATCAATAGAATTTCAAACCAAATATGAGACTTATTCAGCCACAAACGAAATTAGAGTCAAGGTTAAAAAATTGATAATTTCGTAGTCGATCAAAACACGCAACAATAAGGATAAGGTTTGTATAATAATAATAAGGTTATCTCTAATATTACTTTAGTGAGACAGTGATTTCACAATAAACAACTTTAAATATTCACTTCACAAGTTTCTTGGTTTTCCACCGATCAACTTTCTCTTTTGTAGATTTTCTACTTTAAATATTTTTCACAAAAATGCGATAAATGCAATAATAAATTCATTAATATAATTATAATTTTGATATTTTTTGTAATTTATGGTTTACATAAAATTGCATTTACATTAGCAGAAAAATTTATGTATTTTCGATTGGCTGTGATACTAAAGTGAAGCTTTATATAATACAGTACGTGACGATAGATATTGCCGTATCCTTTCTAAAAGACAATGAAAATCTGACAAATGTCTATGTTGAACTCCCAGAATTTCTCAAGTATCTCCTTGACAGTAAGCAATTGGTTTATCCTCGATGTACTAGCTCTCAAGCCATCTTGATTCTCCCCAGTAATAGTGTAGGTATGGTCTGATTAAATTTGCTTTGAGAATACTTATAGTTGAATAGAATGAAATGAATAAAAATAGGCTTTAAAATTTGAATATTGTAGGATTCATGTCATTTTTCATCACTACGAAAATGAATGCTATAGCATTCACGGTCGCAAAAGTGTTAAGCTTTGCGCGGGGAATTGAGGGCGAACAAGATCCATGGTGCCAACGAGAGTATAGCCTTATATTAAACAAATAAAAAGATAACTTGAAGTCCCTTATATGTATTAGCATAATAAGCTCTTTAGGACTTAGTGCATAATAAACGCATTTGTCGACCGAGATAGTATGATTTTGAGGGTAGTATTAAGAGTTTGGAGCAAATTCACTCCTATCATCTTGAAAGTGGTATCAAAAGTTTGAAGCAAATTTACTTTTTTTCCCTGGACAGATGTTAAACGTGGGGAATAATCAATACGATAATGTGCCGTAAATGAAAAAGTTAATATGAGATGGATTTGTAAGCTAGTTGTGTATACATCAAAAGGAAATTGAAAAATTTGAATATACAATTAAAATATAAAGTCTACAGTATCGGGATAGCTGTGATATTCTTGAAGTTTTTTCTCATCTCACTCAATTTATCCAGTTTTTTCTTATATATAGAACATTAATTTATCTAAGTTTTGTGAAATTCTCTTGTGAAACAAAAAAGAAATCCATGAAGTGCATTTACATAATACGGTAATGCAATCATGCTCTTTTGACGCACCATGTTGACACATCTAGACTTTGCTTTCTTAGCGCTGACTTCTTAAAAGTGATTTACATGCTTTCTATACATTTTTGTTCAACGAATGTAGCTTGCAGTTTTCCCTGTATGCAATTTGCATAAAAGGTTTTAAACTTCTTTTAAAGCTTATGAAAAAAGTTTACAATATAACAAATAAATCCTCTTGAGAACTCTCGTCGCTCTGTAGAAAGTATAACATGCAGCGTTGTTTCATATGTGCACATGAAGAAATTATTATATTCAAACAAAGTTTGTTCTTAGTTGTTTGTGTGGAGAGTGGGAGTTTGCAATTTTTTAAGTAAACGATGAAAGCAAGTTTCGACAGTTTCACCCTACGTTAAAATCTAGTTTTTGGGTATCTATTGCATGTTTTCCATAAAACAAAAATTAAGTCGAATAACTTGTCATCTTTTGTAAAAATTATGACCATATATTCAGATAATTTTGTATGATGATATTGAAAAGTTCTTAAGAGAAATTAAAGATTTCAAAAAAAAAACTAAATAAACGAAAAATAACTCAGAAGGTAGAAAAGCGGTAGAGAAAAATAAATGAAGATTGTCGTAAAGTAACTTCTATTGGATAGTATCCTATCGAAGAAAGGCAGGAAACGGAATAGATAATAAGATGGTCAATAATTAAATCTTTTTGATGATATTGATTTTGTGAGTTCTGTACAATCTGGAAAAATGAGTAATTTTTATTTTATTCCTGTTGATTCAACGGTTATTCTAAACAAAGATAAAAGAGGAGTGGAGCTTAGGAATGAGATGGTTGGAAACTTTCCATCGGCTACAACGACGTTCATCGTGGTTCACTCTTGCTCTTGTGACCACCACGAAACTTTCTTGTGGTTTTAAGGAAAAAGATCATGTGATGACCAACGGATTTTTCATGCTGCAAATGAAAATATCACTTGTAATTCTGTGACGCTGTAATTCTGTATGATTTCAAGAAAACATAATGTGATGACCGCAGGAGCTCAGACCGCTTAGTTTATTTTGCAATTGAAAACACAATCTTTGAAAAAAACAATCACAAAAGAATTTGCTATGTGATTCGATATTCTAAACTATAACATACATCTAATCGCAAATACACCAAAACCCCTGCATCAACAGATTAAATTTAAGTACTTGTCATGCACCTCCAAGATGATTATTTCTTTGTGAATTCTAGTATGCAAAAATTTGCAATACTCTATAACTCCGTTAAAGAGATTTTCAATTAGAGAAAAATCTCACAAATCAGGCACTTTTCAAAAGCAGAGTGTGCCGGATTATTGAAATGTTCGGAGGACTGAATTATAGAATTATAAAACAAAGCATTTCATAAAGAAAATATAACATATGTAAATATTTGTGTTCTCGTTTAAAAGGTTTTATTGTCACTGTAACATATCTCAAAATTACATACTTTTAAACTAATCCTTAGTTGAGGTCTATTTTTGTGCATCTTGTAGTCCTTGCTTAAAAACCTTTTCTCGCATGTTTCGAAGAATTATAATTTTGGGAGATATGCCGTTTCCTCCTGCCCAATCAAATGCTTTATCTGATTTTACTAGTACAGTTGCAGTGGTCGGTGGCTCCAATATTTCGACAAGATTTTCTTCTTCTCATAATGCTTCACATATTCCTTCATCTGTTACAATTTGCTCCGTTTCTTCGAACTCTTGAAACCAAGATTTTAAATTTTCTTCACTTATCTCGAATCCACTTTCTGATAGATTTTGCAATCTATCGGCAATAGGTAGATCATCTTCAGGATTCCATTGTTCCGTTTCTTATGATACAGCATTCATTGTAGGCCATAATGCTTTCCATGAAGATTGGATTAAGTCAGATGAAACAGACTCTCAAGTGTAAGCAAGAGAGAATACAACACCCCTCAAATTCAATTCTTTAAGGCTCTGTATTATGTCGCAATCCTGAGATATAATATGGATCAGCAATTTATTTTTGTACAACGACTTTACTTTTTGGATAGCATTTTGATCCAGCGGCTGCATCAAACACGTGCAGTTTGGTGGTAGGAAGATGGTTGGGATATTTACATCACTTGATTTTAGTTCTTGTTGATTTGGGTGGCATGGAGCGTTATCAAGTACGAGTAAAGATTTTATGGGCAAGTTGGATCTTTTCCTAAACTACTTGACTTCTTGTACAAAGTCTTTATGAAACCATTCGCTAAATACCTCTCTCGTAACCCAACTTTTACATTGGTTCTTGTCACAGACTGGAAGACAAATTTTCTTGAAAGGTCTGGGATTTTTAACTATACCAGTCACTTAAAAATATAATTTGTGCGTTCAAGTAGCATTTGAACATGGCATGAATGTGTTTTTATCTTTAGTTACTTTACGACCTGATGTGGGCGCTTCTTAGGAGGATACGAATGTTTTATTGGGCAACAGTCTCCACAACCGACCACTCTTGTTTGCATTATAGATTTGATCAGAAAGAAGACCCAGTTCCTCTACATTGTCTTTAAAATGCTGGATAAGTGGTTGTACTGCAGATTCGTCACTTGCTAATTTTCATCCAATATGGTTAAAAGGCGAATACCAAATCGCTTTTTAACTTTATTCAGCAATCCATGGCTGGCACGAAAATTACCTTTTTTAGTAATTTTTTTTGTAAAATTCGATTGCTTTGAGAATTTCTCCAGATACAGAAGTGTGCTTAGTGTTGTGTATGAACCAAATGTAGAGAGCCTTTTCCATCATTGGACAATCACCAATTCAAAATGTTTTACGTTTTCCTGGTCAAGATTCCATCGTCTTCACATGGTCTACTATCTTTTGCATTTTTTCTTAAGATCGTATATAGTAGCACGCCCAACAACATCTTTTTTGCCAATTTGCACATATTTTCTCCACTATCTAATTACACACTATTTTCACTTTAAAACAACAGATAAATACGTACGGACGTGCACATGATAAATTTTGAAGTTAGACTGCTAGATAACGACGCGGCGATGGTGTGTATCCTCATAAATGTGAAGACTGTACAATCAACTGAAACAATGGTAATCGAAGCAGGAATCAGCTTCTACCTAGCTTTAATTATTAGTATATTACGACAACATATTGATATAACCGAAATCCCTCAAGGAAATGAATTTACTCTTATAAGAGACAATCAAGTGCTGATTATCCAAAACTTTTCAAAAATTTGATGTTCGTGGTCGTGATGTACAAATTGAACATATATATGTAATATATATATATATATATATTATATATTAATAATATATATAATATATATTATATATATAAATAATATATATAATATATATTATATATATATATATATATATATATATATATATATATATATATATAATATATATGATATATATATATATATATATATATATAAATATATATATCAATATTGCAATGGACAATTAATTGTAATCAAAAACCATAATATCAAAAACTTTGCTTATTGTAAAAACACTATGAAAAATGTTACTTTTGTCAATCAAATGAACGAAGTAAACAAAAATATAATAATACCAAACATCATTAAAATTTTACATACAACGAAAGCAAAATTTAACGTTAGAAAAGATGCATGCCCAAAATATTAAAAATATAAAACATATAAAACTGTTACAATTGAATTATAACAGAACTTCACAAATAATTATCACTGTCTCTGTAACCATTTTAATTGTTACTTTTGCAAAATTCCCTAAATTATAATATATATCCAATCGCAGGTAAAAAAAACCCGCGTGCCAACAGTAATATTTTATACCATAGTAATATTTTAATTGCGTACTTTTTAAGCAAAGATCTGCAATAGTCCAGATTAAGAAAATGGCTTAAAGGTGTATCGAAATCGCTTAAACTTGTATCGAATTAGATTCAGATAAGGGCAAAACTCAATTATTAAAAGAGAGAAATAGTCTCAGTCTTGATTCGATACTAAAACGATTCAGTCGTGTTTTGAAATATGAGTTTAAAGTTTAGAATGGAAAATTATAAAGTTTAGAATTATAAATAAAGATTTAGTTTTCATGATGGGTAATTGTGTAATTGTGGGATGATCAGACGGGACTTTTTGACGAGTATATTAGATTGAGTGGCAAAAAAGTAAAGTCTAACCGTGAATCATTCGAATCAGAAGATCTTATCATCGGGTATTGAATTTTCAATTTCGTTATGATGTTTTCTGCCTTATCGGAATATATTAAATGTAGAAAGTTTGATAGGGATGTTCGATTCTTGATAGGAAGTACTTGAGGTTTCAAAATTGTAGTTTCGCGTTCATCGTACAAACCGACTTTCATTCGTTCACGCCCGTACATTACCACAGCTTGCGAAATAAATACATGATTTTTTTTATGTGCTTATTGGGGATTGATTTGCGCGGTGCAAACTAGTTTCAACAAACGATGTATGATATGATAATTAATAATATTCGTTTTGCTGCTTTAAGTATTGCTGAATTGGCATTAAAACAAGCTGTAGAAGAAAAACATGAAAAATAACAAAGCAAAACTCGAGTATTGATACAAAAACCGTGCACCGCTCCAGGAGACGTGCGTCCGTGGTGAAAATGTAATTTTACCTCATTGTATGGAGTTGTGGTTTTTATTGGTTAGTTTACAAGAAAAGTCGTTGATTTCCCCTAAAAATCTTCCTTTTGTGGTGAATGTAAGTGTTGGAATAATCTCACAAATGCAAAGCAAGCGATGTAAGGAATGGACATCAAATCACGATGCTACTTGCCTGGTCAATCATGAGCGATCGGTAGGCACAATGGAAGTAGACGCCATGGAAGAAATGTTTGTTTGTTTACAAAATCTGTCAAAAGCATTCCGTTATGTAAGTTAACGACGAATCCCGAGAACCTACCTGCATGAGCACGCGAAATGTGCAGCATTGCACTTTTCATGGGAACACACTCTTATGGAAAAAAATATGCAGCAGCGAAATTCCCAGCCATATGCAAGTCATTAGATTTAGTAATTAACGATGAATTCCGAGACTCTATGTACTTGAAGAAACTACCTGGATGAGCACGCGATATGTGCAGCATTGCACTTTTCGTGGAACACAATTTAATGGAAAACATATGCAACAGCGGAATTCCCAGGCATATGCGAGTCGGCGAAATTAGAGTATTTAAGTTAGAAATTAGTGAAAATAAGTTGAGTTGTGTTTTGCTTTTCAATAAATGAAGATCAGGGATCCGACCCTGTTTAAAAGATTGTTTTTATAAAATCTCTCGTCGTAAAAAAATTAACTGGCGCCCAACGTGGGGCTGTTTCCGCGCGTTCTATTGGATTGATCAGGTTTTTTGATCGTTGATCAGAAAATCAAGTCTTCAAAAGATTTTAACACTGTGCTGCGACTGGCCAGTGGCCCAATCTTCATTAAAGATAAATTTCGGTATCAGTGTATTAAAAATATAATATCGCGAGAAAAACCGACGTGAACAATCCGTACAAGGAGCAGCGCGATAATCTTTAAAGGAGTGTAGTAGGAGAATCTGGCGCGATAATGAAGTGCCTAAGGGAATGCGAAATCAAAATAGGCCCCCTAGTAGTAGCATAAGCAACAAACAGGACGTCCCGAAAGTGACCGCCGTTTTGACCAGGAGGCAGCCAAGGACAACAAGCAGAACAACTCCCGACGAGAAGCGAATCGCAGATCAACTAAATATTCGATGATGAAGCATACAATCTTCGTAATTGTTGTAACGTAAGTCGACTCTTGTAAATCTGACTATTTTTCCTGAAGAAGAGAAAAAAAAACAAACAAAGAATTCTTTCTTAATTCAATTAAAATCTCGAAACAAATTAAATATATATATATATCTAAAGTATTAATTAAAAATTTAAATTTTCATAACTATATTGACTTATTTATCGATGAAAATATATTTTATCCGATTTATATTCAAAAGTGAAATTGTTCATCACCTAAAAACTAAGTGAAAAGTGAAATTAATCTGAGTATCCATATTTCTTCTCAAACGTTTGTTGTTGTTGTTTTCGTTCGATCTCGTGCGATTCGAAGAAAGATAAATACTGATTTCTCAATAAATCCCTCGCAAGAGCTCCCTTTGGAGAATTTTATTACTGTTTTCCGGGTTTTGCAAGTCCGACGCGGTGCAGTGTTTCTTTGAACTTCTTACTATTCGCGAAATTTTTCCCAAAATCTCGCAATTCCCTTTGATTCGTGAACTCGGGATTTGGTTACGTAAAATCCTGTGACTCTAGTAAAGTTTTACCCGATTTTTTTCCTTTTTTGCACTCTTGGGCGTCGCTGTTCTGCTGAAATCCCAAAACATTTGTCTGCTCGTTTGTTTTGTTGAAACAGTGGTTCAAAGCCAATCATGTCGAACCCACATAATTTGCTCAGACCTAATCGACTAGAAAACGTCGGTGCAGGTCCCTCCGTACCCGCAGGCCTTTCTGGCCCCTCAACTGTCGATCAGGCCTCTGCTCCATCCAGTTACCCAAGCAATGGAAACAACCACGAGCTTATCCAACTTATTGCTCGACTTGTAACCGAGACGTTTGAACGGCAAGGAAGAGATTTATTTGATTCCCTAATAAATCCTGCCACAGATGCCAGTAACGACATAGATGTCCCCATTAGAATAGGAGACGACGGGAAATTGTCCGATATGGATAAAATTCCCGACGTGGTTAAAAGTCTTAGGGTTATTTCGGGGGATCCAGGAGAGTTTAGCTCTTGGAAAAAGAGTGTAGAGCGTATCCTTAGGATATATGACCATCTGAAAGGGACTCCCAAATACTACGGCATCTTATCTGTGATCCGAAATAAAATTACTGGTCATGCCGATATCGCGTTGGACTCCTATAACACTCCCCTAAACTGGCCTAAAATATCAAAATACCTAACTCTCCACTACGCAGATAAGCGGGATCTTGGTACGCTGGAATATCAGATGACCACTTTGGTGCAAGGGTCAAGTTCCATTCAAGAATTCTACCAAGGAGTTTACCAACATCTTTCCCTTATTCTAAACAAATTATCCTCAATGGAACTGAGTACTGAGTCCACTAACATCATGACTCAGGTGTATAGGGATAAAGCACTCGATACCTTTGTCAGAGGGTTACGCGGTGATCTCCCAAGGCTCCTGGGAATTCGCGAACCAACCGACCTACCCCAGGCACTGCACCTTCGCCTAAAGCTCCAGAATATGGATTATCGGGCACAGCATGCCAACAACTCTCAGAATTTATTAAGGAAAACTCACTATCAGCAGCCGCCTCCAATTCCTCCTCGTAGGAACTCACCTCCACAGTCAAGGCCTTCACCGATCCCAGCTCCTAGACAAATCTTTTATCCCGAACTAGCACATATACCACGAAATGCACGGCCACCACAGTTCAACCAGCAGCCTGCTTATCAAAGACAGCCACAATTCTTTAATCCCAGACCACTCCCGCCTAAACCACTACCAAGACCCGAGCCTATGGATATCGATGCTTCCATGAGAACGAACGCAATTAACTACGCGAACAGACCCCGTAACCAGCCTTTATTACGAAAACGTCCGCAACCTCCGCAGAACCATGCACCATAAAAACTGGAGAGGATTTATCACACGGAGACGAACACGTCTAATGAGGCTCCCTCAGAATACTACGATACTACACAACAGGACATAGAACATGATCAAACTTTAGACGAATACATCAACGAAATAGAATACAAACTAAAGAGCGGGGAGGCCCTAAAATTCCTTATCGACACTGAACCCAACAGAAATTATGTCCAGCCAAAGCATATTAAATATCCTCTATCCAACCAAGGAACTTCTACGCTAAATCCGTGGGGGGGAACGTTAAGATTACCCATCACTCCTATTTTCGGCCCTTCGGCAACTACACTAGCAAATTGAAATTCTTTATTTTACCTTCACTCATCGCTTTCGATGGAATTATTGGAAATGACAGCCTGAAAAGTCTTAAGGCCGTCATTCACACGCAAGACAATTTTATCACATTAAACCACAATATACGTATCCCTCTTAAACAACAAGCCTCTGACCTGATTCATAACATAGCAATCAAAACAGAACACCTCAGCCAAGAACTATCAGGGAGACTAAACGCTATCATCCGAAAACACTCGAGCCTTCTCTCAGACCCAGACGAAAAACTGACCTTCACTACCAATGTTAAGGGTGACATTAAAACAACGACTAGTGATCCTGTCTACTCTCGGTCCTATCCATACCCTATGGCACTAAAGGCGGAAGTAGAGAAAGGAAATCAGTAAACTTTTAGAGGACGGCATCATCAGACCTTCGAGATCTCCCTACAATTCCCCGGTATGGATCGTGCCAAAAAATCGGACGCATCCGGGGAGGAGAAATTCCGAATGGTCATCGACTATCGGAAGCTAAACTCGGTGACCATACCAGACAAATATCCGATTCCCGAGATCAATGAAGTTCTAGCTAACCTTGGCAAAAACAGATACTTCTCCGTCTTAGACCTCAAAAGCGGCTTTCACCAGATACCGCTCAAGGAATCAGACATCCAAAAGACGGCCTTCTCAGTGAACAATGGGAAGTTCGAGTTTACCCGCCTACCCTTTGGTCTTAAGAATGCACCCGCAATTTTTCAACGAGCGTTGGACGACATTCTGAGAGAACATATCGGAAAGAGATGTCATATCTATATCGATGATATAATTATCTTTGGTAGAAACGAAGCTGAGCACCTCGAGAACTTCGACAAAATTTTCCAAACCCTAAAGTCAGCTAACATGAAAATTCAAATCGACAAGTGCGATTTTCTGAAAGAAGAAGTAGAATTTCTGGGCTATATCGTGAGCAAGGAAGGCATCAAAACCAACTCTAAAAAAGTCCAAGCCATCATCGACTTTCCTACGCCGAAAACACTCAAAGACCTTCGATCCTTTTTGGGAATGTCAGGTTACTACAGGCGTTTTATTCAGGACTATGCTAAACTTGCCAAACCCCTGACATCCCTTTTAAGAGGGGAAGATGGACGAGTGTCCAAGAACCTCTCCAAAAATAAGCCCATCTACTTAAATTCATTGGCACTTAAAGCCTTCAATAGCCTTAAAAATACACTTATCTCTAGAGATGTCACGCTCGTACACCCAAATTTCGAGAAAGAATTCGAGCTTACGACTGATGCTTCCAGCTATGCCATCGGGGCTGTTCTTTCTCAGGACAACAGACCCATCTCCTTCCTTTCGCGAACATTAACCAAGACCGAAGAGAACTACGCAACCAACGAGAAGGAGATGCTGGCTATCATCTGGGCCCTAAATTCTTCGAGGAGCTACCTTTACGGATCACGGAAGTTAAAGATCTACACCGACCACCAACCACTCACCTACGCTCTTAGCAGCAAAAACACCAATAGTAAATTGAAGAGGTGGAAGGCAGCGCTCGAAGAATATAATTACGAGCTTAAATATAAGCCTGGAAGAGCTAACATCGTCGCTGACTCACTTTCGAGACCCCCAATGATCACTCAGATAAATTCGATGACACCCACTGTGCATAGTGATGAAAGTTCATCGCAAAACTTAATCCCCACAGTAGAAACACCTGTCAACGTTTTCCGCAATCAACTTATTCTGAAGACCGGGGAAGAGGATAGTTATCAGCTCATCAACCCTTTCGAAAATTATAAACGACATGTTTTCATAAAGCCACAGTACTCAGACGCGGACTTGATTAATATATTCAAAAGGTATCTGAACCGGAGCACGGTAAATGGGTTATGCACCAGCGAAGAGACAATGGGAAAAGTACAGCGGATATACCCCAACCAATTTAAAGACTATCGGATTCGCTTTAGCCAGAAGCTGGTCGAGGATATACCTAGTGAGGCTGAACAGGAAGAAAAGATCCTTCAAGTTCATAAGCGTGCCCATCGTAACGCAATAGAAAACAGATTGCAAATACTGAACACCTTTTATTTCCCTAAAATGGCAGCAAGGATTAAAAACCTTGTCAATCGCTGTAAAGTTTGTAAGGAAAATAAATACGAAAGGCACCCGAACAAGCCTTTCATAAACCCTACACCTATCCCATCCTACCCTGGGCATACTGTTCACATTGACATCTTTTCTACAGAAAAGAACCTGGTGTTAACAGCTATGGACAAATTCACAAAATTTGCCATGGCTAAAATCGTCGCATCCAGGTCCACAAAGGACGTAAAGCAACCTTTACTGGACATACTTTATTTCTTCTGTATCCCTGAAAATGTGGTAGTTGATAACGAAGGATCACTCACTTCGGCTTCAATCACTTCCCTATTGGAAGACGACTAGAAAATCAGAGTGTACAAGACACCACCGTACAAAAGCGAGGTAAATGGCCAAGTGGAACCACGGCATTCAACCATTATGGAAATAATGAGATGCCTAAAAAGGGACGGACCACAAAGAACTTTCGAAAACCTCCTACAGCGCGCCACCAATGAATACAATCACACAATTCATTCGACCACCAATAAAAAGCCTGTAGAATTATATCTTGGAAGGATTCCCGACATTGACTTGGACGATTTCGAAAGAGCACGACAAACGAATATTGACAGACTTAAGGGAAAACAGGAAGCCGACATAAAATATCACAATAAAAGTAGGCAACCGATCAAAAATTACGATATCGGGGATGTTATCTTCGTGAAACAAAATAAAAGGAAAGGCTCAAAATTATCTCCCAGGTTTAAACAGGAAATAGTCAAGGAAAATAGAAATTCTACTATTCTCATCGAAAGCGGCAAAACTATTCATAAGAGTAATATTCGAAATTAATCGAATTAACAGACCCATTCTACACACCATAGATATCGATGAATACGAACGATTGCTAGAGAAATTTGAACCTCTCCTTAATGTCTCCGGAATACAACACAGCTCGCTTATACCTCTCATATAAATTATGCATTTGAAAAATAACAACAAACAGTTTGAAATAAATCGGCTTTACAATGATATGATGAACAATATCACTCGAATGGCAAACAAAAAATAAGAATTTAAAAAAAAAATAGTCAGATCAATAGTAATTACTTATTCAATGTACACCTTAGGTTAACTTTAATTAAGGAGGAATTAACCAACATTGATTACGCCATACATTGGGCTAAACTCGGCATTGTCAATATTCTATCTACAAACAAACGATATATTAAACCGATTAAAAGAAATCAAATTGAGAATGTAATATTTGGCATCAAAAACTAATGTAAGAAAATTAATTAATTATCCATTTGTAAGCAAAAATATTTAATAGACATCAGCAGTAGTACATGTATAGCTAATATCATTAAGAGCCTGCAATCGACTTGTAATAAAATCAAGACATACCTTCAGTGAAAGAAATTTCGACCGGAGTTGTTCTGCTCAACCAATTTATCGGAATTCTCAATACCGAGGATACATCCCAAGACCTCAACGAGTTAAGTTCAACGACCTCCCCTTTTTCTAAAAACAATTGAGGACAATTGCATTTAACGGGGGAAGAGTTAACGACGAATTCCGAGAACCTACCTGCATGAGCACGCGAAATGTGCAGCATTGCACTTTTCATGGGAACACACTCTTATGGAAAAAAATATGCAACAGCGAAATTCCCAGCCATATGCGAGTCATTAGATTTAGTAATTAACGATGAATTCCGAGACTCTATTTACTTGAAGAAACTACCTGGATGAGCACGCGATATGTGCAGCATCGCACTTTTCGTGGAACACAATTTAATGGAAAACATATGCAACAGCGGAATTCCCAGGCATATGCGAGTCGGCGAAATTAGAGTATTTAAGTTAGAAATTAGTGAAAATAAGTTGAGTTGTGTTTTGCTTTTCAATAAATGAAGATCAGGGATCCGACCCTGTTTAAAAGATTGTTTTTATAAAATCTCTCGTCGTAAAAAAATTAACTTGTATACTTATAACGTCGGCGATGTCCACTCTAAAACGTACACAGAATTAGCTAATGCGGAGCCGTATGGTGATTAAATTGAGATTGTAAATTAAGAATACGCGAGTCACGTTCAGAAATGATAGATAATGTCGTCGTGTATGACAGAGCAACAGCAAAGTTTATAGATAAATTCAGCATTTACTATGGCTTAGATGGTCGCAGAAACTAAAATTCCAAGGATGACATAAAAAAAGCGATATGGGCAACATTTTATCATTATGGCTCAACAGAGAGCAAGCGTCAACATTATTTTTGTTTGGAAGGATGCGAATCGTGGTGAAAGTGGCAACAAGCGAAAGCTAAAAGATTAATCAAAAATTTCAGTCACGATTATTCGGTATTGCCCAAAATTTTGTTAGCTGCTATCAAACCAATTTTGCACCGCGCTGTGTGGGCGGATAAACGAAAAACTGCAATGATCGCTTCAACTGACCTATTTGGAAGATACTCCAAAAACGATTAACAGCGGGGCAAAAAATGTTAACATTGCTGTATTTCTTTCAACATGCACCTTCAAAAATCGTCTTACCTCATCGTTGGAAGGTTATGAACGTGTTGGGAATACCGGTCGAATGTTTCTTCTGTGGGTAGTCACTGCTCCACTCTAATTACTTAGCCGCACAGTAAGATTTTTAACTTTCTACTTATCTAAGTACCCTTCCTATATTTTTGTTTTAACCTTTGGTGCAAGATTAAATTTTAGGCACTTATTAAGGATATCTACTACTTCTATTTACACTTGCATAACAAAACACTTTGTTGTAATCCAGTTCGTAAGTCTGGCAATCCCAGGAAGATTCCACACTTGAGAGATCAAACACATCACATAGTCGGTACTGGTTTGATCTAACATAAGTTATGAGCAAGAGCTATTTCCTGTTTCGCTGTTGTTTTGAAATGTGGATTTTTTTGCTGTCGAATTTATGACACTCAGTGCAACGGGAAACCCCTAACTAACGCTTGTGACGAGGGCATTCGTTTCGCCCCAACAAATTTGTATATTCAAGTATTCAAGGTTTTCAAGGTTAGTATTCAAGGTTTAGATTTAAGAGGATAAATTCATCAATGACAAAAAGCGTTACACAGGCGTAAAATGGCAACAGAATATTTCTTGCACGTATGTATGCACACATTCATTTGTACGAGAATGGAGGCAATGACGGTATTATGATGACAGTATTAACGCATCGGGTGGAAATACTATCTTCAGAGTCTGATTGGTTTGCTAATTAAACAAAATGCTATGACAAGCAAAGTAAATGCAATTCATAAGATTTTGTATGTTACCATTAAATTTTTTTTAACCTTGCAAATTTAAATTTCAAGCAAAGTGAACACAGTTCCGTTCGAAAGTCAATAATTTTTTTATATACCAGTAAACATTTACTGTCAATAATTTCCATATTAAAATCTTAATAATTAATGTTATGACATTTTTTTTTCGATTTTCTAAAAAAAAATTATAATGGATTATATTAAGAATGACATCAAGATTTTATTATAAATATATTATATGAAGAAAGGCTGTGAAAGACATGTATAAATGTATACCGAACGTTATGCAAGAACTTATTAATCTTTATTTCTTGTTCTCTCTAATGAAGAAACACAAAAACGGAATTATTGGAATAGCTGTTATAATTGCCTTAAGTTTTTTTCCCTCTTTCAATCTTCAAATTTTTATAATAAAAATTGGGACAAAGTGAAAGAAAAAAAACTTGGAAAAGTAATATCTTATAAAATTTAAAATCGCAAGCAAAAAACGCACTAGACATATAAATCAAAATTTAGTTATCACTTGATCGAAAATACGAGAACAAATCTAGATATACTTAAATACATTTACAACCTAGAACTGTCAAGAAAACTGTCAAATAAACGTGAATTTACTATCGTGCGGAAATAAGGACAAAATACAGAACCAAGTTAAACGATTAAAACCAATTTAAATGTTTTTGTTCTGTGGTGTTCTTTGTTGATTACAGTTTTGAATTACTTTTTGCATTGACAGTATGAATACATATCGGTTAACGATGGCCAATAGACGTAAAAATTTCGGATGATGATGCAATTTTCGGAAACTGTGAACAATAGGTTAATTGTAACGTTGGCTGTGTGGTGAATTGCGCCACCCTGTTGAAACCGAATATCGTCTGAATCATCTTCTCAATTCCGAGAAACAAACAAAAACGCTGAGCATGGCGCAGTAGTAAACGCCATTAACTGAGTTTCACCTGGAAATCATCTTCATCTGAAAACATGTTTCTTCCGTGAAGTGGCCTTCGGACCGTATAGCGAACATGAAACGTACAGGGTGGTTATACGGCTTCTGTTCTAGCACTGATTGATAATACCGAGATATTTATGCAAAATTCTTCTCACTCCTCTAAATGTTCAATTCTTGACAAAGATAAAGAGTTGATTTGGTTCGCTGTTCATTAACACTCTGAGCACTAGCGATCCTTACAATGATCCAGTTTCTTAAGCTCGTTTCACAAATTAACTCACAAGTTTCGTTTTCAGCACAAGCTTTTGTCAATTTTTTCTTGCACCTTTGGACATAAGTTTTAAATGTTTCCCAAATTTGTGCAAGCAAAAAGCACCGCCTTTCATAAATGTCATACATAAAACTAACTTTCTGTCACATCAGAAATATCATCAAACCGTCAAACCTCGAAATAAACTAAAGTTCCAATTCCAAACTTTAGATGACCCACCCTTTAAAATCTGTGCCATCGTAGGTTCGATGTTACAGTTGATGTTTCATCGTTGCCATTTTGACCACCAGACGGAAAGAAGTTTCACTTCAGTTCTTGGCTAGAACGTCAATGTGTGCTCGCGTGTATTTTGCAAGTGTATATTAGCAAATAATAAAGTTTTTTTTGCATATACAGCCGTATTCTATGCTATCCATGGGAAGATTCATGACGGTCACGAAGCATCTCACTCTTGAACGATTGATAACAAACCTCACCAATGTGAAAATTATCAAATTCACACATAGAACGTTTTAAGATGATTGCCAGTAACTTCAATCATCAGCGAGTATCGTTTAGTTTCTGTGGATAAACATTTGACTTGAATAAAATAATCTTTACTCCAGTTCTCTTTTTAAATCGATTTCATCATTCAGTAGTAGTTTTATTGGAATTGAAAACTACTGTATTCTAGCCAGACTACAATGCGTAACAGATATAATGTCAATTTTCCACACTGGAAAACGATTGTACTGAGGATAAAGTGCATCATGCTACATCATGCTATGCTACATTCGTAGAATTCAGAGGTATTTACGTATGCTCCTGCGTATTTCAATTTCATTTTCACTCAAAATGTTTGTTGCTAGATACTGTAAAGAATCAGTTGTATGAGTTTCAATAAAGGTGGATAGACTTTTATCAAAGACTTTTAAACAGGATAATAAGTAACGTTTAGGTTCCTATTATCCAAGTGGCCGACGTTTTCCATATTTTTGTTGTTTTGGTTTTTTTCTTATTTGCTCCCCGAATAGATACGCAAGAACAATTATTTAAGGTATCAACTAAGTGAAATAAATTGATTCGTTTATACTAACTTATATACTTTGGTTATTTGCAACAGTTTGTTATTAGTAAGTTAGTTTGCAGTTGACAACTGAAGAAATGGGAGTATATTTGATTGAATAAAAAAAAAAACAAAAAACTGTTTTTATATTAAAACTTATAACTGTTTTTATATTAACTCCTTAACCTACGATTAAGATTCGAAGATGTTGGGCCGAAAGATTTAAGTTATCAGAATGATTCAATTAATTTTTATGGCAATACTTTATGAATTGGCATCAATATAAAGCTAAATTATAAAATATTGTACACAAACGTGCGAATAAAATTTAAATAGATTAAACTTTGACCAATGACTCAAAAAACAAAAGCTCATATGTTTGTATTTATATCTATAAATCTAAAGTGTAACTTTTACAATTTGACAAATAAATATTTTCGTTTGTTCCAAACTATTGAACAAAGTCAACGCTGGACGGTGCGTCTTAAATGTAATAGCTGTGAAATTGTGTGGTATGTCGTATTATGCAAACATAAATCTGCATCCATACATTCAGCTGTAATGCATAGCAATTAAGTTGATTGCTTTACTGTTAGTGGCATTTATTGCGATTAAATATTAAATTCCCACATATTTTACTTCAAATCCTATTCCGCAATTAGAATAGAAACGAACTCCCTCACTTCGTGAATATCAGAACATCCCAAAGGAAATAAGTATGAGGGAAATATTCTCGTTCGCATTTCTGCTGGAAACAAAATTATGTTCCTGCAGGAGTAAATGCAAATGAAGTTTCTGCATCATAGCTGCAAAATTTCGACGTATGTAATATGCTAACTACGCAAACAGCCGCGATTCATGCACATATTGAGTAACAATCATAATTACAGATAAATTTCATATAACAATTCATATTGTATACAATCGTGTCTAGTTTGGTACATCCTTGCATTGTTTTTCCGTCTCGTGGTTCTTTGTAAATAAGAACAATCATGACGCTGTTAAACTAAATACGCGGAATTCTCGAAAAGCTAACATACGAGTAAATTCAATCTTTTCTTACTTGGAACTGAATCATACCAAGTTAGTGTAACTTAATATCCTCAACAGGAAAGCCTGTTCAAGTTCGATTTAAACCTTACTTCAGTGATTATGATTCCAAGATCGCATTAATGTTTACTTAGATGTTATTCTTTTACCAGTATCTTTTTCCACCATGCAATTTATAGATTTAACTGGAAATTTCAATTAAAGTTGATTTTAATGTTCTTGAATCATTCTGTATGTTTCGTTTCATTTATTCTGTGTTGAAGCAAGCATTTAATGTGTGAAGCAATAGCGATAACATACAGAACAAAATTTCAATCTAACGGTATTTTAACGAAATCCTTCCAAATGAATTTTAATTTGTAAGCAAAACTGGATGGAAGTTGGATATCAGTAGGAAGGTAGGTGTGGTAGCCCATACCTTTGATGGTATCAATTGCTTACTTATGCTGGAGGAGCATTGATATGGCTGCGCCCATGGATTCTACATCGCGCAAGTGTCATTGCCGAAAAGTGCGATTTTCTGCTCTTTCCGACGAACTTCTGAACGAAATATCAATAGTAGTAGTTTGTGTTTACCCTTTCCCTTTTTTATAATTTTAGTTTGTGGTTACGCTTTCCGTTTCTTAGGGTTCATCTTAAGCTTGCTAGGAAAGTGTCTATTTGCAAAAATAACGGTGAGAGTAGACAGTATCTTTTTGTCTCCAAAACGTCATTTATCTTCAATTATATTATTTCGGACTCAAGCGCGTATCTTTCGTATCCCATTTTTGGTGTGTTGTCTCGATCTAAGTTTGACAATCTCATTGCGCTTCTACAAGGTTACTAACATTTGGAAAACATTCCTGTCCTAACGAGTTTCAATGAAGGTAATTTAAGATGCATTGGTATTTGTAAGTGAAACTGGCTTAGGATAAGACATAAAGCCGAATGTTCAATGAAGTACGAATCGCGTATCGCGTATCTTTCGTATCCCATTTTCGGTGTGTTGTCTCGATCTAAGTTTGACAATCTCATTGCGCTTCTACAAGGTTACTAACATTTTGAAAACATTCCTGTCCTAACGAGTTTCAATGAAGGTAATTTAAGATGCATTGGTATTTGTAAGTGAAACTGGCTTAGGATAAGACATAAAGCTGAATGTTCAATGAAGTACGAATCAGTTCTCTTAAAATTTGTTATACAATATAAATAGGGAATCACACCGGAAAACTTCTTTGGACCTACATTTGATATAGCTAGATTCTCATTTTCATTAAGTTAGACATCGCAATCTCACCCTAACTATGTCATTTAATTCGAGCATTTAATGCGCTCCCTATTTCGCGAAAGTTCGTTTTATGTGCCACGTTTGAGTGTTTGAATTTTTTTCTAAAACCCTGATATGTTTGAAAAAACGTATCAGGGTTTTATCTGAAGCATTTGTATTAGTCCAGAGCGTTTGGGGTTTCTAGTTGTTGTTCTATGACCAGAGAGATTTAAAATATAGATAGACTCTACCCGTGTACATGAGCGCCTGATCAATTAGCCTTTTCTTTTTGCCACTATTTAGCTGTTCAAATGTTCGGGTCCATTCGTGTCTGAAGTAGAGTCATATACAACATGATATCCAAAATTTTTATTAAAATGTTAATGATTTCAGAGCGATTAGAAAAAAACATATTTATAAGTAATTGATATTTGTAATGTACTGTCCAATCATAGTTAAAAATATGCAAACTACACTCATAAATGCATTGAAACAATTATGTTCTTGTTCTTCTTACACCACAGCCCCTCTGGACCCACCGCTTTCTGCAACAAGCACCTCAAACGGTTTTGGTCCATTGACCGCGTCCTCCAATTTTTAAATTTGAGCAACGATGAATTGTCTTTATCAACGGAGTCAGACCTGCGTTCACTGGCCATCGCACTTCAATTCTCGCAACGGATACCCTTGTGGGACTTGATACAGTTTGTTGCAACCAATACTTCCTATGCTTACTTAAAGTCAACGAAGATCTGGCACGGCTATCTTGAACTCCCAACATTTCTCAAGTACCTGCTTTCAAGTAACACTTTCTCTATCTTGATTTACCAAATTTTTAAATTTTGAAAAATCTCGCATTCATACCGATCGCTCACAACCGTTAATTAACTGCCTTAAAGTCAAGAATATGTGATTTGACCTCCCCATTCACAATGAAGACCTATTAGCATTCTCGTTCTAGTGGGCTTTTACTTTTGAATATTGTATGTGACCAGGTATTTTGAATATGCATCGTTTTGGTTTGCCAGTATGATTCATTTATATTGGCTGGCCGTTGGAAAACGTCACTAACAGCGTCAGTGGTTATCAGTTATCTGACAATTAATGATTCAATGCCATCGTCTTTTTTTCCGTTTTTGTCAATACACTTTTTTCCATGGTCGATTTGGATTTTTTCGAAGTTGTTGCCGTAGGTCCAGTCGATCCCGAGGTAGTCTTGAAATAATAACAGGGACAATAATTTTACAGGGACAGGGAGTTAACCCGTCGTCCACTCTCCACTTCGGCGGCATTGTTATTACTTTGATTCCGTTAGTAAGCGCGGAATGCTCACCGAAAGAGGGTAACTCTTACGCCCTTTTAATAAGTGTAAGTAGGCTTAAGTAACAGAGCTGTAAGTGTAATTACAGTTATTGGCATTTCTCGGCATTCAATGTCCCATAATTGAGGAACCAGTAAACCCAATGTGACTCCGAGAACATTTGTTACCGTTGATTCGTGTGATTTGGGATGAGGAACCATAGAAGCTGTGGGTTAGGAAAACAATGGGAACCCCCCTTCTTTCTCAGCCGAGCTTGGGACCGGCTATGACGGAGTTCAAAATGAATTCAAAATGTTGTGTTGAAGAGAAATAGTTCATCAGTATCATTCGTGATAATTTCACATAAAAATTCCGTGAATAATTAAAGAAAATTATATAAATATTTACATTTTCAATAATTTTCAGCTACCTTCAGGTTTGAATTTGACAATCAGTTAACGTTACAGTCAGAAAAAGAATTTCTGTGAAGGGATGGTCACTCTTTTTACTTGATTGTTGAAATTATGTACCAAAATGCTGATGATCGGATGCGTAGTGTAATTATAATTTTTCGTCATTCTATTAATTTAAAGGCAAAATAATTTTTATGAATTTTAACACTTCATGCGAATCATAATAAAACATCTGCTTGAATCATATCGAACAAGTGTTGTGTTGTTTGTTACCATAAATCAGATCATGAAATATTCGACCGTTAATTTTTTTTACCTGTTGGTTTTTTTATGCAAGTGTAATAAGTTTATGTCAAAATTTGAGGATTTCGGGGATGACGGATAAAAATTTGAGCTTAGGTCCTCTTCATATATTGTACCTCCGTGTACAATATATAGAGAGTCCGATGGATAGAGAGGATGTATGCTGTGCCAAATGTCAATTTATAAGCCTGACATTTACATATAAAGGTTCAAGGGAGCTTTGTGATTTGTTCAAGGGAGCTGAGCTTCTTTGCCTTCCTTTGCTGTGTTGTTTTGCGTTTGATTTTGATATAAAATCATTTTAGTGGCTCGAAGATGATGTCCGAATGAAATTGGACCCGCAATCACTTGTCAAGGTAGCACAGATGCCTCGTCTTGAGGTAAAACGTTTATAGGCTGCTAAAAACGCTTCCGTAGAATAATCAGTTGCAATTTCAAGATGGACAGCTGATGTCCAGAAGCAGACGAAGACTGCCACCCATGCTTTGTAGAGTCGCGCTTTTCCCTTCCAGGTTTTTAGGGTGAATGGACCTGCATAATCGACGCCAGAATGAAGAAACGGTCTCGACGGAGTGACTCGTGACAGTGGTAACTGATCTATGAGGTGTTGCGCATGTTGTTTCCTATATCGAGTGCAAGTTACACATTTCAGGATCAAAGATTTCACTGGAACTCGACCACCGATGACCCAAAATTGTTGTCTAAGGACTGCTAATGTCTCCTGAGTTGATCCATGCAGTGATTTGAAGTGAGCTGCTCTGATTACTAGCGTTGAAATATATGAGTTTCGTGGTAAAATGCATGGATGTTTATTGGAGTAGCTGAGGTTTGAGTTTTCCAAACGCCCACCAACGCGTAATAATCCGAGAGGACAGAGGAATGGATTAAGCCTAATCAAAGGGCTGTTTCTTGCTATTTCCTTGGATGTTTTGAGGTCTTGGATTTCCTTAAAAAAGTGTCTCCGCTGTATGTATTTGATAATAACAGTAGTGGCTGAGGAGAGTTCCGATGGTGTAAAAGGTGATCTTAAAGGTGGTGATGATCGTTTCCGTAGAAGAGTTACTATTCGTTGACACATCGCGGTAACTCTAAGTAATTTATCCCATGAGGAGTATCGAGTGATCAAGTTCCATGAGTGATTTATTGATGCGTTATGAACTGATCGCTCTTCTAGGTCTTCTTCAACAGTTGGAATTTCGTTTTGCGTTGGTCAGTCATCTTGAGGACTCTGGAGCCATTGAGGTCCATTCCACCACAGTGGAAAAGACTTGATTTCTTCAGCAGATAGTCCTGGAGTGGCACAATCTGCAGGATTTATTTTTCCTGCTATGTGATGCCATTGTGCTCTGGGTATAGTCTCTCTGATGTAACACACTCTATTATGGACAAAGTCTTTCCATCGTGAAGGGTGATTGTTAATCCAAGTGAGAGCTATAGTTGAATCTGTCCAGAAGTGGATAGGAGAGTCACTCAAATGAAGGACATTTTGACAATGTTTGGCTAATTTTACTGCCATTACTGCAGCTGAGAGCTCCAATCTTGGTATTGTGATTCGTTTTATAGGAGCTACTTTGGTTTTTGAACAGAGTAGGTGGACTTTCAGTTGACGATTCTGTTGATGTTCTTGTAAAAATTGCTGCTGCCATGGCTGCTTGTGACGCGTCACAAAAGCAGTGAAGTTCGATGCTTCCAGTAGGTTGAAGCCCAATCCATCTTGGAATTCGAATGGTGTCTAGTCCATTTAACAGTGATTGACGTTGATTCCAGGTGTTCAGTTGAGCTGGTGGAAGTTCATCATCCCATGGCAATTTAACTGCCCAAAGTCCTTGCATGAAGATCTTGAGTTGGATGAAGATTGGTGATAGTAATCCAATCGGGTCGAATAATTGAGCAATTTTTGACAAGACTGCTCGTTTGGTAATTTTAGTGGATGGAACTGAAGAGAACTTGAAGTGTAATTCGTCACTTGATGGATTCCAAAATAGACCCAGGGCTCTGATTGTGTTGTCCTGTAGTTGGATTGAGGTAGTTGGTAGGCAGTGTTCTGGTGGGAGATGAAGAAGAGCCTGTGGATGATTGCTCACCCATTTCCTTGGAGGAAAGCCGCCCGCCATGCACATCTTATTGACTTGAAGTATTTTCTCCTGAAGATCCTCTAGCGTATCAGATCCGCGGAAAATGTCGTCCACGTATCTTTCGTGTGTCAGAATATCAACAGCTTGCGGGTAATTAGGACCTTCATCAGTGATTAGTTGCGAGATAGTTCTCAACACCAAGAATGGGGCACATGCGAGTCCGTATGTTACAGTTGTGAGCTGGTGCTTCATCAATTCATTGTTTTCTCTCCACAATATCCGCTGGTATTTCCAATCGTCAGTGTGCAGGATATTATTGAGAGATTGCCCTCCTTGTGTTCGGCAGGATCCATTGAAAACAACTCGCAATTTTGTTGTTGAGCTGGATTCTCGAAGAACTCCGTGATGTGGGAGATAGAAGGTTGATTGTGGCTCTTCCTCTTGAGGGGGAACTGGAACCATATGGTGGAGATTTTTGTATTCTTGCATAAATAACGAATATGCTGTTGCAAAGTTATTATTCTTCTTAAATCGTGTCTTCAAATGGTTAAGGGCCGTGAGAGCTGGAACGAAGGAATTCCCAAGTTGGCTTGGGGATGTCTTGAAGGGTAACCTTACAATATATTTTCCAGTTGAGTCTCGTTGATGGGTGTCGACGAAATGTTTTTCACACTGTTCATCTTCAGCCGATAAGCTAGATTTATTAGTTGTAGGAAGTTCTTCTTGTATCCAGAACTTTTCAAGTAAGTCGTTGAGGTCTTGATCAACCACACAATGATGAGCTGAAGCAGTTGATTGTTGGATATAACCATTCACTCGGCCAGAGATAACCCAACCAAGTTTTGTAAGCTGAGCCACTGGAGCATCAACTGGACCTTTAATAATCGAGCCTTCCAATAACTGAACGTAATGATCCACGCCGATGATGAGGTCTATGCGTTTCTGAATGAGAAATTGAGGATCAGCGAGTTGTAGGTTTTCCAGATGATTCCATTGGTTAATAGGTTGATGCTGTGAGGTAGGTAGATGCGATGTTAATTTTGACAGAACGTCATCATTTATTTCAACTTCGACCTCTGAATTGAAGTGTGGTTTAATAAAAACAGTTACGCCACCCCTGGTCTTCCCAACTTGATTGGATCCGATGCTTACGATGGATAGAGATGACTTCTTTCGAGGTAAACTCAGTTCTTAGACTAGTTTTTCAGAGATCGAAGAGACTTCTGCTCCTGGATCCAAGAGTGCCCAGATAACTGTTGTCAATCCTTCAGAATTAGTGACTCGAAGCTTCGCTGTTGCAAGGAGCACGTTAGTTGTTTGTAGACTTTCTAAATGTTCGTGATTAACTTGTTTCTGCTGCTCTGCTGGTTGCGAGGATGCTGCCTTTGACTCATTGATGTGCAGAATTGTGTGGTGCTTGTGTCCACATTTTTTACAGCGTCTTGTCGACTTACAATTGCTTATTCTATGATGTCCCAGACAGTTGAAACACAGTCCTTTGGCTATTATAAGGTCCTGACATTGCTGCGTGATCTTTGCTGTTAATTGATCACACTGATAAGTGTGATGGTTGGTCGAGCAGATAGCACATGCGGGTGATTTTTCGACGAAGTGAGCTCGACCTGATGCTTGTTTTGGCTTCGATCTCGTAGTTTCTGATTGCGAGATTTCAAACGACTGTAGCGACAGAAGTCGTGATTCCATAAATTTCTTCAACGCGTCCCATGTTGGTGCAGCTCGTGATGCTCCTAGGTGAAGCTCCCAGGCTTTTACTGAGTCTGAATCCAAGCGTTGTACTACCATGAAAACAAGGAAGTCATCACAATGATGAATTGGTCTTCCTAAGGATTCCAGGTTGCGGTAGACTTCACCAAATGACATATATAAGTGTTCAAGCTCTGATGCGGAATCAGTCGTCATCTTCCTTAATGAAAAAAGCTTTCTTAGTGCTGAGTTGACATGACGCCGTTCATTTTCATAAAACTCGAGCACCATCTCCCAGGCTTTTTGAAAATTTTCGTCTGTGGTAGCCGTGTTTTTGAGTAATAACGCGGCTGGCCCTTCTATGTGAGTCTTTAAATAAGTTAATTTCTCCACCGGAGGTATCGATGGGTTGTTATGCACCATCGATATGAACAGCCCTTTAAACGATAGCCATTCTGATAGTTTCCCATTGAATGTGGGAAGTTCAAGTCTCTTTAATCGAGGAAATTGATAATTCACGGCTGTGTTCATTGGCAGAGCTTGAGCAGGAGATGGATGTGGGTGAGCAGATGAAGGCTGGATAGCGTGAAGTGACGTCGATGGTTCTGAAATGCTGGAATTAGGTTGACCTCCTCGACGAAGTAGATCCCGTGGACAGGAATCTCGCTCAAGCGCCGCTGACGTTGACGTTGCTGGTGGAAGTTTCTCATTCAGAAGCTCTCTCATAATTTCCGTTGCCTCTAAATAGTCCTCATACGTCCGGGTGTAGTAGTCCCTGGAGAAATAGGAACGCTGCTTCACTTCCCGTCGAGTCTGCGAGTCAGCCATCGCTAACGCCAGGTTGATAGCTTTGTGATTGATGGAGAACTGCTGCCACTGATCCTGGATCGCTTCCAAGCGGGTTTGAATACGAGTGATTGTAAGGTTTCCACGACCAACTTTTATCAAATTGGTGTATGCCACCCTCAGTGAATCACGAATTGATTCTTGTTGATCAATACGGTACTGAATGTGTTCAGACCGCATTTCGGTGTGCTATTATGCACGGATCCTTGTAAGGCCTGTTGTGGAGATTGGTGTCCACAAGATCTCCTTACAAGGTAGCAAATGACTACTGCCTTGCAGTTAATCACTTGTTCACCTCTTTGTCCTTTTTTTCGTTATTTTTTCCCCAACTTTGCTTTTTTCTGTCTTGTGCTTGACAAGCTCTCCCTTTTCTGTTTTTTTCTTTTTTTGCTTCACGTGTGTTATCCTGATGGGATTGCCACATAGGCCGAGATGAATTTAAGTTAATAAGTTAATAAGGTAGTGCTGGTAATCTCGAGGGTGGTTCCAATTAAGTTACTTGCAGACGAACGGAAACGTGTATACTTACGTAGGGGGAAGTCGGCGATAGAAACTGTCAGCCGAGAGGAACGGAGAAGAACCCTAATCTTATGGCAACAAACTTGGGAAAACGAAACGCGAGGCAGGTGGACCGCACGGCTGATAAGTGACTTGGGGCCGTGGTTCTATAGAATGCATGGTGAGACTGATTATTATCTGACGCAACTACTCAGTGGTCACGGGTATTTTCAGTCTTACCTGTATAAAATGGGAAAGACACCATCCCCAACTTGCGTGTTCTGCCCGGTGATGACGGATGACGCCTGCCATACGTTCCTTACGTGTAATAGATTCACAAGACTCCGTTCGCATCTCTCGGAGAAAATTGGAGTAATTTCCCCAGAAAATGTAACGGGAAAAATGATGAAATCAAAGGACAATTGGAACTGTGTGTCGCATTACGTACGGACAGTACTCATTATAAAGAAGGACATAATGGCCAGGGAGGGAACATCTCTGTAACGCAATATTATAGTAACTAATCGCAATTCCTTCCTATCCATCCGTGGAGAAAGAGAGATTTCCCGTAGCCTGAAGACATCGCTAAGCGATGATTAATGAGGCCTAGTCCGAAGTAATGTGACAAACAGTTCCAGGCTAGGTTCTCGGTGTGACAGGGGAGGTGTTTAGTCGGTAGTCCGGTAGCGGGGGAGTCCGACACTCAGGGCGTAAATTGCCTTCACCTCCCAAACGAAAAAAAAAATTTGACCACAAATTTTCAATCGCATTAAGATCTGTTCGGGCACTTTGTAGTAAATTTTCTTTTAAAATATTGAGGTACATTGTTTTGTCCATGTTATCCTCTATGGACAAAATCTATCTATCTATCTACACCAAATTACCAACCCCGGCAGCCGACATACAATCCTCAACCATCACGCTTCCACCACCATGTTTCACGGTTGCCTTTAAATTCTTGTTTTCCAACTCTTTATTTGGTTTACGCCAGACATAGGTTTGTCAATCGGAGCCGAAATATTGAATTTTGACTCATCCGAAAATAAAACCTTGCCCCAGAAGCTCATTTCTTTAGAAAGATGCTTTTTCGCGAAAGCAAAACGACATTGCTGATTTTTTTTTTTGGTAATGAAAGGTTTTTTGCAAGCAACTCGGTCGTTAAAGTCGTGCTTTCGTAAAACTCGGCGAATAGTTTCAGCACTACATGACTTACCCAACTCATGGTTAACCTCGATAGCCAATTTTGGTGCTGATAATTTTGAGTTTTCTTTAATTATACACACGATATAGCGCTCATCAGTTGGATTGAAAATTTTGTTTGGTGCTTTTCTGCCTTTATCATGTACTCGATTCTCGTGTATGAAACGCGATATTATGCTCTGCACTGTCCCGTCGCTTGAATTTACCATTTCTGCTATTTTCCGCCGAGAATTGCCATTTTCAAAATGGTGGAGGACCAATTTAAGCTGCTCAATAGTGGTACGTCGTCCCATTATCAAAACGATTTTTTTTTCTTAAAAACGATTGATGAAATTAAACTCAAACCACTTTAACAAATTACCGAAAAGATAAAGAAAAACAATAGGAGAAAAAAAAACGTAATTTTATTCAATAAGCGATCTTTAATGCTCAATAAACACTGTGGTTGACATAAGCTGTGCGCAAAATTATTGATGACAAATTCTTTTTCCTTTCCTTACTACAGGAGAACAAATATTTTCCGAATTTGTCTTTCACACCTTCAATTTATGTTTCTTTGTTTATAGTTCTGCTTTTCAAGTCCCTCGATACCTGCCTTTGTTTATAAGTTAAACCTTCTCAAAATCTGAAAACAGTGTTGGTTGAAATAAGCTGTGAGCCACTGTATATCTGGCTGCGACCGAGAGTGTCAGTATATTTCGACTGGTGTTTTTTTTTTTGTACGCTTGGCCTTTTTATTTTAATCAGGCAACCACTCCATGATTTGCGCTAGCCGTTGAGCTGTGAAAAGGCTAAGATATGTAAGTAAGATATGTATCTATAAAAGGTAAGATATGCTGATAAGCTGCTACTTTGTGTAAACGACTACTAAATTTTTTATTAATATTTGGTTTCTCTTATTTTCAGCTTTAATAGCGAACAATTTCCTGTGAAGATTCAACGCTAAACGTCAAAATTTATATTTTCTTTAACCCGTAAGTGACAATGGCGTAAAATCGGGATCGAGTATTAGGAATATTCTGTTCTAAAAATACTTGATCAATTAGAATATCTTTGAATATATGTCATATAAAAAAATTAAATATAATTTCAACTCACAATTATTGGCTCATTAATCAACCATCCATTGTGCACCATATAGTGTCGATAGTTTATTTTACACTCATCGGTATTTCTATAGTGGAATGACTTGCATGTAGTTTATTGCATTTAATTGGAGGCAAATCCCTTCTGATAAAACGTATGCAGTTTATTCGAGTTTTATTAATATGTAGCAAATATTGCACATACACATTAGCGTTCATTTTCGCATGTTTCATATAAATTGTTATCAGTGCAAATTATTAATTTCTCAAAATCAGCAAATATATATTTATAATGGAAAATTGCATTATATCAACAGAAAATTTGCATTTGCAGTAATTTCATATCGTCGCTCGAATGCAACGACAAAATAAATTAAGCTGTGCATTTCCTGTGGAAAATTGACTCATATTTTGATTTGGGCACTAATTTATTATCGATAATTGTTCGTAGTATATAACATATGTAAATTAAGACTTGCTTTTCGGGTTCCGGACGAATTGAGTTCGCTCAATTATTTGAAGAAAATTATTTGAATTTTTTTGATGGAATAAGATATTATGGAATAAGATGGCTTAAGATATTTTTAAAGTATTTGTGTGTGATTTTAAGAAGATAAAAGAAATTCTTTCGTATCGGTTGATGAAAAAACGTACAATCAACAAAAAATTCTTTTTAAATACGATTTAATACAAATTACACATTAGGAAAAAAGAAATTACCGATAAAAACACATTTCACGATTTTCATGATTTGTTTGTCCAAAGTCGTGCAAGATTGTGATCATAATTTTTATCGTTTTGATGATGATCAAGATGATAAAGCTACAAAGATTATTATACATATTTTCTGGACCACAAAGCAATAATTTTAATTGGCTTCCTTCCTTCTAAAACTTTAATCGCATTTGTAAGAGAATAATAATTGGTTCCATGATAGTAATGCAAAAACTTTTTTCAACCTATAATAAGAATTCGTTTTCACTTTTGGAGACTATACGTGAATGTTTCTTTAAGCGAGTTCATTCATGGATAAGTTTTTTCCAGTTTTGTGATAAAAAAAATACTGAATTATTGTTACATTTTCCGTTGTGTACGTTGCATGAAGAAATAAAAAAACAAAACAGAACAAAAAAAATAAATAAATAAAAGAGAGAAAGTACGATTATTGGTTTTAATTAAGTTTTGTTTAAAATGTATGTATGTAGTAATATTTAGATAAATATATATGTATATATATATGTGTGTATATATATATATATAAATAAAAACAAAAAGAAAGTCTCAGTCAAAAAAAAAGTCTCAGTAGAAAAAAATCCATCAAATTCTCAAACAAACTTTCAATCAATATAATTCACTTGTTTGTGAATTCAAAGTAAAAGTGAATAGATGATAAACTGAATACAGAAGCAGCAAAAGTGAATAAAGGATAAAGTAAATATAGAAGAAGCAAAAGTGAATAAAGGATAAAGTAAATATAAAAGAAGCAAAAGTGAATAAAGGATAAAGTAAATATAGAAGAAGCAAAAGTGAATAAAGGATAAAGTATATGAAAGAAGCAAAAGTGAATGAAAGATAAAGTACATAAAGAAGACGAAAACGTGAACAGATTAAGAAAAAAGTGAATAGAGCAAATAATAAAGTTATATTCAAGGGAAGACAATCCAATACCTTCGACTTCCGGACGAAGTTAAGTCCCAAATCGAGCTGAGAGAAAAATTCATGTAGGAGGCAGCATAGGTGGTCAGAATCAACGCATCAGGACTAATTCATGTAAATTGACTTTTTAAAAAATATATTTACTTATTTGTATTGCATGATTATATTATTATAATTGCTTCCATCTTTATAAAATCGTTTTGCTAAAAATAAAGAAAAACCTTCCTTTTAATTTTATGTATTTACTTACCTTGCCGAATCGATTTTCGACCGTGATCGTTCGGTCTTCATCGCTGATGATATATATAATTTGTGTATATATATATATATATTTGTATAAATATATATAATTTGTATTGAAAAAAAACTAGGATTTTTCTGTGTGTGTGTGATGTGCAAGGATCGGGGCTTTTATAATGTCGTCAAACCCCCACGCCCGTGCAGTGTGCAAGTCGTTTAAAATTACTTCCTTCGGCCGCTATTATTATGGCCTTTGTATTTTCAAATAACCATAGCTTTCTAACGTTGTTGCTTATTCGTTGCAGGTGCAACGTATCAGTTGCCCCAATTTTAACTATTATTTATTTATTTTTTCCCACTACATTTTGGTTTTATTTTGAAAATACATAACATTTTCTAGGAAGAAAAATTTTTTTATTCAAAATACTGGCCCTCGGCTTCTAAACATTCCGCCCATCTTTCAGGTAAATTATAAATACAATGCCAGAAAACCTGCTAGTCTTTTGCGGCAACCCATTCCTCAAGCCATCTTGCAACTTCCTAGAAATCGCTGAAGTGCTGCTCTGCTAGCATGATTCGAAAAAGTAATGGTCAGATGGTGTGAAGTCGGGGCAGTACGGCGGGTGCAGAAAGATGCCCATCTAAGCGGTTTCACTGGTTTTGCTGTATTTTTCGGTTAATGTTCAGTTTAAATTTATCATTTGTTCACGAGAGCGTTGCATCCGTTTCGCCGAGCTTCAAGAGTTCCAGAAAGCCACGATTTTGTCGGCATCGGGCTTTCATAATAAATCCATTTTTCTTCACCCGTGACAATTCGATGCAACAATAATTTCCTATCGAGGCGCCAAAATCGCATTTCATAAGAGACTTTTCGATTATCCATTTGACGTTCATACAAATCGGGTGGTACCCATTTAACGAGTGTGTTGATCTTATCGATTGCTCGTAAACGTCTGCTAATCATTTCCTGTGACACTGATACTTCTGCTTATTGCCGTTGGGTTTGAGTTGTATCGACATCAATTATCTTGCAATTCCCAATCTTCGCATTTGTATGCTCTAGCATTCACTGTCTTTCATATTGTGCTTACCACTTTTGAATTATCAAAAACATTTCCTAATTGATCGAGCGTGTCCACCATATGTCCACTAGCAAACAATGACGTTCAAGAGCCTTTTTCTTTTGGTTAAACAAGAAAAAGAATGGGTGCCGCAAATGCTCCATTCAACTTGATAAAACAAACACGCTAGTTTTGGCGGACTCAACTGCCGTGTGTTTGCATCTAAATGTGAGTCGATCGAATTGGCTTATGTGTTAAAATAATACGCCGCGCACTTTTTTCTGGCGCCATCTCTTAGTAAAACCGGCAAAAAACTTATGCATACACTTGGTATTTCAGATCTGATTGCATCCAATTGCAAAATAAGTGTGATTCTATATGCATTGGTAAATTTGCTCTCATTTCGCATAAAACAAGATAACATCTCTCAAAGCTTTTGCATAAAATCGCAATTATTATATAAATGCTACTTGCGCTACTTTTACTTGTGTTTTTATGCCGAGTGTTGCCGCTCCACTGTGATTAACGTTTAAGTTTCATATGAATGGAGTGGAATATGAATGTCTTGTTTGAAACACGGACATTGAATCCCCTGCTTCTAGTTAACATCAATTTAGAAAAATCCGTAGGTAAACATCTGATTCTGGAGGAGTCACACCACCATGTAAATCGCCTCATTTAGTGGAGTTATAGCGCAACCACAACCAGCGATAACATTTCTGACCAATTCCAAGTAAAATAAATAGGATTTTATTGGAATTTTCAATTTTTCCAATTTGCCCCGTAACCAAGAAATACCAATACAAATCTACTTCCGCTTATTCTTTATCTGTCTTTCAGGGAGATGCTTCCTGTTTATACTTGCGCAAATACAAGCGCTCTCACGCAGTAGGCGAATTATGAAGAAAGAAAGAACCCTATTTAGCAAATCAAGCGAGGTTTGCAAGATAGAGAAGATGAAAACTGAACAAAGTAGGTCAGTGAATAGACTACGATGGCTTGTTCTCTGAGCGTAAATATATGTCAGAATGATTTTTCCTGTGTAAGTCATTTGGTGTGGATCCAGGTAGATAATATATCCACAAGATTAGTCAAAGAGTAAAGTCAAGTATCATTTGATTAGAAATTGTTAGTAAGTGCTAAATCAGGGTAGTATGTAGCAACGCTGTGGCGGAGTATTCCACCATAGAAATCAATCCGGCCACCTTTTAACATACGTAAGTCTGCACTTGATGACTGAAAGAATATTGTTATTTGGATTCCATTCGGTTCAATATTAGACTGGCACAAACAAAGTACATTGTGGAAAGTGGAAATTATTGAAAACATTGGATTTAGGGATTCATATCACACCCTTCATCGTCAAGCGTTTAACGTTTGGAATCAGAACGTAGTGAATATAAACTTTGGTTGGAAATTATTTAAGACAAGTTAAAACTTAGTTTAATTCGATAAGCAAAAAGTGAAAAGCAAACAAAATGTTCTTCAGCATCTAATGAATCTCTCGTTAAAGATATTTTTGAATGGTATCGATTAAGATTTTGGGAGTGTTATATACGAAAGAAGCGTAAAAACGCTTAAAGATGCTTTCGATGCATCCGAAGGGTTGATTGGGGATGCGTGATGATCTAATGTGTTAATACTTTGGATCCACAACAACCCTGTTTCACCAAGATAAACAAAAACGGTGTAAACGCTAATATTTTTTTGAATAAAATTTATTTTGCAACAACCAATTGCCAGATTATAATTACAAAGGCAATCATTACAGATCTTTCAAATGAGTTTAATAAAAAAAACTGTGGGGTTGTAAGCACAGCACATTGAAATATAAAAGATGTAACACTTTCATTGACTAAAATTTGCTGAAATTAATCCAGGCAATTGTAAATTCAGAAGGACGTTATTTGAAGGACGAATTGTAAGAGCAACATTTTGTAATTATTTTCTCTACATCTTTGTACACATACACAATTCTCTTTCTCTACAGAACACGAAGCAGAGGATATGAATCCTGAAAAAAAATTAAAATAAGAATATTGGTTGAAAGAAACGCAGATTTATTATTGAATTAAGGTCGAATTCATAGCAAGTGTTTTGTTTACGCTTCGCTCGTTTTCATTTGGCATATTGCAAAACATCTTACTTTCGGCAGAGACAATCATGCTTTAGAGAATATCGGCGCTGTCATATTGGCCTTCTGCAACATAAATAGGCAACTGCTATCATCAAAGGAAGGAACTTTTAGATCTGGTATGACGTATAGCCCCGTGCAGCCATCTCCATTGAATGAACCATTGCAAGGTAAACGCCATTATTGCGAAAACAAACTCACGGCAAACGTTTTTTTAAATAGTTAAAAATGATAAAGATTTCTTTTTACATAAGAGGAATCTTTATTTATTGCAGGAATCTCGTCTCAAAAGAAGCGAAGTGACATCTAAAATGCGTATTGATATTGGTTGAAAGAAAAAGGTTGGAGTAGCTGTTTTTGACATTTTTCGAGAGCGAATCAAAAATTCAATTGAATCTCCTCGACATAGTGGGAAAAGGGTTTTGACTCTCGTCTTAGAAAAGGTACAAATTAAACTTATTTTCGATGTTATGGGATGGCTATGCATCCTTTTTTTCTAATGCCCCACACTTAACGGGTGACACTTTTCTTTACGAGTGGTAACGAGGGGAAGTCCCAGATTCTGCGCATCATAGTATCATTCGTGATCACAAATTTACACCATCTTGTGGAATATAATGTACCAAAAGATTTGGAATATCCAAATTTTGATGAATCCTTGCATGAATATCCCCGAAAAAAATTTGCATTAACTGTAAAATCAAATCATTGAAAAGCAAGAACAATGTGCAAGTGTGGCTGATGTAGTACGAACATACATCGGTTCTCAACAACATTCTGCATAAGAGAGTATTCCGAAGAAAGAGATACGAATACCCTATGAAACAAATAACGCGACATTTGCAAAATAGAGAGCTGAGAAATAAAATAACGATATTCGATGGGTTGAGAGGTCGCCGCTAAAGCGACCGTGAACTGAACTCGCTTGAGGTACTGCAAACTGCACCATTCATTGTTTAAATATAAAAACTTCGTTATTCTTTAAATCAAACAGTTTGTTAGTGACTTGAATATTAGCCGCCCACACAGCTCTCGAATTTTCATACTACAAATACCCTTATGAGTGACAAATTTACGTACGGACTTAAAATCAACTACTACTAACTAAAGAATAAGCACTAACAACCAAAGGTTACTGAGTGTTTCCTGGCCGACAGAGGAAGGAAAACCTTGTAGATTCATATTTGTTTTTTATTCTCACTCATGAGCTATACATTTCAAAATACTATTTACTTTGGTTGAATCCCATTGGACCGGGAGTTTATAGTTACACTATGGCTTATGTAGTGTAGTCATCAGCTCATTGTTATGTTGATACAGTCGAAACGCGTCTTACCTTCCGCTTTTATAAAATGCAAAGCACATATAAATGCCCTTTTACTTATTCACTCTTCTTGTTAGAATCTACCCGGAGGTTATCTCGGTGTTTTGTGCTTACGCTATGGCTTAGGCTTTTCATTTTAATAAAAAAAAAGACGTATTTGAGGTGTTGAAAATTTTCCTATTATTTAAGAACAAACTTTTGGTACCGTGAAGGGCTGTGGATTGCAGATGATCGTTTGAGATTGTTGGCAAGTTGTTTTTCTTTGAAAATGGTGAGTAACAGCGAATTCTTGGTCTTTAAAGTTGATGCGCGTGTCTTGGCTGAAACTAAATCAGTCGCATATGATTGATATTTTACTTCAACGGGAAGGCGCAAAGCCCCATGAAACTCGTTTAATAATGTCTGATTTGAGAATAAACATAGATGAAATTATAGTTTCCTTTCGTTCTAATTTTAATTTCCACTGGGCACTGCGACAAAGCTTGAGTACATACAGCGCCAAAACTTCGAATAACTAACCATCTAACGGTATTCGACCAAAATAACTGGAAAATTTTCTTTCATATTTGCGTTAAACAAGAATTTCCTTTTCATGAATACAAAAATCAATCTTCTTGGGTTTTTTTTTCAGTCACAGAAGCCACACGAGTGTGGCCCTGTATGCGGCATTGTCGTGAATCAGCGCGGTATGTACTTACGCTATAATTTTGCAATTGAATAAATATTGACTGATTGACATTTAACAAATTAAATTATTTGTATACATGAGTGATCACATGAGTGATCGTTTGCAATCTGAAGGCATAAATGCGTCACGACGGAATATCTTGATATCTCGATTTTATGTAAATGAGTCGTCCTTTCTAGTATGCGGATGTGAAAGTGACAGCAATTTTTCCTATATTCATTTGAGCACTAACAAATAAATTCATTATTTCCACAAACCGAATTTGTTCGAAAATCTCTTTTCCAGTTTTATTGCTTTTCCACATTATTAGCTACACCCATTTAAGACCAATCAAAATGAAAGTCTTATATTTCTGCAATATGTTCATTCCACAAGGTAGTTGTCATATCTATCCCATTAGAAATAATATTGTTGTTCGAATCCCCTGGATTAGAAGATTATGATATTAATAAACCCATATGTCTTGAGTTTCGGCTGAATTGTCCATATTCTATCACATGGCTTTTCATTAAATTTACCGATTTCATTTCTAATTATTTCCATGATACACTTACCCATATCCTGATCTGAATTAGAATCATAAAATAATTTCAAAATTTGCGTACACTGCTTGTGTGAATAAATGTTTCATACGATAATCTAAAAAATTGAAGTATTCTCTATGATCTCAAATCTCAAACTGAAACAGAGAAAGAAATGTACAAGCTTTTCCAATGCACATTGCAGAAAACATTAGTAATTATCAGAAAAAATATGTATTAATAGAATCTGCTCTCTCAAAAGTCTATGAAATATAACTTATTGAGGATTCACGTCAAGTATTACACTTCTAGTTATTAAAAATGTGTTAATAATTTGTAAATAAACGAGGAAAAGGTAAAATAATATGAAGGTACCTAATGAATCAGTTTGTTATTACTTTGAAATGTATATTAGTTACGAAAACTTCTTTTTTCTTCTTTTTCTAAGCACTACAGTCCCTCTTGGACCTTCACTTCCTGCAAAATTGACCACGTCCTCCTTAAGTTCTCTAAACGAATAGCTTTTTGGATATCCGTTCATATGGCCAGCCCATTGCAGATTTCACAGTCTTACAATCGTTGAGATCTCCGGCTCATGAAAAATTTCATGTCACCATTGGCCTCCCTCTAGATTCGCACCAATTATCCGCCTCAGGACATGTGGCTCAATGCTGTTCAATATATATTTGCGTATGCTTGGGTTAGGGTTCATGTTTTACACCCATGTCATAGCACAGGTGTTATCGAAGATTTGTATACTTAGAGCTTTGTTTTCCTGTGTATAAAGCTGGTCTTCATAATCGTCAGAACTGAATCAAAAGTTTGTTTTGTGACAGATACTCTTCTGCGTATTTCGTCTTGTTCACAAGCGGTTCTCGGTATTTTGACGCCTAGATACAAATTAATAAACTCTGTGTAGAGTTTGTATTAGAAAAAGAATTCATTCAAAACTATTACAAAAATTCTAAATTAAATATCTTACTAGTTGTTTCCTTCAGCAACTCGGGAATACTACTTCTACGTTCTTTTGTATTTATACTTAAAATATCTTATCCTTTTTCTTTTGTCGATATTTACTTAGGAATTTACATATACATATTCTAACACCTCAACCTCTATAAAATTTCTCTTAATTTGCAAGACATCATAAAGTGATCAACGCATCTGTGAAATGCCGACACCCTCATAAAATAATAAAAGGAAAAAGGGTACTTTGTATTATCCTTCTGAGATCATGAGGATGGTCAGCAGATGTGGTACATGTAGTGTGTAACTGATTCTTAGTATAGCTAATTACATTTATGATTTTCCATTTGCTTGCATAAGTTTGTTGATGCATTTTTCTTGCAGATAATGTTTATCTTTGGTTAACTCTTCCCCTCTTAAAACCGAGTGTCCACAATCGGCATCAAAAATAGGGGAGGTCGTTGAAACGTGGTTGTGTCGAGATAGATGATGGTATCTCGATTGTCGGTGCAGAAGCTGTTGTACCGTGACGGGTTGCATTATGAATTGTGAATTTTCCTTTTTAACTTTGCAGGATTTTCGAATGTACCGTTGAATTGGTTCAGAAGAATAACTCCTGATGATATTTCATCAATCGTATCCACGTGCTGGTTGTTTATTTGATTACAGGTTGCGCTTGTGCTTCTAATCGTTCTAATCTAATTCCTGGTCACGACATATCCTAAAAATTCAATTTCCTCTTTAAAAAATTCACACTTATCCAATTGTATTTTTAAGTTTGCATTTTCTAAAATTTTCAAGACTTTATCAAGATTTCGCAACTGTTCTTCTTCAGTTTTGCCGAAAATAATGATATCATCAATATATATATATAACAACATTCCCCAATTACTTCTCGCAAAATGTCGTCTAAAGCCCGTTGGAAGATAGCTGGACCATTTTTCAGACCAAATGGCAGACGAATGAATTCAAATTTCCCATTGTTAATCGAGAACGCAGTTTTCTCGATATCGCTTTCCCTAAGAGGAATTTGGTGGAAGCCGCTTTGTTGGGATGTGGTAAGATAAACGCAACAAGTACTGACTTTAACACTACTTTATCTTCACGTATAACATCAACAATAATAATAATTAGGTTCGAATCGTGTACGATGACAGACGGCAGCTTGGCTTGGAGTCAGTGTTCGGGGAACCACCCGACTTTACCACCTGGGCATGGTTAAGACCAAGCGATGGCAGCGCCAGTATCAACCGTGGCGGTGAGCTCCGTGGAGATCGCTACAATACTCCCTCGTGAATAATGTTGCCGTCAAAAAACAGCTGATGTCACCCGTCAAATGTCCGTCAATGCGAATTTGGTTGGTGTTTGGATGGATGCGGCAAGTAAGTCCTTCGAATTTGTGTCGGACGTGTGCTTATTGGTCCACTGGTGGAACAGGGTGTAATTCGAGATGGTGAAGTAGCCCGTTGTGCAGTCGATGACGTTGTTGACAATGTCTGAGATGGCTGCACTAGTTGAGGTGCCCAGGAGATTGATTTCGGTGTCTTTCTGGGTGTCGAAGTCAGATGGTTTGCCAAGCTCGGTCGCGGAGTCGGCTGCTGGATCGTTGAACTCGGTTGAATGGTAAGCGCATCAGGTGAACCAGCATTTGATTCTGAGGGTTGATATGCTTGTGAAGAAGATGTTGAACTGGACTGCGGTAATGTCGATCGAGGAAGCGGTGACGGTGCTCGAGGAAATAATGTTGTTGACGATGTCAATGAACTCTCAATATCGTTTGTAAGGTAGGCTGGCTTTAACCTTTCGATTGAGATGTTGACCTTCCTGCCGTTGACATCGACGGAGTAAACAGAAGATGACAATCGCTCGATGCTGCGGTGTGGACCTGTGTAAGGTTGCGTTAGTGACTTCTTGACCGAGTCTACCCTAACGAAAACGTGAGAACACGAGTGTAGGTCCTTGTGGATGAACGTTGTCTTATTCGTACGATGGGCTATTGGTTTCGGGCGAAGCTCCCTCATGTGTCATTGGATTTTCTCTAATAAGATGTGAGGTTCGTATATCCCTGTGCTCAGGTCGGCGAACCATTCTCCAGGAAATCGCAGAGTTGTTCCGAAAACTAGTTCGGCTGGTGAAGCGTTTAAGGTCTTCTTTAAAACTGTTTCGCAGTCCCAGCAAAACAGTGGGAAGGACGTCGACCCACTGAGTGTTGTCCTCATGGCACATGATTGCCGTCTTCAATGTGCGGTGCCAACGTTCGATTGCACCATTTGAGGCTGGATGGTATGGGGTAGTACGATTTCGTTTGCAACCGAGGAGTTTGCCCAATGCTTGAAATAAAGCTGACTCAAATTGGGAACCTTGATCAGTGGTGATGATCAACGGTGTCCCATAGCGCGAAACCCAATTCGTATGGAATGCGCACGCGACTGTCTCAGCTGATTGGTCCGGGATGGGAATAGCTTCGGGCCAACGAGAGAATCGGTCCAACATGGTCAAGCAGTATCTGTAACCTCGGCAAGGTGTAAGCGGTCCAACGATGTCCAAATGAACATGCTGGAAACGTTCATCAGGTATACTGAATGGTTGAAGTATGTTTTTAGTGTGCCTCCCGACTTTTGAACGCTGGCAACTAATACACGTGCGGGACCATAGTCACACGTCTCGATGCATCTTAGGCCAAACAAACTTTTTCTTGATCGCTCTGTAGGTTGCTCGGCTACTGGGATGGGCACAGCGATGGTACGTGCCAAAGACTGTTTTTCGAAGTGATTCAGGAATGAGCGGTCTGGCTACTGCGGCAGATGTGTCGCAGTAAATTGTATGATTGTCCAAGACCACCGGGCACAGTTGCAATGACGTTGGATTTGACGAAAGTAGATTTTGTAACTCAATATCCTTGGCCTGTTCATCCGCTAGAAGCTTGGAATCAATAACCGATGGCAGGGAGATCGATTCTATTCTGGATAACGCATCCGCAACTATGTTTGATTCTCCGGTGACGTGCTCAATTCTTGTTGTGAATTGAGAAATGAATGAGAGTTGCCTACTTTGAGTATGCGAAGCTTTATCGGTTTTCTGGTGAAAAGCATAAATTAATGGTTTATGATCCGTTTTTACCACGAAATCAGTACCTTCTAGTATGTGTCGAAAATGCCGAATACTTACGTATACAGCCAGCAGTTCGCGGTGGTACGTACTGTAAAGCTTCTCAGTTCGTGACAGTTTATGCTGGAAATAAGCTAAGGGTAACCACCTGTCGTCGTGCTTTTGCTCTAGTACTGCGCCTACTGCTACGCTGGAAGCGTCTGTAACGAGGGCTATAGGTGCATTTTGTCGAAAATGGACGAGCAATGTTGCTTCGGCAATAGAATTCTTGCATCTCTGGAATGCTTCATCGGCCACGTTTGACCACACAATGTCCTTGTTCTTGGATTCGCACAGCAGCCCATTCAATAGTGCCTGATGTTCAGCTGCAATAGTTCAATGTTCCTAAGAATCTTCGCAGGTCCTTCACAGTCGTTGGACGCTTGTAGTTTCTAATGGCTTCAACACGTGAGGCTGGTGGTGCAATACCGAATTTATTAATGTTGTAGCCTAGATATTCGACTTTGCTACTTCCGAAAATGCATTTAGCCACGTTGATGACCACACCGGCTTTTTCCAGTCGTTCGAATAACAACCGAAGGTGTTGCATGTGTTGCTCAGCATTTACTGACGCCACGAGAATGTCGTCGACGTAACAAACGCAAAAATCCAATCCTTGAAGTACACCGTTCATAAAGCGCTGAAAAGGTTGAGCGGCGTTCCGGAGTCCGAATGTCATTACGGTGAACTCGAACAATCCAAACGGCGTAACCACTGCGGTCTTCGGAATTTCGGATTCGGCTACTTGGATTTGGTGGTATGCTCTCAGCAAATCAATTTTCGAAAATATGGTTTTTCCGGCCAGACCGGTGGTGATGTCCTGTATCTGAGGCATCGGGTAACGGTCGGGCTTAGTGACTGCGTTCAAACGCATGTAATCTCCGCAAGGCCTCCAAGAGCCGTCCTGTGTCGGGACGAGGTACAAGGGGCTTGCCCAAGGACTTTTTGAGGGGCGACAGAAGCCTTTTTTTTAGCATGAATTCGAATTCAGCCTTTGCAATAGCCAACTTCTGTGGTGTGAGGCGTCGGGGCTTCTCTGCAAGGGGCGGTCCAGATGTTTCGATGTAATGGTAAACATCGCATTTGACGTCTGTCTGCTGCGCCGGGTTTAGGACGCTCGGAAATTCCTTTAATAGGTTGTGGTAGCGCGACGTATTTCCGACAGAAGAAATTCCAGGATAACTAACGGTACTCACAAATCCCTTTGAGGTTCTCTTGGTCTCGTACACAGTGGTTTTTTATGTCGACTAATTAGCCGTGGTGTTGTAAAAGATCGGCTCCAATGATTGGGCGTGAGACGTCGGCGATACAAAACTGCCAGGTAAAGGCTCGGCGAAGATTTAAACTGAGTGTGAGCGTTCTATGGCCTTATGTGTTGATGATCGATCCATTAGCAGCATACAACTTGAATGATGTTGGTTGGCACTTTTGATGTTTGTGTTTTCGAGGGATAACAGACACGTCTGCGCCCGTGTCGACAAGAAAATTCAGGCCGGTGGTAGTGTCGTGAATGTGTAGGCGGTTTTGTCGTGTGCTGCTGTCAGGCGCCGAATTTGACAGCAACAAAGCTAGTTTTTTGGTTGGTCTGCGGTCCAGGAACACGGCTCACGGCACCGACGCGCTGCGGAGCCGAATGAATTGTGGTATTAACACCACGAATGTCGTTCTTTTTTTCGTGATGGTGTACGTCTGCGGGATTCGGGAGAGTTTACGTTGCGAGGTCTGCTTCTTTGTTGTTTTTCGAGAGCCTTTCGGATGTACGCCAACTCTGTTTCCATGTTCTCCTGCGTGGATGATGGTGATGATGCAATTGCCGTTATGTTGCAGGGTTGGCGCATTTCCAAGATGCGATCCGCCATCTCCGACAGTTTCGTTAGGTCCGACGTTTCCGAAATGCTCAAAATGGCCTGTACATTGTTCGGGAGTCGTTGAAACCACAATGTTTTGAGAAAATTGTCGGTCACTTTGTCGGCAGCTTTCATGCGCATAGCGCGTAGGAGCTGGGAAGGCTTTTGGTCCCCTTGTTTGAGGCCGACTAATAGCTCTCTATTCTCCGCTTCTTCAGAAACGGCAAACGCACTGATGATTCTCGCTTTGATAGCATCATACTTTTTTTCGGCGGGAGGCGCCTCGACAATATCTGCTACTTGCGCCAAAATTTCGGGGTCCAATTCGCTGATCACCTTGTCAAATTTTACGTCGTCCTTTGTGACTCTGAAGGTTCGGAACTGGGCTTCCAAACGAGCGAACCATAGTGCCGGTCGGTTTTTTCAGAAAGCGGGGATTTTAAATGATGTGATAGAACTTACTTGCGTTTCCGACGCGTCCGATGCTTCAGCGAATTTGTCGTCTTCGGCCATGATGATGATTATTCGTTGTGTATCCCGTCGAATTCGTCAAGTTCTTTCAAATCGAGACCACGAATTTTGGGACCGTTCGCAAATATCAGAACTGTCAGCCCAAAAGGTTATTTGCGATTCGGGGTTGTAGTCAATTGCTTCAATTCGCTTTTCAGAGGCAATCACGTCGGGGTCACTTATTGTTGGGATGTGGTAAGATAAACGCAACAAGTACTGACTTTAACACTACTTTATCTTCACGTATAACATCAACAATAATAATAATTAGGTTCGAATCATGTACGATGACAGACGGCAGCTTGGCTTGGAGTCAGTGTTCGGGGAACCACCCGACTTTACCACCTGGGCATGGTTAAGGCCAAGCGACGGCAGCGCCAGTATCAACCGTGGCGGTGAGCTCCGTGGAGATCGCTACAGCTTTTTAGATCTAAGATGGAAAATATCTTATTTTCTCCGAGGTTAGCCAGGACACCATTCATTTCAGGGATTGGATAGGTGTCTGGGATAGTGACAGTATTCAGCTTCCGCTAATCAATTACTAAACGATATTTCTTTTCACCAGACGCGTCATCTTTTTTGGGAACTACCCAAACTGGCGAGTTATAAGGTGATTTAGATGGCCTTATGATTCCATTCTGCAGTAGCTTAGCTTTCTGCTTTTGGATGTTTATTCTTAATTTAATTGTTTATTCTTAATTCTTTTGTGATTTGCAAGGAAGGAAGAGTTCTGATACGAAACCAGCTTTTCGACTTATCACCGACTCCTGAAACTTCGTTAAAAGTCGTTTTCGTTTTTCGTTATTTATACAATAAAAAACTTATCATAACATAGCTTTCCGCGCATTGAATTAATACACCAGAGGTTTTTATTAAATATCTTGGTTTTATTATTATAACCTAGAATAACACCGACTACTGTTACTATAGGCTTCTTACTTATTACTACCCTCCTTTCCAGTTACTGAATCTTTATATAAAGTTTTCTTGCTGACTGAGCGCTATAAATTTTGCGATCCAATATCATATAAACAACATACAGATTTTCTTCCTGATCAATCTATCTTGAGATTTAATATTAGCTAATGTAAACAACGTTAGTGATTCATTAGATCTTAGAATCTTTCATTTCTCAACGTCAGCAGTTTCATACTTAAAATTCTGAATTAAGCAATTTGTAATACTAAACTTTAGATTGGTCAGCACTTTCTGGCTTAGGCCTGCTACCTGACTTTAATATTTTATAGGTTTGGCAAATTGTGCTGACCCCATGGTTTTTGTGGAGGTGGGCTTTAACATAACCCCTCCCTGCTTTGGATTAAATTCGTCCTCGAATTTATTTTTAATACTATAGATTTTTAAAGTAAATGATTTTCGTTTTAGATAAAGGTAAGTAAACATGATTATGAGGACGATTACAATAATTAGGGTTGTTGTAATATTAGCTACAATGTGATTCCGTGTAGGGTATTTTATTTCTTGAATATTTTTAAAATTATCAATTCCAACTTCATTTAATTCTGTCTATGTCGGTCGTTTATATGTTTCAGCCAAATTCAAATTGGGAATGATTACTCTAGCTTTGTATTCAGGTAACTTATTATGAAAAGTTATATTATAAAGATAGCTGCTTTTATGGCAAACGTAAAGTAAAAAGATAGGTGCCTTTAAGATAATGTTTTCTTTCATCACAAGTACTTGACCAATATATTTCTGAATTTATAATCAATAATGTTCCAATACCCAATTCTGTAATTGATCCTTCCTCCCGTTTTGTTTTGAAGCAAGTAGTATTGACAAAAAGCATAATTGAGTTTGCTTTAAATTTATAACATTATTTTCGTTACTTTATGTGTAGATAGTATTATTTATTTTGACTATATTTTCTCTTTCAAATTTAATTTCGAATTTGTCTTTATCTGGTAGTGGTTCAACTATGTGCTTAAAAACAATTATAATGAGGTATCTTTATAACAAACATTAGTTCCTTCCGATTTTTTGGTTTATTCCAACTGCTACTTCTAAATGCTTTACTTTGTTTATATCTATATCAAATTGAATAATCTCTTTTTTAGTAAGCATGTTAAATCTAGATGACATTAAGTTATCTTGAATAATTTCCAAATCGTCTTGAACTATCTGAATGTTTAAAATTTTTGCCAAAATGAGAAATATCTGTTTTCTATTTCTGTATAGTGCTATTTAAACTTTTTTCTATGATTATGCGATCAAAAAACAGTTTCAATTACTTTTTGCATTGTTTTTTGTAGTCTGTCTATTATTGTTATTTGTTTGTTTATTCTGTCTATCATTTGGTGATTGTTGTGATCTACAGTTTTAAAATGTTCTTCAATGTTCTGTCTATCATTAGAGTCCACGAGTCCGAAAATCCAATTATAGATAATATCTATTGGATCTAGTAATCTTCTTTTATTTCGAATATTTGTGAGATTTTGACAAATTTCGATATAGCCTGGTATTTTTCCTAAAATTGATTTGCAAGTTTCTTGTAAGTTATGAGTTGTAATAATTGGAATTTGGATTGTAAATATTTGTTTGAAATTTCAAAGAGTTGCAAGTGTAAGATTTTGCCTGTAATTGGGGTTTTCTGCTAGTGTTCGTCTGTATTGCTTGTTTAATAAGGTATGTAGTTGATGCTCTAAATTGTCAAGTTCTTGGTCGAGTATCCATTGTCTGTGGTTGTATATGCCTAATGTTCACGTTTGTTTTACTTCCTGTAATAATAATATTTCTCTTGGCCTTTATATATTTACTTTTGCTATTTTGGGGTTATATTTAATTTTCTTAAATTTAGGCTCTAGTTTATTCCTTTCGGCTTTTGGATTTTTAACAAAAATTTCCTCTCCAACTTCTTCATAATTTTCAAATTTTTTTTATTTTCACGCATCAATGCTGCTTGTTTGGCTTTTCTTTTGACTCTTTCATACACGATGTTTTTGTCTTCTCTTCCTTGTTGTATATCCAATTTCCTTTCTCCTGTTGTTGAGTGAATTTGTCGGTTATAAAATTCAATACATTCGAAAAATTTTTCTTGAGTTGTTTAATTAGGTATTTGGGTAAAAGCACTTCTCATTTTCTCCTATATTGTTTCATGTAGTCTCTCGATGTCAGCATTTCCGTTGTGTGAATGGGGTTTTGTAATGTGTGTTTCTATATACTTAATTGGATAAACTTCCCGTAATAGTATAGAAGCAAAATCGCCGTCTTCAACTATTAATTCAGGTCGTCCCGTAACTGCTAATATCTTTAAAAGGCCTTCTTGTATATCCAACATATTTTTAGACTCAATATAACTCCTATTGCAAATTTAGAAAACTTATCGATTGACGTTAAAATAATTAATCCTTTTGCAAATAGTAAGTCCATATGTAATATTTTCCCTACGTCATTTGCTGTCTCAGATTGTTCTAAGATTTGTTTGATCGGATTTCGATCTACTTTTGCAATATTACATATTTCGATAATGTTAATAAATCTCTCGCAATTTTGGATAGTATATTTGCCGTTTCAATCCTTCGTAATTTTCTCTTATTCCAACATGACCAGTTTCTAGCTCGTGTTAATGCTTGATAATTTTTAAAAGTTCTTCCTCTGTTTTAATTTCAGTAATAAATTTTGTTTCTTTTACAAATTTTGTTTGAAGTCGATCGAATTCTTTAATCGAAACTTGTTGCAGTATGCAATGCAGTTTATAATTCACTGTATGTTGCTATTAATCCAGGTATCAAATATTCCTTAACCCTTGTTATTATTGCTTTCTCATCATTTAACAGCTGTTTGTCGATTATGATGCTCCTTCTGTTAGGTATTTTTATATTATACTCATTGCTTTCTTCTTCTACTAATAGTATTTATTGCTTAAATCGATTCACTATATCGTCTCTAATTAGAAAATGGTCGTTAAAGTTTTCAGCTTGAGAATGTATTGTCGTTAATTTTGTTCTTCATTATTTCTTACTATAGTTATTTCTGGATAAAACTGTAATTGGTAATCTGCGTTGGATGAGTGACTGCTTGCTGCACTTCATTGAGCTTGGTCGGGTATTGTCTTCACTGATAAGATTTCTATTTTCTTGTTATTTGGTTTTTCGTTTGTGGTTAATGTGTATATTTCACTGACTTCTGTTAATCTGGATAAAAAATCTGCTGGAATATTCTCCTTTCCTTTTATGTAATCCAAATTAATATATATGCACATGTTCAGTTAGTGATGTTCCAAATACAATTATGTCGTCCAAATATACTAGTCAAATTTTGTTAATAAGGTCATTCAAAATACTGTTCATGAGGTGCTGGTGCATTTTTTTTAGCCCGAATGGCATCCGAGTATATTCGTAACGCCCGGTGGTAGTAGAAAACGCCGTATTTTCTATATCACTTTCCTATGTCTGAATTTGGTGAAAACGTTTTGCCAAATCGATGGTGGTGAAATATTGCGCCCTCCCGAGTTTCTCCAATATACCTTCAATGTTAGATATTGTATATTTGTCGCTTTTTGTGACATCATTTAGTTTGCGATAATCAATTGCTAGTCATCACTTCATTTTTCCAAAATTGTCTGGTTTTTTAGCAACTACTACTACCGGTGAATTATATGGTGACGAGCTTTCCCGGATTTAACTTTGCACCAGCAACTCTTGGATTTGCTTTTTGATTTCGATATCGTGTATCTGTGGATTAGGATACATTTTTGAGTATATTGGATCATCAGTCATTGTCAGAATCGCATGTTTAATTTTGTTCGTAGCTGACAAATAATCTCCTCCCATGTAAAATAGATCTTTATTCTTCTTAACCAGCTTCCGTAACTCCGTTTTTTCTTCTGGGTTGAAATGGTCCAATGTTAACTTTTTCGATGTGTTCCATAGAGTGTATTTCTTCATATTGAATTTCATGTTTATCTTCTATTTTACTGTCGAAAGGGATCATATTTGTTCCAAAGGTAACCATTTTGCTGCAAAAATCTATTTTTGCTTTAGTTGGCCCTAGAATGTTGGCTCAGAGTATGGCTTGAAATCGATAATTCTTCAAGTCTGCCAACCTCCATTTGGTATAATTTCTGATTCCTATTTCGGGTTGTGTTTCGGTCACTGTCTCATAATTTTTTTTGTATTCCTGTTATTGTTCTGATGCATACATTAACAACTTTTGTTTTGGGGTTGTTTCCCACTTTGCCTTGGTCCAATATAGAGGTTGAGAAACTGAATCCACAAAGCTTTTACACGTTTATCATCAATATGAATAGTGGTTATTAGTAGGTTTGTGTCTCCAAGGCCTGTATGAGAAAATTTTCTTCTACTTCAATGGGATTATTATCCATTGGTTCTACTTGATTCCCCTTATAATTTCCTACTTGATTTCTGTTGAACTGATTATTATTCCTGAACCTGTTAGAATTATTATTAAATTTCATTATAAAATTATTGTGATTGTAATTTGGTCGATAATTGTTAAAATTTGCTTGATAAATTGGGCTGTGGAAATTATTGTTAGGATTCTGTCTGTGATTGAATTATGAATTATGAAACTGAAAATTTCTATTTTGAAGCCTGTCGTTGGAAAAACCCTTTTTAATATTCTTTTCCGGGTTTCTAATAGTACTTTCACTGTCTTTATAACCGGTCTGTAGTAATTCATGATAAGCTTCTTGTAAAGTTGTAACATTCTTTGTTCGTAGATACATACCATCAGTTCGATTAATTTTACTTAGAAATTTCTCCAAAATGCTTGCCTCATTCATTTCCAGTGAAAATTCAAATTGATTCTCATTGTCTAGTGCATATTTTAAATTTAACTTATCTAGTATATCACTTAATAAACTAAAAGCTCGGTGCACACTTCGGTACTGAAATCGATTGGCATATTCCTTTAGTTTGAGATAAGTTTCTCACACTCCAAATGTTCGGATCAAGACCTGCTTCACATTTTCCCATGTTTTATTTGATAACCTTCTGGCTGCCACTGCTGCTTTCCCTTGAAGCTTTGAAAACAATATTTTCGATAAGTAGTTAGTTGGCTGGTCCGCAGCAACCAGTGCCAATAACGATTCTACTTCCAGTATATAGCTCTGAAGTTGAAATCCGTCATCTCCACAAAAAGGAGGCAATGCCCTTGGTTCTCGTAGAAGCTCCGAGAATGGGATAGCCATGATTTTATAAGTGACGATAAATGTCTTTATATATTCTTATAAATACATTGTACATAAAATGTTTAATGATTTACCAACTGTCAGGGGCGGATCTTGAATTTGTGGGGCCCTGGACTAATACTGCTTAGGAGCCCTACTTAATTACTCAACTAATTGCCATTTTGACAAGAATCAGTTTTCTGTAGTGATGTAGGTATATGTAATGTAATATATGTTAAGTACAGGAAGAAAATAGGAAAACAAAATATTTTATTTATTTATTAAAACATTATTTATTGCAAAATAAATTGAAATAAATGGTTATGTTATATAAATTATAAAGCAACCTTTCTGCATTTTTGTGCTGCAAATTCTTTTATTTGGTCATCGTACTGTAGGTTCTTTGTTAAATCGCAATTTATCGAAAGAACTGATAAATGATTTAGTCGATAGTTCGACATTGTTGTCCTGTATTTGTTTTCTATATACGACATCCTGGAGAAAGAACGCTCCACTTCACAGCTAGTGATCGGCATCGTTAAAAAAATATTTAAGATGGTATAGCAGTTTGGGAAAACATCAACAAGTTTCTTTTCATAAATTAGCCAAAAAATTTCACTGCAAGAGGTGTAAGACTCTGTCTTAGACTGCGGTAAGTAAGATTTCAACTGAATGCACTCATTCACTAAATGTTCGTCTACGTCATTTGGATAATAATCAATAATATTACGTACACTTTCCAGATCTATGTGTTCTTGATTTTTGTCTTGCAAATCCAATAAAAATTTGAATTTTTTGCTATAGGTCTCATAGGCTTGGCTTCTATTATTTAAATCCATAATCATCTTATCCAACGCAACGTTAAGCGTGTCTCTTTTAAATTTTTCTGCGCTGTTTACTGAGACTTTATCTGTAGATTTATCTGAAAATTTTGAAGTAATGCGTCTCTTATTTATGTCACTGTAGTCAGTTCTCACACTAGTACTTAATTTTTTAGCTTTCTCTTCGTATTCCTTTAGCTTCTGATCTGATTGTTGCCTTATGTTTTTCACGAACTCTTTTAATGACACAATTAACTTATTGCCTTCACCAATGTCTAAACCAGGGCTCTGTACTTTTTTATTAACTACATTAAATCTCTCCAAAAATTCTTCCAAAAAAACAATCAAAATTGCAGTTTCTAGTTTCACCAGTTTATTAAATAAATTTCGTGCCTCTTTTCGGAAATCAACTTTTTCATCGTCATTTTGGCCGAAACTATTGAGAATTTTCATATAAGCCAGTATGACTACTAATTTTAATGAAAGATACACATCTTTCATACACTTTTCCCCGAAAACAGTATCGTAATACAATAGCAAGTTGGTCATCGTGAGACAGATCTGGGGTTGAATCCATCATAATTGAATAATACTTTGTGTCGTCGTTATTTATTTCAGTTATAATTTGTTTAATTATCTGTTTACCCATAATCTCAATTATTTCCTCATATACTGTTTTTGATAAATATGATATTACAGGGTTTGGTCGCAGCTCTCGTTGTTCAATATGTTCACGTATGAATGGGCCGAATTCTGCCAATAGCTCTAGAGCACCCATAAAATTATCATTATGTGGAGAACCAAATACTTCCTCGGAACCTCTAAGTGCTAAGCCTCTTATACTCAAAAATGTTAGCACTGCAATAACCCGTTTTAGGACATTGTGATAATATTCTGTTTCTTTATTTAATTGGTCCTGAAGCTGCTTGTCTAAAACAGACTTATTTTTTTTTCGTGTCAACCACACTAACATTGAATTCTTATGTTCATTAGAATTTTCGTGATTTTCTAAACAAAATCCTATGTGTTTCCAATCAGAAAATCCGGTTGTGTATTGAGAAGGAGTTTTAGAAAAAAGTTTGCAAGCCAAACAATAAACAGTACCAACCCTTTTTGAATAACATAACCAAGATCTTTCCAGTAATTGGCCATTTTTCATTTTTCTAGTGAAATACCTATTTGAAAAAGATCTATTTTGTTCTTTATATTTCTTCATTGAAGCTGAATATATATTCTTCGGATCTTTATTTTGAAAGTCAGTCATTTCATGTGAAAGGACGAAATTAATAAAATCATTATTTAGCAAATATGGCCACAAGCCCACGTCATTTCTCAAACTCAAACTTAATATTTTTTAAATTTCTTAACACCTCGGTATCGGTATTACCTTCCTTTTGCTCAACACCAATTTCGTTTTCAGAGGAACCAGAGGGTTGCTGGAAGTCAAGATATTGCACATTTTCATCGTTGGTATTTTTTTTCTGGTTTTCAAAATCTTGCATATTTTCATCACTTGTATTTTTTTCCTGGTTTTGCGATTTTTTGCTTCCTTCGGTTAGATTCTCTTCGCATAAAATATCTTCCTTTACGTTTTTTAATGGATTTATATCTATTTCACTCGCGTTTATATGTTCTGAATTAAAAAAAGTTTCAATTTTTGCGCATTTATTTCTTTCTTTTTCTCGACCAAACTGTAATTTTCTTTTTTCAGCTCCACTTTTATATTTTCTAGCAGACATATTGTAAAATAAGATATTTTTCTGAAAATAAACAAAGAACTGCGTAGAACTTTTAATTTTAATACCTACTTTGTAATGAGTGTAGCAATTCACAAATTATCATTAAATATCAAACGAGTTCGATTCATTTAGTTTTGAAAACTGAAATAAAAATAAAAAAGTCATGTTTTATAATTCTTTTTACTTACCTACTGCCTATTAAAAGCAGGAAGTTTAGTTATGCTGAATACTTTCAATTTTAGTAAATTAAAAGAAAGGTCCAGTCCTTATAACTTTTAAGTTATCTATCACTTAGTAAACTAAACACACGCACTAAACACATTTCTAACAATAACAAAGTCAATTCGTTAATATAGTCGACGATAGCAGAAGTGCGAAAAAATAACGAAATTGCGTCGGAAGTCCCCAATAATAGACAATACACGGAATACACCGACCGAAAACAAGCGACAGGGAATTCCCCGTTCCGTTTGATAGATGCGCACACGGGTTGATTGATCGCAGTGTTGCTAACCTTATGATCGGATTTTTTTTAATTCTAGATAATTTTTATTATTGACAATATCGTCAATTGGTTTCAGTTCGGTTGGGGGCCCTCTGTATTCGCGGGGCCCTGGGCTGCAGCCCAAAAAGCCTTTAAGTAGATCCGCCCCTGCCAACTGTGCTGGAACCACTTTTATCTTTTTTAGGGGCGACTCTTCCCAAAAAAAAGTGATTTTTAATAATTTTATAATTTCAGGTTTTAGCCTGTACGACGAGTGTGCAGCAAGGGAGCGAATTCTCTTATAATTCTGGCCCAACAATGCAAGTCATTTCTAAAGGGTAGCTTAATGAAAATTAAACTTGATGGTTATAGCATCTTTATTTTATTATTTCACGATTTCACTTTCACTTCAAGTTGCTTTGTTCCACTGTTCTTTTTTTCACCTTTGGTTCGAAAAACCTAAAAAGGATCTGCAGATACACCTCCCCTCTTTAGACGATGACTGCGCCACTTATGTTTTCGTTATTTATACTGACCAAAAAAAATTATTATAATAGAGCTTTCTGCGCTCTGAATTAATACACCAGAGGTTTTTATTAAATAACTTGGTTTTATAATTATAACCTAGAACTACACCGACTACTATTACGGTAGGCTTTTTACTTATTACTACTCGCCTTTCTAGTTTCTGTATATTTTTATAATATTTTCTTGCTGACTAAGCACTATAAATCTTGGGATCAAATATCATACAAACAACATACAGATTTTCTTGCTGATCAATTTATCTTGAGATTTAATATTAGCAAAGAATATAAAGCATAAAGAAGTCGAATCCCGAACGAAATTTCCGGTCCAAAATTTCATACGTGGGTTCTAGCGCTAGCACCCTGAGCTTAATTTGTTAGAGCTTTGCTGAGAGAAACGAAAGGGCTTTCGCTTAAAAGCTCATGACGTATATTTGGAGATATGATGAACCATAGAGGTATATACAGGAGACGGCAAGCTTTTATTTCTCATGGAAGCCAGTGAAGCCGCTTAATACATCCAAATATTTCGTATGCATATACGATCATTTTCGAAAGCTTTTGCACATTTTAGCTGATAGCTTTATAAGGAATGTGTAAACGTCAAAGCTCTTCGAAATCATTTTCGAAATCAGAAATCAACTTCAAATTTTGCCTTTCTAGATACATAAATGCGATACCATTTTCCTCTAGAAATAGAACTTTCAAATAGCAAGCAACTATCTTCATTATAATTAAATTTGATTGATAAAATATTAGTTTCGCGCCACAATTTGAATGCCTTCTGAGAACATTTAGTACCGAAAACAAATTTGCACACCCCTACTTTCGAAAATTGATAGATCAGCTGACGTTAAGATGTGATTTGACGTTTCTAGTCTGATATATAAACAAATCGCGTTAATCGCGGAAAATTTATTAAAAAATTACAAAATTAACAAATAAGTAAAGTAGAAGTGGTCTAACAAGCCGTATCAGTGCGTGATTTGCTTGAAAACTCAGTTGCAGGAAAGTGGAAAGCGGGCAACGTCATATTTCAGGTAAGTTTATGTAATCATTAGACAAATTATCTCGTGTTTTGCTATTTTTCTGTGGTGCTCCATCGAATGGAGATATAATTATCGCAAAATATTGATCGCTACGAAGCAATAAATTATTGGTGAAAAAATGAATTTTCAATTCGGAGTGCAAGTGATATTTTTCGGGTGAAATGTATTCGATGGACGATAAACCGCCACTGTTTGTGCTTAAAAAATTGTTCCATTTTCTTTTAAATTAATGCTTTTAGCTCTTTTATTTTGTTGTGACTTAATAAAAATGTGTGCAGAGAATGGTTCTGAGTGTAATGCTTACAAAATACAACCATTTTAAGTGAAAATTATATTTATTTCTGTGACCGGGTCCCATATTCGAATTCACCAATTTGCTTAATTCTTTCAAATTGCCCTGGAGTGCCATTGTTTCGGTAGACTACTCCATGAAAACTTTATGAGTTATTCATATCGGAAGCTGTGTGTGAAATTTTAAGTTTCAATTACTACAATTTCATAGATAAAATGTGGAAATAGTTCGTGTTTTTGTGATTTTGTGCCATAGCCGTCGGATTCAAAGATTTGGGGGGCACTTGATTTTATTTCGAAAGTTGACTGTTAGATTTGAATTAGAAAATTATTTTGTTTTTTAGGTTTCCAAGAAATTGGCGCCGTCAGGAAATATGGGCTAGGCTTATCAAAGAATCCACCGGATATATAGCCAAACGAAAAAGTGAAAGGATCTGTGATCTTCACTTTAAAGCGGTGGATATTGAGTGGTCAGGGAAAAGACCCAAATTATCCCCAAACGCAGTTCCAGTTATTGACAAGGTAAATTGATTGTTTTGATGGTGATGATATGAATTAATTATGTTTTTCTTTTACAGAGGATTGCCATGGGGGAAAATGCAATGCTACCAGCCAAAACGGAAAATATGAGCTATTTGAGTGAAGTAAGTTGTTAAATGCATGTGTATTTTTATATATTATAAATATTAATAAATATTAATAAATATTAATAAATTATTAATAAATTAATAATTATTAAACATTAATAAATATTAAACATAAGTCGTACAAAATCTTCATATTTTACATTATTTACATTTTATCAACATTATTTTATTGGAAGTTATTGTGATCTTATTAATTATTTTAACGTAGATCAGCAGAGAGGATTAGGGCTACTGGCGACACCTCTTTAGAAAAAACGTGTAAAGCAACTACCTCTTGGGTTACATGGAAATGTTGCAATGTAAGGAATAAATTGAAGATAAGCGCAAATTTGTTATCAATTAAATGGTGGCAAATATATACACACCTATAAATGTATATATGTATATGTTATATATATACATATATGTTATATATATGTACATGTATATATTATATATGTAAATCTTTATATATATATATATATTTATATATATATATATGTGTACATATATGAATATTTATAGATGAATATATACGTATATAGATATATATATATATATATATATATATATATATATATATATATATATATAATATACAATACAATACAATTATTAATACAATTTCCAGGAACCAAGTTATTGAGACATTATTTACAACGTTTGAGACATAAACACATGTACATTTCAGTTATGTATACAACATCGAATATTGTTAGATTTACTCATTTCCAATAATTTAATATGCATTTATTTTGAGTGAAATATCTTGCCCCCGATTTCGAAATAAGTTCGTGCCTATGTGGCAGCACACAAGCGCAAAATGTAAAGCTTCCGGCTTCAACATATTCTTCTACTGCCGTCTCCTGTATATACCTCTATGGCTTTGGCTAACGTAGAGGACGGGCTCGCCCAGTGTTACCGTTTATGAATTAATATAACTTTGGTGTGTGGATTTGTGTGCGTTGTCATGCGTTTTAAAGGAAAATTTTTAGCTTTTATTTGTATCCAAGCATGAATGAATTAAAATATGCAAGGGGAAATATTCGAAAAGAGTGATGAGATCAAATTTTTAATTGAAAGTTCAAGCTAAACTTTAAAGTATCGGAATTTTCTTTCATGATCATCATATGGATATAAAAATAAATCAAATATTGGATATTCTAAAAAGTATTGAGCCTTTTGTGTCACTAGATGGTGTTCTTTGTCATATATCGGGCAATACTAATCAAATTGAGTCAAACTGACATCCGTTAGAAAGGTGGCATTCTTGCCTAAAATTTTTTTATGCACAGTTTTGTATTTTGTCATTCGTGTAAAAAGTTCTATTCATTTTTATTTTGCAATATATCTTTATGATCAAGATAAGAATGCATCGCAGGCTCGTGAAAAAATTTGTGGTGTTATGTTCAAGATACTTTATTAAAAGCCACAGCCAAGAGATGGTTCGCTCGCTTTCGTTCGGAAAATTTTGATGTCAAAGATGCACCTCGCTCAGGTCAACCAATCACTGAAAAAGTCGATGAAATCTTACAAAAAATTGAAGAAGATCGGCACATAAGCAGCCATGATATTGCGACGGAACTGAATATCCATCACCAAACAGTTTTGAACCATTTGCGTAAGGCTGGATACACAAATAAGCTCGACGTGTGGGTACCGCATGAATTAACACAAAAAATTAGATCGACCGAATTTCAATTTGCGATATGCTAATAAATCGCAATGAAATCGAGACATTTTTGAAGCACATCATTATGGGCGATGAAAACTGGGTAAGATACGAGAATGTCGTTCGAATAAGATCATGGTCACAAAAAGTGAATCATCACAATCGATTTCAAAGCCAGGATTGACACCAAATAAGTATGGTGGTATGTATGGTGGGATCGGAAGGGAATTGTTTATCATGAGGTGCTAAAACCTGGCCAAACACTCAATTCGGCTCAGTAATGTCAGCAATTAACCAGATTGAAACAAGCAATTCAAAAAACTGCCCAGAATTGAGGGCGTTGTCTCATGGGAATGGCCATCATATGAATGCTAAACAGCACACATTTTTGAGGACACGGCAAAAATTGACTGAGCTTGGCTGGGAAGTTTTGGTACATCCATCGTATAGTTCAGACCTTGCACTATCAGACTACCATTTCTTTCGGTCTCTGCCTAATTTCCTTAATGAAAAGAAATTTACTTTAAAGTGCGACTGTGAAAATCACTTGGCCAAGTTTTTCGCCGATAAACCACAGAAGTTCAATACAGATGGAATCATGGCTCTTCCCAAAAATTGGCAAAAGGTCATAGATAATAATTGACAATATGTACTTTAAAAAATGTTAAATGTAAATGTACATGTACATGTTAAATGTACATGTTAAATAAAAGAAATATAAATAATAAGAATTAAATAAAAGAAATAAATTCAATTGAAAAATGACAGAAAAATACTCAATACTTTTTAGACTTACCAATATGTTGAGATTCGAATATTTGATTTTTTCCTTGAATAAGTTTAGATTCGCAGGATGGGCGAGGTCCATTCTGCCCACCCTAACGAGCCACTACTGAGTCCCATATAAACTTAATCATATCGATTTCCTTTTGTTCATCGTATTTCAATAGCCTTGACTTCGCAAAGGGATTTCACCAAGTTGAAGTTTTATCACCGCATTATCTACTGACAAGGGGCATTTAATAAGGGAATTTATTAGAATGTCGTCTGGATTAAAAAACTCCCCGGCAACATTTCGAGCTTTAATGAACGATATATTGACAGGACATAGTGGGAAAATCCGTTTTGTGTATATGGATGATATAATTATATAATGGATGTCTCTAATTATGCAACAGGTGCCGTTAACTCTCAAGACAAACATCCTTCATGTTTTGCATCACGAGCATTAAACAATCACGAAACAAAGTATTCAACTATATAAAAGGAGCTTTAAGCTATAATATGGCGAATCAAATTTTCAGGCCATTCTTATACGGGCGTAAATTCATTGTTGGGTCCGATCGTTAACCACTTTCCTAGACCGCGAATCTTAAAGAGCCAAACCCAAAATTGCAAAGATGGAAGCTACGGCTCGAGGAGTATAATTATGAAATTGAATACATCAATTGTAAAGAAAACAAGGTCGCGAGAGGCATTATCCCGAAGCATATCACAAATGTAATCAGACAGTGAGTCTAAGGTAATGGTCAATAGCCCACACAAACTAGTAAAGAAGTTTATAAAGTAAAATAAAAGAAGCAAAAAACGATCAGAAGTCCTAATAAATGCCAACGAAATAGATGCAGGGATAAATGAGAATGAATCGACCGGTGCGACGTGTCACAGCGCAGAAGAAGATAATCCATATTAAATCCCCCTACCCGAATCTTTCCTGAATGTTTATAACAATCAAATGATTGTTAAAACAGGTCGTAAAAATAAAATCATGAGAAAGAAATATTTCAATAAACTACGAATAATTTGTATTCACGAAGAACTCGATTTATGTATGTATGTCTTGATTTATCGAGTTATCTTGATCAGGGCTCTCATCAAATTGTGCAGCAAATCTCGATTGCTTGGATTTTGAATCTACATCATTTTCATTATCTGTACCCTCGTCGCCCCTTTTCTAGCTGTATAAATGAAAAACGATACTTTGTTGTAGCTTTCATGCGTTTGATGCTTGAAAAAGAAATTAGGAGATGCTCAAACCAAAACCTGACCGCAAAGTACATCATTTAATAAACCGTGAACGCAAGGTGATTGCTTTTGGCAACATACTTATTTTAATGCATATTTCAACTCTTCATAAATTAATAAACTTAAAAAACAATACTTATTTAAGATCAATTTTAGTGTAAGAACATTTTTTTCGAATCAAATCCAAGGCGTTTATACTAACAAGCAAATAATCAAGTATTCGCATCTGACAACATACGAACCTCGTCTAGCGTTCAAAACGTTATGTCACATTGTTCAGAGAATAGTCGTTATATGCAATTCGGTAATTTTTTCTGTACCAGTTGTACTTTTGTTTCAATATTCAAATTGCATTTGCAAACAAAAACTAATTGCAAAGCTTGAATAAACATTTACCATAATGTTCTTTGCCTCTTGGCAACATCCTGCATTTAAGGCTAACGGTAGACCTCAAAAAAATCACATCGATAGGATCAACCGATTTTTTAGGACTATCTTTTGCAAAGAGTCTAAATTGGACAAGTTATATTCAGAACAAATTAGAATATGAATATGCATGGCTAACACCTCTAACTTCTTTCTTTAAAACCGAAAATCCTGTTATCTTAAAGTTTAAGAACTTTGGCAATGTATTCCTAAAATGTAGCACACTGCACTTGGTTGATGGTATAATTCGACACCGGTAGAATACCATTCGGCAGAAAACCATTTTTGAAAAGATATTTAAGAAAATTTTTCTTCTACTGAGTAACCTTTTCAAATTATATGAAAATACGATCTGTGGAAAATTTTGGTGACATTTCTGCCTTCAGCAGCGAAAGAAACAGAAATGACGTTTATGGTCTCAATAATACTATCTATCTAAAACTAACATCAGAATTAGGACACAAACATTCAGCAGAACGACATCCTAACTTTACCAAAGAAGAAATACAAGATATAATTGACGAACATAAAAACGGACAGCATTCTGACTCGACATAATAGACTACGAAATAATAACATGCCAACCAAAACACATTACTTGAAGCACTAAACAATGCAATAATCTTATGCCAAATCCCTGAGAATTCACGCAGAATTCGAATAGCCCCAACTCTCAGATCTGGTAAACATCCATCGGCCATCAAAAATTATGGACCCGTCTCCTTTTTAAGTGTACTTCTCAAAATCGACTCATTTAAAACAAATTCAACAACCACATCGAAGAAAACAAACTTTAATCCAAACACTGTTATGCCTACAGACAACACAAATCAACCATTACCTGTCTTAACATCCTCTAAACAATACACATAAAAATCGCTGGGGTAATAGATATTGCTAATGTATGCCAATGAGTATGCTTAAGCACACTGGAAAAGATGCTAACGAAATTACAAATTCAATTTTGCAATACACCGCGGAACGCTGAATTAGTTGCACTCCTAACTGCGCTACGAGACAGAACGCTAAGAAAGATGACAACCCAGCAAAAATTTTGGCGGAACGTCGCTTAGGCGAACTAAATTCGGATCGCCTTTTCTTCGCCAGAACTAACAAAAGTCGGAAAATAGCAAATGCAGCGCTTAAAACTAGGGAAAAATCGTCTTTCCTTCGTCAGAGCGAACAAAAGTCGTAAAATTGCATACATATGCTGCCCACCGAATTTATGGACAAATGATACTTTCTTCGACGGTATGATGAAACGTCGTTAAAGTCCATATGCGGACCATATTCCTCTCGAAATGAAATGAAATTCCGACCAATGCATTTTCCAATCCACGTAATGATTAAAAGCCGCCGATATAAGTTAACCAACACCTTGAATACGAGCCCAACAAGGTGCATCAAATTTAATAACGCAGACGTGCAATGTGCAATATTGCACTTTTTCCAGAAAATAGCAAAATGCATTCCCACGATGAAAGAATGCTGAGATCGACAAAATTAACTTACTTTGTAGTTCATAAGTAAAATTCAAGTCAGTTGTAATTTGGGATTTGTAGAATAAAGATTGGGAACAACCCTGTTCCTTTTTTTAAAAAACAAATAAATTGTTAATATTTATTAACTGGCGCCCAACGTGGGGCTGTGCTCGTGCGCGTGAAGAAGTTAGCAAAGAATAGATCAAGTTGTCCTAACGATAACTAAGTCAAAAAAGGATCTTAACATCGAGCTGAGACTGGCCGATGGTTCTTGAACTTCTTGTTCGTAAAAGTAAACCGCGATCGGAAAAGTAAAACAATAAACCACGTTTATAATCGCGATAACCAAGTGATTAATCGATTGTAGCGGAAGAAAATAGTTTTATCCGGAACGAAAACCAAGCTCCGAAGCACGCGCATCCCGTAATCGAGGCCCCGCAGTAACCTCTACGTCCAAAGTGAGGCAAACCGGAAGTTCATCAGGACAGCCCGTATACGACAGAGAAAACAGCCACCAAGGACGAATCCCACGATCAGCCACCGAGAACGAATCCCACGATCACCCATCGAGGACGAATCCCACGATCAGCCACAGAGGACGAATCCCACGATCATCCATCGAGGACGAATCCTACGATCAGCCGATCACAACTCAACAAATGGACCGAAGGAATAAATATAACATACAAATTGTTATACTAATGTAAGTCCTTAAAAATTTGTAATATTTGATTATTTTCATAAACAAACGATTAATTTCTCGAATATTTAAAATATAAATGAATTGAAACTTTAATCGAAAATTTTTTATTTTTTTTATATTGTGGATTATATTGAATTTTCATTATATTATAAAAATTTAAATAAAATTTGGCATTTGTCCCGCACATAATTAAAGTGACACAAGTGATCTTAATTGAATTTTGATGATATTGATTGAATTTGTGCATTTTTCCACACATAATATAAGTAACACAAGTGATCTTATTTATTGTTAAAAGTGAAGTGCCCGACGGAAAATTAATATACCATTGATTTTTATCCGATAATAAATTTTGTACAAACTGCTCGTCATTGTTTTTCGACTATCTAGCCTTTCTGAAAATTTTAGATAATTTTGGTGCCAAAAATCTTCTCTCGAATTTATTCCATTTCCAAGCACAGAAACATTTCGAACGAATCCTAGCAAAGCGTGTGATATTATTGAAGATATAATACACTCCTGAAATTTTTTCCCTAATAAATTTTAACCAAATCGCAACAGATTGTGTGACAAGCAACATACAATACAATACATTACTGGAAACTTTTTCTTTAATAAACCATCGCTGGCTATTTCGACTTCTAAGTGTTAAATTTGTGTGATCAAACTCTGTCTGTTGAAACAATGTCCAATCCCAATAATTTGATCAGGCCAAGTCGGTTGGGCGAAAATGCAGCGCCTACTACGCCTTCCGTGAGCAACCAAAATTCGCCTTACATAAGTAACCAAAATCCTAGCGGTAGTAATACCACCAATATTGCCGGAAATAACGAAATGGTGCAATTAATTAGCCGTCTTATTTCCGAAACACTGAGGGTTCAAGGCAGACAATTATTTGACTCCTTTATGAATCCCGCGGCAGACATAAATAACGAGGGTGATGTCCCTATAAATACTAGTGCCGACATCCAGCTGTCCGATATGGTGAATATCGGTCATATTTTCTGGTGAACCCGGAGAATTTAGCTCGTGGAGGAAAAGTGTCGAGCGTATTTTGAAAATATATGAGCATTTCAAGGGGACGCCCAAGTATTACGGGATACTTTCCGTAATCAGGAATAAAATTGTCGGCAACGCTGACATTGTTCTTGAGTCATACAATACGCCGTTGAATTGGGTTAAGATTTCCAAGTGCCTTATGCTGCATTATGCAGATAAACGAGATCTCGGCACGCTTGAGTACCAAATGACAACCTTACAGGAATTCTATCAAGCTGTTTATCAACACCTTTCGCTAATTTTGAACAAATTATCTTTAATGGACCTGAGTACAGAATCTTCAAACATTATGACGCAATCATATCGAGATAAGGCACTCGATACCTTCGTCAGAGGCCTAAACGGTGACTTACCAAAGTTATTAAGTATCCGCGAACCAGCGGACCTTCCTCAAGCTCTATACTTATGTCTGAAGCTGCAAAATATGAATTATCGAACACAACACGCAAACTGCTCACAGAACCTGATGCGTAAGCCTCAGCAACCTCCACCGCCTGTCCCTCCTCTCCGAAATATTGTGAACAAAACTAGACCTGCTCCCATTCCTGCTCCTAGACGAGAATTTTATCATGAATTAGCTCATTATCCTAGAAATCCACAACCAACGCGGTTTGATCAGCAATTAGTCTACCAAAGGCAACGACAATCCCCAAATCTAAAGCCGCTTCCACCAAAGCCTCTTCCAAGGCCCGAACCTATGGACGTGGATAGATCTTTTAGACCCCATATGATAAACTATGCTAACAGACCTTCAGATCGCCAAATGATTCAAAAACGACATCAACCCCAACAATATTTCCAACCGAACAAGCAACAAAGAATTTATAATACGGAATTAACAGATGACGGTGAAGATCCCCGAGAATTAGACGAACAGGACATGGCACAATATGAACAAGACATCGAACGGGAAGACTTAGAACAAGCCCAAACACTAGCTACATACATAGACACAATTGACGATCAAACTCTAGACGAACCAGAATTGTTGGAAGACGTTTATTTTTTAGGTTAAACCGCTCTTCGCTCCCCTACATTAAACACTCACAACTACTTTCAGACCCTGACGAAAAATTGACTTACACAACCAGAGTCAAAGGTGACATTAGAACGATAACGAACGACCCAATTTATTCACGCTCCTACCCGTATCCAATGGCGTTGAAGGAAGAAGTAGAGAAAGAAATAAAAAAACTTCTCGAAGACGGAATAATCCGCCCTTCCAAATCTCCCTACAATTCACCAGTATGGATTGTCCCTAAAAAAATGCACGCCTCAGGAAAAAAAAAATATCGAATGGTGGTCGACTATCGAAAACTTAATTCGGTGACAATTTCGGACAAGTATCCCATTCCCGAGATAAACGAAGTCCTCGCTAATCTCGGCAGGAACAGATGCTTCTCAGTTCTAAATCTGAAAAGCGGCTTCCATCAAATTCCTTTAAAATTTTCCGACATAGAAAAAACTGCATTTTCCGTGAACAATGGAAAATTTGAGTTTACACGACTACCATTTGGATTAAAGAATGCCCCATCAATTTTTCAACGAGCCCTTGATGATATCCTCCGCGAACACATAGGGAAAAGATGCCCTATATATATCGACGACATAATAATCTTTGGAAAAAACGAGACCGAACACTTCGAGAACCTGGATAAGGTCTTCCAAACTTTGAAAGAAGCCAACATGAAAATTCAGGCCGTTAAATGTGAATTCCTGAAAGATGAAGTCGAATTCTTAGGCTATGTTGTTAGCAAACACGGTATCAAGACTAACCCCAAGAAAGTCCAAGCGATCGTTGACTTTCCACCCCCAAAAACACTAAAAGACCTACGGTCATTTCTAGGTATGTCAGGGTATTACAGGCGTTTTATCCAGGGCTACGCAAGGTTAGCCAAACCCCTGACATCCCTTCTCAGAGGGGAAGACGGACGTGTGTCCAAAAACATTTCTAAGAACAAGCCTGTTCATTTAAATAAAGAGGCATTTAAAGCATTCAATAGTCTGAAAAACGCGCTCATCTCCAAGGAAGTTGTTCTGGCACATCCCGACTTTGAGAAAGAATTTGAACTCACCACCGACGCTTCGAATCATGCGATTGGAGCTGTTCTTTCTCAGGACAACCAACCCATTTCGTTTCTTTCCCGAACCTTAACAAAAACTGAGGAAAACTACGCGGCAAACCAAAAGGAGATGCTTGCCATAATATGGGCCTTAAACTCATTAAGAAGCTACCTCTATGGCTCACGGAAACTCAAGATCTATACAGACCACCAGCCTCTCACATATGCTCTTAGTAATAAAAATACTAATAGCAAAATGAAGAGGTGGAAGGCCGCCTTAGAGGAATACAATTACGAGCTGAGATACAAGCCCGGAAAAGCTAACGTAGTTGCAGACTCGCTTTCTAGACCTCCCCAAGACACACTGATCAACTCGATGACTTCTACCGTTCATAGCGACGATAGCTCGGCACAAAACCTGATCCCTAGCGTCGAAACTCCTGTCAATGTATTTCGCAACCAATTAATTCTAAAAATCGATAACGAAGATAGTTACCAAATATCCCATCCATTCGAAAATTATACACGACATACTCTAATTAAACCAGATTTCTTAGACAATGATATAATTATCATATTCAAAAGATATTTAAACCCAAAGACAACGGACTCTACACGAGTGAGGAGATTATGGGAAGGATACAAGAAATCTACCCCCATCACTTCAGGGATTATCGCATCCACTTCTCTCAAAAGCTAGTCGAAGATATTACTAACGAAGCTGAACAGGAGGAGAAAATTATACAAACACACCGACGCGCCCATAGGAATGCCGACGAAAATAGGCTTCAACTGTTAAACAACTTCTATTTTACAAAAATGGCTGCAAAAATAAAGAGCCATGTCAACCGTTGCAGAGTATGCAAAGAAAATAAGTATGACAGGCATCCTAATAAGCCCTTCTTGAATCCAACACCGATTCCATCGTACCCCGGCCACACCATTCATATTGACCTTTTTTAAACCGAAAAAAAGCTTGTCTTAACAGCAATGGACAAGTTCACCAAGTTCGCGTAGGCCAAGATAGTCGCATCAAAGTCTATCGAAGACATGAAACAACCCTTGATGGACATCTTATATTACTTTTGCATCCCTGAAAGTGTTGTCATTGACAATGAAGGATCATTGACTTCAGCTTCTATAACTTCACTAATGGAGGACGACTTGAAAATCAAAGTCTACAAGACCCCGTCATACAAGAGTGAAGTCAATGGACAAATTGAGCGTTGGCACTCAACCATCACCGAAATAATGAGATGCTTAAAAAAAGAAGATCCCCTACGCCCATTTGAGAACCTTCTTCAACATGCAACGAACGAATACAACCATACGATACACTCGACTACCAACAGAAAGCCGGTTGAATTATATTTAGGACGCGTTCCCAGTGTAGACCTCGACGAATTCGAAAATATCCGTTTGACGAACATAGACAGACTTAAACTTAAACAAAAAAAAGATATTTAATACCACAATAAAAATAGAAATCCTATCAAAAATTATAACCCTGGCGACACTATATTTGTAAAACAAAACAAAAGGAAAGGTTCAAAGCTTTCCCCAAGGTTTAAACGAGAAATTGTTAAAGAAAATAATAATTCTACAGTCCTAACTGAATCAGGGAAAATCATACACAAGAGTAACATCAGAAGTTAACTCTTAATTTCAGGCTCACCGTTCAAAATGCATTAACCAGACTTCAAATCTTGGACTACTCAGGATCCCAAATAATACCTTTCCACACAGGACAGACAAAAATACAGGACGGTAACTTTAAACTGATACATATCATTGATCTGGACAAATACGAACGCATAATCGAAAAAATTGAACCAATTCTCAATGTTGCAGCCATCCAACATAATCCCCTTATCCCACTCTTGTCCTACGAAGTACAGCAAGTTCAAAGCCTTATCCATAACCTAAAACCACACAGAATGGATCGATCACTAAATTTTCTCGGAAGCGGTTGGAAATGGATCGCGGGAAGTCCTGACCATGAGGACCTCGTAACTATTGAAGCAAAAGTTAACAATGTGCTGGAAAACAACAACAAGCAGGTAGTCATTAATCGATTGTACAATGAAAGAATAAATAACATCACTCGTGTTGCGAACGAAATTAGAAATCTTTTAAAAGAAAATAATCAAATAAATAACAATGCAATACTCGATGTACAATATAGACTAAGATTAATGAAAGAAGAGCTGAAAAATATAAACTATTCAATACATTGGGCAAGATTAGGCATTATAAATTCACTTATCCTATCTAAATCAGAAACTCAATTTGCAGCAAAACTACTAGATGATGAAATGTTACCATATACATCAATAGAAGAAGCTCTCGATTTCGCAGAAGTAAAGATTATCACTAACAGCTCCTCAATTTTGTACATTGTTAATATTCCTCTCACAACAAAGAAAATTTATCAAGTATTATTAATAAAGCCCGTCAAGAAAAATAATGTAACCAATAGAATCCCTTTCAAAAACATACTAAAAAACGATATTGAAATATATGGAATTAAAGGAAATTGTAAAGAGATAAATAAATTTTCAATATGTAAATTTAAGAACTTAGTAGACATCAAAAATACGACATGCATCCCGAACCTTCTCAGCAGTCTTCAGGCTACATGCGACAAAACTTTCGACCAAAACATTCCAACCATAGAGGAGATCTTCACTGGAGTTATCATCCTTAATCAGTTCACTGGCACGCTGCAAGCAAACAAAGTATCACATCAACTCAACGGAACTTTCCTCGTCAAGTTCGAAAATGACACCGTTAAAATAAACGATGAAACATTTATCTCGCAGGAAGCCTCTTCAATAAAAATTTTGCCTCCAATCCTTCAACCATCAGCTGTAAAATATACTGAACCATTTCCTACAGAAGGTATGAAGGAAATCGGAATAGACAACATAAAGGAAATAAAACTTCTTCAATCTGAAAAAAATATCCATCAAATCTCCACATACAGTCTTACCACAATTATTGGCATCATCATAGTCATCCTAACATATAAGAAGCTATGCTCAAGATCCACCAGAGAGGTTAAGATGACCAAAAATATATCATCAATACCAGAAACGAAAATAGAGGCACCCTGCGCACCCGAAACTGCGTCATCGCAAACACTTCATCAATCCATAGAGCCGACACAACGAGTCAAGTTCAACGAACTACCATATTTTTGACAATTGGGGACAATTGTTTTTAACGGCGGAGGAGTTAACCAACACCTTGAATACGAGCCCAACAAGGTGCATCAAATTTAATATCGCAGACGTGCAATGTGCAATATTGCACTTTTTCCAGAAAATAGCAAAATGCATTCCCACGATGAAAGAATGCTGAGATCGACAAAATTAGCTTACTTTGTAGTTCATAAGTAAAATTCAAGTCAGTTGTAATTTGGGATTTGTAGAATAAAGATTGGGAACAACCCTGTTCCTTTTTTTTAAAAACAAATAAATTGTTAATATTTATTAACTTATATATTAGCCTATAATAAAACTTAATTAGTTTCGCTTATTTTAAAAAATTGTTTGCTCAGGGTTTTTGCAGGTAGGCATCTTCCTTTTTCGATGGAACATATTGCACAGATTTCTTATCTTTAATTTCAGGTTTGTTGATCTTAAGACTCAAATCAGTGAAGGCGGTTCTTAACTCCGCGGTCCTGATTTAATAAGTATTTTACATCAGCACAATTTAATAAGTATTACATCAACTCGCATATTTGTAAAATTTTAAATAGTGTGTTTTAATGTCGTTTCGTGGGTTGTGTTAATTTCGTAATTAATATTTTGTGCCAATCATACATTAAACTGATTTCTGATAAAATTTCTGCATAATTATTATTTGGTATTGGAGTAATCAATTTAAATTCTAAAAGTTAATTCGACTAGAATTTTCATTGCCAAAGTAAGTAAATCTTCATTGTATTTAAAGAGTTCTGGTTTTACAGATTTGTTCAGATTCATTTGTACAGATCTGTTTTCTTCAGATTATAAAAACCCAGTTTTGTTGTCGCTAGTTCTGTTGATTTTAGTAAGCTAGGATGTATTATGTTGTGGTTTTCTAACGATAATTTGGTTAATTTTCTACGTTAACATTTGTATAAATAATAGTGCATATTAAGTATGTGAAGACATTTCATCACGAAACTTGGGAATATCTTTTTATATAAAATTGGGCACTTTCTTACGATTAAAGTTTTCTGCAATCATAAAACTGTCGTTTGATTCTTCTTTAAAATAATTTTCTAATAATTTCCTATTATGGCCATGCACCAATATGAATGGTTAAGGTGTACTGGAATTAACAAAATATCATATGCAAAAATATCCACCTTTCGTGTCCACCGACGGACTGTACTCTATCCTCACTACCTTTGGCATTACAGGAAAAAGTGTCCGTTGTGTATACTTTGGGGTAGTTTTCGGTAGGTTTTGCCAAACTTTGTTCTGCAAAAAGGTTGATATAAAAGTTTATTATTTGGCCATTCAACCATTCCGATCCTAGTAGCGTTTGAATATCACCTCTTGTGATATTTTTAGTTGAATTTTGAAATTAATATTTCTTCCTGTGGTCCGTTGGATGCTGAATTCTTGGCGTTCAATTCTTATTCATCAGTCACCACATATCTCTGAACTTTCTCTGAACTTTGATAATCTGTATACTTTTCTTTATGTTTAGTCTGCATGCATAGTCTTTTATATTCTTTCATAGTCTGTATGCTATACTGTATAGTTTTCTTTTTATGTTGCCCAAATGAATTTTGTCCATCTTTGACTTCCCATTTTTTGTTTGTTCTTTCTGCCTGACTGCTTTGTTATTTTGCAATAAGGCCTGCCGTTCTCAATAGTCTTAACGTTTTTAAATGAGTTATTTTTGATGATGTTATTCCGTATTTTTTCTATATTTACCCGATGATTTTGTACATCTGCAGAAGTACCATTGCTTACAGAATGATATCGTTCATTATAGTTTCTGACTGCCCTTTGTATTATTTGTCTAGCAGTTAGTTTCGAGTCATTTAGTAGAAGAGTTCTATATTTTCGTGCGATGGTGTTATGAAACCGTTCCACATCATCACTTCCTGTGTGGCAATTTAGCTTCATTACATGTAATGCTACTTTCCATGTTTTTAGAAAATCTTTTCTATGAAATACGTCAAACTAGTTACCCCTGACTATTTTACCGGATTTTGAAAATTCCGCAAAATCATCCTCTAGACTTTCTATTAGCGTTATATGGGTTTTATCGGGTTAATAATAGGCTGATCCATACTTAGGGAATTTATCAATTATGGTTAGAAAATCGAACTTCATGATGGTATAGATATCAACAACAGATTATCTGGTTTTTTTCCTTTGGGACTTCTGAAAATTTTAATTTTAGTTTGATTGGACTTCTTTGATATTTTACTGCTTGACAGACTTCACATTGATCGATAACGATAAGATTTCTTATAGATTTGGGAAATCATGATCCGAAATATATATAATCCCTTTTTTGTGAATTGCTTGAAAGTTTGTGGTTTTATTATGTGTGATAATGAGTAGAGTTCTGTACTTATTGACTATTACCTCCTTGATAGGAATGTGACCCAACAATTCCTCTTCAGCAGATTGCATTGTGGCCATTATAACATCGTCATCATCTTCAATGTTACATAGCATTCCCAGATCTAAATATGAATCTGTATCCATTTCAGATTTCGCTTTTATTGCAGCGTTTTCAACGTTTTGATCAATTCGACTAAGAAGATTGTTTATTTATTACTTACGTAACTTTCTTACGTAACTATTACTTTTTCTGTAACTTTCCCAAAAATTGCCCACAGAATTGATCGTTCTAATCAAATTCTTTGATCCCTTAGAGCCTGTTTGTATTCTTATTTTTTTTAACGCGGAGTCTATAAGAATCTTATAGATTCTTTTTTAAGAAAACAATAATATGATTAGGCACTAATGAAAGGTCAAGACGATAAAATTATTTATCATCAACTCAATTATTTTTCTCTAAAATACTATTAAATCGAAAATGTTTCTTACTTAATACATATATAAATACACCTGTGAAGACAGTCCGTATTGACTGTCATGTCGCGAAAAACAATTCAAATAGAAGCTCGAGATATTATCAATAATTTGACAATTGACTTCAGTTCCACTCCTAAAACTCCTTCTGATTCGCCATTCTTTAATTGTTTTGACGCCATTACAAACGATAACGTTTCAGAATTCAATGTGGCTGACAGTGAAGAAATTATTTCAGTCCCTGAAACTAATATTTTTGCCGTTAAAAGTAATGTAGATGATAGAATTGAAAATGGTATTGCTTCAAAATTGGCCGAGTGGGCTGCAAAACATTTAATAAATACTTCGGCAGTAAATGACCTGTTAAAACTTCTAGGGAACTACATTAAAGACATTCCAAAGGATGCACGTAATTTGAAAAGTACTCCCATTAATGTTACATCTGTTAAAATGGGTAATGAAGAATATATACACTATGGAATTGTTGATGGACGCAAAAATGATTTCAGTAAAAACAATATTTCATTAAATGTTAATGTTGACAGTCTTCATGTTGCCAAAAGCTCAAAAAATCAAGTTTGGCCGATTTTGGGTAATGTTGAGAGTACAAATTATTTTTTTTTTTGAATAGGAAAGTACATTGGAAATGAAAAACCAAAAGACGCGGATGAATATCTGAGGCGTTATGTTTTAGAATTACAAGATTTGCTTATAGAGGGAATAATTTATGACAGCAAGCATTACTCAACAAGTTTTAATGCACTTGTGTGTGATGCTCCGGCAAGAGCTTTTGTACTCAAAATAAAAGGACATTGTGGTTTCAATTCGTGTACTAAATGCATTTAGAAAGGACAAACGGTTTCACGATGCCTCATATTTACCCCAGAAATTTGCGCGTTAAGAACTGCTGCATCCTTCCGTTCACGATTAAAACAACATCATAATTCTACTGGTCCAATATTGCTACAGGATTTACCTATAAATTTGATTGACCAAATACCACCTGACTATATGCATGTGGTATGCTTAGGTGTTATAAAAACCTTGCTAAGACTATGGATCAAAGGTTCTAGAGGAATATTTAAGCTCTCCAAAAATAAAATCGCTTCGCTTGTCTAAAAATTAAATAATTTAAAAGAACAGCTTCCAAAAGAATTTTGTAGAAGTCCTAGAAGTCTTATTGAATTAGATAGATGGAAAGCAACCGCCAATTTCAAAAATTCCTTTTATATACCGGCCCATATAAATTAAAAGAGATTCTTCATGAGGATCGTTATCAGCAGTTCCTAAAAATTAGCCCTGCGATGCGAATTTTATTACAAAATTCGTCTTCTGCTCCAAATATTGCTTGCTCGTAGAACGTAACTAATGGTTTCATCAAAAATTTTGCAACCTTATATTCAATGGAGTATTAACGTACAACTTTCACTGCTTGACACACCTGCCGCGAGAGGTCTTTATATGGTTTATTAGAAAGAATTAATGCATTTAGATTTGAAAATTACTTACATCATATTAAAAAATTTCTAAAAAAAGGAAATTTTGTAGTGAAGCAAATCTATAATAAAATTGTTGAGCGTAGCATTAACCGCACTCGTGTTTCTATACAGTCCATACTACCCATTTTTTTCAAAACCATTAACAGATCATACTTATGCATTTGTATCGAACAAAAATTTGGTAATTGTTCACAAGTGGGGCTCCAGCCGAATTTAAATGGGAAATTTTTTCACTGGTTCGTTTACCATTCAGCCACCTTAACTTGATGACTTAAGGCGGGGCAGCCCAACTTTTTACAATTAAAAAATTTTCAAGCCCCAAAAACTCGAATTTTTAGAGGTAAAAATGATGAAAATAATGTGAAAAATTATTTTATTATTTTTTTAACACATGTTTATTGTTAATATTTGAATGATAATATGTTATAACTGTACTCAAAATACGCGCCCTTCTTTGCTATAAATACCATAAACCATAAATAAATAACATAGATACATGTCATGTGTTACTTACTAATAAAGTCATTCCGTTTCTGTCATTCAACCAAACACGTTGTTTTATTTTTCACACCTAATAATCAAATAATTATTACAGGTTATGGGCCCAGACCATTCCTGTTTTTTATATGAACTTGTTTCTCGCGACAGTGTGTTCTAGTGATAGCAATAGTTGCAGTAAAGAGACAATATGTGCGTGAAGTAAACTGAATGTGTTGCGGTTGTGCGTAATGGCGTCGAACTCAAACTATTTAGTTAGCGTGCCTAGACTCAAAGGCCGTGAAAACTATAGCGAGTGGTGTTTTGCAGCAGAGAACTTCCTAGTGCTAGAAGGCACGGTAGGAATCATCAAGCCTGAGCAAGGACAACCAGCGATTTCAGAAGTAGAAGATGCCAAGACCCGGGCAAAATTGATTTTAACAATAGATCCATCGATTTACGTACATATCAAAAACGTGAAATCTACAAAAGAATTGTGGGATAAACTAAGATCCTTGTATGATGATTCGGAATTTACGAGAAGAATAAGTTTATTGAGAAATCTCATATCAATTCGTCTCGAAAATTGTAGTTAAATGGAATCCTACGTAACTCAATTAGTGGAAACGGGTCAGAAATTGGCAGGGACTGGCTTCAACATCAGTGATGAGTGGATAGGCTCATTATTATTGGCAGGATTAACAGAAAATTTTTCGCCAATGATAATGGCCATTGAGCACTCTGAAATGCATATTACAACGGACGCCGTTAAGTCAAAGTTACTTGACATGGAATCGGGAGTGCAAAGTGACAGTGCTGCCTTTGGTAGTTTTCATCATAAAAACCAATGGAGTCAAGCCAGGAAGTATGACCAACCTGTAGAAAAAAATAAAAGTCACGGCAACGTCAAAGATGGCGGGCAGGTGTCAAAATCGAAAACTGTCAAATGCTTCAAATGTCAGCATGTGGGACACTATCGAAATCAGTGCACAAATAATACAAATTGCAAAGAAATGGACAGAAAACAAACTAATGTATTTAGTGCAGTGTTCTTAAGTGGTGTTTACAACAAATCTGACTGGTATGTTGACTCAGGAGCGAGCGTGCACTTGACCACAAACGAACATTGGATTCAGAGTGCGTGTTATGAACAAAGTACGAAAGAAATTGTTGTTGCTAATGAAACCAAAGTGCCCGTTGTATGTTCCGGCAACGTGTGTATTACTACGTGTACTGATGAATCCAATTTTGATGTGACAGTTTAAGAGGTCATGTGTGTTCCAAACCTCACAACTAACCTATTGTCTGTAACTCGGTTGATAAACAAAGGGAATAAAGTGAACTTCAGAGACAATGGTTGTGATATCTACAACAAAAAAGGAATATTAGTAGCTACAGCCACGTTATTCAATGGGGTGTATAAGCTGAATACACCAGTACACCTGTCAACTGCGGCAGTGGTATCTAGTAATATGTGGCATCGAAGACTAGGCCATGTGAATAGTACTTACCTGAATAGAATGCAGAATGCTGTTTGAAGGTTTGTCTATTGATGAGAAGGCAGATATTAGCAAAAGTTCCTGTATAACATGTTGTGAAGGGAAGCAAAGCCGTTTACCTTTTACAAGCAGCGACAACAGAAGCACTCAGTTACTCAATGTGGTGCATACTGATGTGTGCGGACCGATGGAGAGTGTCTCTGTGGGAGGATCAAGGTATTTTATAATCTTTGTTGATGATTATAGCCGTATGATTCATATTTACTTCATGAAAAATAAAAGTGAAGCTTTTCAATGTTTTAAAAATTATTCAGCTAAGGTAGAAAATTCACTAAATCTAAAAATCAAGGTGTTACGCAGTGACAATGGTACTGAATTTTGCAGTAGTGAATTTGAAAACTTCCTGAGACAGAAAGGCATAATTCATCAAAAATCAAACCCTTATACACCGCATCAAAATGGGTTAAGTGAAAGGATGAATCGTATTCTCATTGAAAAGGCTCGATGTTTATTATTTGACGCCGATTTGAAGAAGGAGTTCTGGGCAGAGGCAACTTACACTACTGTATATTTACAGAACCGCACAGTATCAGCTGGCTCAAATAATAAAACCCCTTATGAGTTGTGGACAAATACTAAACCTGATATTAGTCATCTGAGAATATTTGAAAGCACAGTAATGAAACATGTACCTAAAGAGAAGAGGCTCAAATGGGACAAAAAGTCAGAAGAGTGTATTCTAGTGGTTTATGCTGAAGATTTAAAGGGATATAGAGTCTATAATCCTTAAACCAACTTTGTCACAACAAGCACAGATGTTATTATTATTGAGAAAGATTTTCAAGCAAGTAATGTCATTGTAAATGAAAATATTTCAGAAACTCATAAGGATAGACAGGAGAGTTTGGATTTAGTAGGTGCCGACATTTGTGCCGAGCGGAAGTGAAGACTCAGACAGTTCTAGCAGAACTACGAGCATTGTAGTAAAGAAGTTACCTGTCAGAGAAAGACGTCAACCAGAATGGTATGGTTTTCAAATATGTGTACAGAAAGTAGCACCATATCAGAAATTAATGAATTATCATTGGAAGAAGCTCTAAAAGGCCCAGAAAAAGAACATTGGTTACGTGCAGTGCAAGAAGAATTACAATGTTTCATGAACAATAGTGCTTGGAAACTTTCGGATGCCCCAAAAGGTGCAACGGTTGTAAAGTGTAAGTGGGTCCTCAAGAAAAAGTGTGACAGTGAAAATAACATTTGTTACCGTGCCAGACTAGTTGCTAAAGGATATAATCAAAAAAGTGGTATTGATTACAATGAGACTTTTTCCCCAGTAGTTCGACATACTACCTTACGCTTATTATTTGCTTTAGCTGTGCAATTAAATCTAGATACTGCCCACCTAGATGTTAAGACTGCGTTTCTTAACGGAGAATTGGAAGAAACCATATATATGCAGAGGCCTGATTGTTTTGAATGTCTTAATGATGATAAATCCAAAGTTCTTAAATTAAAAAAGGCAATGTATGGTCTCAAACAATCTTCTAGGGTATGGCACAAGAGAGTTGATAATGTTATGTTAAGTAATGGTTATAAAAAATCTAAATTGGAACCTTGTTTGTATACAAAATTAGTGCATGGTCTCAGGACTATAATTACTTTGTATGTAGATGATTATTTCATTTTTTCAAATGATAACACAGAAATGTCATTGTTAAAAGAGACTTTAAGCAGTCAGTTCAAAATAATATAATTACTTTGAGCCAAGAGAACTATATTGATCAGTTGTTGTATAAATTTAATATGTCTGACTGTAAAGAAGTTTATACACCCATGGAGGTTAAATTGAACATTGTGAATAGTAATGATGTAAAAAGTAAGAATCCATATCAACAGCTCATAGGGTATTCCTTATGTATTTAGCAATACTTACAAGGCCAGATATAGCATATGCTGTTGGATACCTGAGTCAATTCAATAATTGTCATAGTGATGAACATTGGTTGTATGCAAAAAAATATTAAAATATTTAAAGAAAACAAGGACATTGGGTTTGAAATATTGTAAAACTGAAAATCTTAATATTGTAGGTTATATTGATGCTGATTAGGCAAATAACCCTATAGATAGAAAATCATATACTGGTTATTGCTTTATGTTATCAGGTGCTGTTATATCCTGGGGCTGTAAACAGCAAAGAACAGTAGCACTTTCTAGTACCGAGGCCGAATATATGGCACTAACAGAGGGTTGTAGGGAAGCTGTGTATCTTATAAATTTACAGAATGAGATAACTGAACAAATGTATACAATTAATTTATATAATGATAATCAAAGTGCTCAGAAGTTATCAGAGAATCCTGTATTCCATAATAGAAGCAAGCATATTGATGAACGCTACCATTATTGTAGAGAAGTAATTTCTAACAAGTTAGTTAAAGTAAATTATTTGCCCACAGGGAATATGCCAGCAGATATATTCACAAAAAGTTTAAATTCGATTAAGCATCATAAATTTGTAAAAATGTTAGGTGTTGTAGATGTACTTTGATAACCTGTATTTTGAGAGTGGGGGTGTTATAACTGTACTCAAATACGAACCCTTCTTTGCTATAAATACCATAAACCATAAATAAATACCATAGATACATGTCATGTGTTACTTACTAATAAAGTCATTCCGTTTCTGTCATTCAACCAAACACGTTGTTTTATTTTTCACACCTAATAATCAAATAATTATTACATAATATCTTCTCACATATCTTATAGATATTTGAGAAGAAAAAAACCTCACTTTTAGGAGAAAAAAATTTTTAACTACCTGAAACAGGTAAAAATACGTGATTTTCGTTCAAATTCGCTGGTAGAAGTGGGGCTCCAGACGAATTTCGTTTGAATGATACTACCAATCATCAAGTTATCTTATTTTCACCCCAACTAAGTATTTAAGCAGGGGGGAGTTTTATTTTTGTGGAGAAAAAAATTTTTAAAATAAACAAGTAAAAATACGTGATTTTTTTATAAAAATAGCTGGAAAAAGTAGGGTTCCAGACGGATTAACAAAAAATAAAATTCTCATACACGTAAGGAAAATTTCCAAAGTTAATGTTCAATTACAAAGAATCTGCATTCCATCTACAATTCCCATTTTACAACCGCGACAAACTATTTGCCTCATCGTTGCAGAAATAATGAACATAATAAATTCTAATATTTTTTTATTCCATAGCAATAAAAAGATTAAAATTAGTCTGACAATTTTTACATTGACTATTTTGTTTCACTTCACCGGTATGCTATTGGAAACATTGCTTTTTGGTTTTAAATTTCATTCCGTAATGTTTATAGTTATTGTTTTTTACTTGAAGATGCATATGCAGTTAAGACGTTTTTTGCGAGTTTTGAAGTGTACCTTTTCCGTGTAAATTTTAACGAAATATGAAAATTATTCGTAATGGATTTTCTATAACAAATTACATATGAAAATTATGTTTTTCAAATTATGTTTTTCATAAATTATATGAACGTTATGCACCCCTAGTCAGGGTGCAATATTTCTAACGCAAAAAATGACGCTCCCCCGCTCCCAATTGCAAAAAATTTTTTTTTCAAAACTCGTCTGGAGCCCCACTTCTGAACAATTACCGAAAATTTCAAACTTTCAATTAAATACCCTGATTGTTTTTACCTCGTGAGAAACACTGTGTATAAAATTTAAAAAATATCTAATGATTTGTTAAATGGGGAGGCCACCAAGTGCAAAATTTAAATATAGTATTCGATTTGCCTATGCCTTCAAATTTGTTGCATATTTACGAAGGAGACGCTTGGAATATGCTTTCAAATGACAACGTGCATAATCATGCACATGCACGTGTCACACTTAAGTTTGCTGCTTTTTTGGAGAGCAGTCAATCTAATTAAATTTTGGTTCCTTTGTTACACTTTTAAAATTTAAATATAATAAAGCCCATTCCATAATTTATCCTCTTAACTATTTTGAAGTTTTCCTCGATCCTGACAACCTCATACCTTTCATACTCGCAATGGAGCAAAATAACCTGTTTTACACAGAAACGGATAAACTTGATTACAGGCGTTTTCTTATGTTGCAGCCAGGTAAATCGGACAAATAAATCATTACCGGGAGAATTTTTTTACCTTTTAGGAGCTAATATGCCCTCCACATCAACAGGAATCCGGAGGGTGGAAAATGAAGACAACAGCTTGAGTTATTCGGAATCTACACTGAGTGCAGGCAAAAAGCGCCGGAAAACATTAGAAACTTTGAACCAGCAGGTGCAATTGAAATTTTAATATAAAAAGTTGTTGAAATCATTGTGCAATACCTTCAGATACAAATGTTACTAAAGCACCTAGTAGAGAATACAGGAAAGGGGAATCAAGCAACAAAGAAAATAAATGTAGATATCTATATTAAAAATAATTGATGTTACTGAACATTCAATTCTTGTTAATAATTTGTGATTGTTTGGCGAAAGTAATAACGCAAAACGAGGAAACAAAGAGAATCTTAATAAGTTTGACTTAAGAGGTGGTAATTTTGAAAAAAGCCTGAGGGAGACCACTAAACTAAGTCATAACAATAAAATATTGCCAAGAGTTATACTGAATTGTGGTCGTTCATTTTTTCGAAACGGAGAAACTTTCTGAATTGAAGAATTGAATTCACAAAATTTATTTCGTCTTTTTAGAGCATTTTGGAGTCAGTTTTCTTAGTTTTTCTAAAGTTTTTTTTAATGATTTTGAGACGAAAGATTAACTTTCAGTAAAATATTAACCTGGACAACTTTTATTTCAGAATCATAACTCCAGGTTCTGAGTTCTTCGCTGAGTTTTCTTCAGCTTATAACGATCAATTTATGTATTTCAACTAATATACAGCCATTAAATTAAAACTCAGCTGGAAAGCTCATACATATTTCTATCTTCAGTGGGTCGATTTATATATACACTATATATATATATATTTATTCTCAGTAGCAATATCAACGGTGGTAAAACTGAGGATTCTTCTCGTCAAAGTATATTTAAGAAGATGGGGATTCTAATGAGTTAAAAACCTATTTGATTGCCTGTTCCTTTTTGCTACATTCCAGCAAAAAAAAAGATCACCGACGATGAGAATTCGTATCGTCGTTTCGAATATTCATCATTCAATTTATTTATTCAATTCATCGGCGTACGGATGAATTCGACAGCGATCCGAAGTACTGCCAATCATTGTCGTAAATCGCAAACAAATCGCCACGTCGAATTACAAACATTCGATTTCGGATTCGGCGGTGAACTAATTTTCCGACACGGCAATTCTGCTGGGAGTACACATAAAAAAACAAGGTCAACAAGCCAGTGAAAGAAATGAAGGAAACATGGCACACCGAAATTACCAAACAAACATAAAATTTTCAATCAGGCACCTGGAAACAAGCACACGACTCTAAAAGGAACCATGTTTCCATGATGCAAAATGTCGTGGGAAACCAAGCAAAATCATCAATAGACTACTCACAAAAAGGGCGCATTACAGAGAACTTCTTTACTAAATTAAACAGACAACATAAGACATATGCAAATGCAAAAAATGCAAAATGGTGCAAAAAAACTGCAAACAAATAGATTATGTAGACCACCGTATGTTCAAATGTGCCAGGTATGATAAAATTAGGGTAAAATACAAGTTTTTTAATAAATTCAACTAGGTTTACAATCTACTGATCACATATAGGGGAGGTAAGGGAGCACTGGGCACGTTTTTACATAAATGTTAATAAAACTGTTATTTTTTTATGATAATCAAAATTTTATTCCAAATATATCGAGCACACATATTAGGCATTCATTATTGCTAAGAATATTTTCGGTATTATATTTAGTCTCAAAGATACAAACGATCTTCGAAAACATGTCCAAAGTGCCCAAACCTCCCAGTGGTCCGGAGGTTTGGGCACCCGTGTAGGGAGGTTTGGGCACGGTATTTGATACGCACGATATTGCTCTACTATACTACTATGCTTAAGTATTATATAACATTGCTATAAAAAATTGTAATACAAACATTTTTTCTTATCATAGACTTTAGTAAAATTAAACAATGTGACTTAGAATCAATACTGCACGATGTTGGACTTAATTAAACTTATCTTATATTTGGTATGACCCAGAGAGGCTTGTCAAATTTATATTTTAAGCTGCCACGTTCCATCCATGTAGTTGATGTGGGCAATTTTGTCTTTACATCCTCCAGGCAGACGCTGGCTATGTCCTCAATGTCAGGAAACATAAACGTGTTTCTTATCTTACTCGCTCTCATGAATTTGACAGTTGCCATGGAGTGATTAACATCTTCGATTATTCCAACATAATGATAGACAGTTTTTTTGGTGTCAAATTTAACTAACACAAAGTTATTGATCTGGAAATTTCTATCCAGAACGATCACATCATCTTCATCAAAATTTTCTTCCGATTCAACGAGGGCTTCGTCAGAAACGGAAACATTTTCTATTTCATCATCGCTGCTAATCTTCTTTTTTTTGTTTGGTTTTGAAGTAAATTCATCAGCAAGCTTCGGAATTGTTTTCTGTCCTGTATTCTTAGAGCATTTTCGATTTTTGTTGAGCTCTTTGATCTTTTCTTTTTTTGTCTTTCTTCTTCTTACGCTTCTATAAGTCTTTTCTCGGGTGTGTCAGTCAATATCTTAGTTTTTCCCCTATTCCGTTTCATGCCATGCTATTTCCTGGGTCCGGCCTTCGGATATGGTCTTACTAAATCAGGTGTTACATTGACAGTGCCCATAGTCTGGCTTCTACATGGAGATTCCAGTAGAGATGGCCCAGTGACTTCCACATTAGAACTTGTACGATCCTCTAGACTCTGATTTTCTTCTGTTGAAGGCTGTTCTATGACAGGTTGGTCTGAAATCAATTGTTCAGGAGGAACATTATCCTCTTCCGGCAATCAGCGATTAGTTACAGAAGAACAAGCAAAATCATCATCGGAGAAAATGTTTGAATTGAAAGGCCATATACAAGGTCCCCTTTGAATATTCTGCAACTTGTGCAATGCAAGAGGGGTGGCTTTTGCTGCTAATTTTGGGATTTCATAAATTGTTACCGTTTTGACAGGATTGCTTACCATCCAATCTGTTACAGCAGTGTTATAATAAGTTTTGAGTGGTCCATAGACAGTCAGGTCTAGGGGTTGCAGTTAATGGCTGCAGTGCGGTGGGAAAGTCCTTAAAACAATGCCTGATTCATTACAAAAATCGAGAACTGGTACTGAAATGCTGTCGTGATTGTCCAGCAGCAAAACAACTGGCGAGGAAGGCGTTGGTCTTGCGTGTTTTGCGAAATGGTGCATATATTTTTAAAAATTTGGTGCTGTCATCCAGCATGAAGGATGTGTTGCGCCATCTGAACCAACAGGGGCATCATTTAGCATATATGTTTTGAATTGACCCGTGGGAATATGAAAAAGGTGGTATTGAGTTCCCCAACGCATTAATACCGCAGTAAACCGTTACAAGCGTTCCTCTTTCAGCTGATGTTACTTGCCCAACTTACTTAGTGCCTCTGAGAGCAATCACTTTCTGGGTTCGTTGTACTGTTGATAATCCAGTTTCGTTTATATTGTAAATAGACTCAGGACCGAAGCGATACCGTTTATATACAGTATTAAGATTTTCAAAAAAATCTCCGACATTTTTCTTATTGAAACCAGTGGCCCGTGAAAGACTGATAGCTTCTGGTGTTCTTATCGAAAGCTGAGGATGTCTTTTAAAAAATCCCCTTATCCAATCTTTGGACGCAAGTTTCTTCTCTGGCCAGTTACCTGGTATTCTTTTGTCAATGGCAGTGGCATATTCGTAAACCAATTCGCGTGCCTTCTGTTTTGACAGTCCACGGTTTAGTTTAAACGATGTTACAAGATATTCTGAAATTTTTTCTTCTTGACTTGTTTCGTGAATATTTGAGATGACATAAATTTAGAAGATGTATCTTTTACGACACCACCCTGCTTTATGTATCTTTGAAGGTTAGACCTGCGTATATCAAATTTAATCGCAGTAGTTTTAATTTTTCCTCCTTTAGAAACCTCTTCCAATGCGCGCAAAATAACATCTTTAGGGATTTCATTTCACTTATTTTTCTTTACAAATGAAAACGGCATTGTCCTGAAAAGAAATAATTAACCATTCAACCCAGTTGGCATAACAAAAACGTATGCACAAAAGTATGAAACCAAAATACGGGTGCCAGTAACGTCGGACGTCGTGAAATACTCCGACAGTCTTGTATACTCGAAATGAATAATGTAGACACTGCTATTTTACTGAATTGTATTTATTTCGAAAAAATTTGGTAGAACGACATTTAATATGAAAAATTGGTCATAAGAATAGAAAACTAACAGAATCAAGTTATGATTCGAATGGATTTCGATGAAATAGTTATTTTGTTCGAAAATAACTCCAAAATCATACCAGCATTCGGTAATTTTAGAGTTATTTTCGAACATTTTGATAGATTCTTGACTTGGGATTTAATTTGCTCAAACCGAATGAACATGGGGAAATTGCAATCTTAAGCTGATTTCAAGACTACATTATGCTAATCAAATATGTTCAAATAAATAATTCCGTTGTTAACGTCATTACTGAAAATGTGCTTATCCTTAATGAAAATTGGCAATGCGTCTTTCACATTTTTAATTATCTTCGACTGATTATTTCAACATCCAAATGATATGTGTGACCACTCCTTAACAGAATTTGCTTATCTAGCTGTAATGTTACCTCGCTATCATATTTAAAACCGAAGGTAGCCGGAGATTTTGGAAAGTTTAGATATTGATATAAAATTTACATTTAATGAATGAAATGTTTTCTACTTGCAAGTTATATGCTCTGATTAGTTAGTTAACTTGCATGTAAAGTTGTCAGTCAAGATACTAATGGATAAATTCCAATTTCACGGTAAATATAAGCCCTCCTAGAAAGCATGCAGAAATAATGCATTTTTCAACTGTATATATTACTTTGTGAATGTAGTTCTCGTATTTGCTTATGATTGAAAAGGAAATTATGAATAATGAATATGTGTTTTTCTAACCGCGGAGAAAACATTGAAATTCCAATAGAACTTCGAATCTAATGTTGCATTTGACATGAATGGTAGGAACGAACGGAGCCGAGCATATGAACAGCTGAGGAGGAGAAAAAGATAAGTTTGAAACGTTTAAGTATGATCATGTACACGAATACGGCCTCTCTATATCTAATACCTCTATGCGATCTTGATAACAAATGTTTGAAGTATACCCACAATGTATGTATATAATCAAGGTTGAGAGCAGGTTCCATGTATATATGTTGACAATTGATTCAAATAAAAATTAAATTTTTAAGAAGGCCTGTGAATGAGTTTCAGTTAGAATGTCAAGCTCAAAGTTTTCATCGAAATTTTGAATGGAAATTTAACGTTCATCTTTTCATTAAATGTGAATTTTGCAAATTGTGTTCAACAAATTGAACTTTACAGAACAAGTCCCAAATAAGCATAAGCTCTGCTAAATTAGCTAAGGAAGAAAGATCGTAAAAATATTTTGATCATGTGATATGATCATATAATCATATAAATCTCTTAGACATGCGGCCAATTGAAGCGTGATCTCTTTAAAAATCGCCCCTCCCAACTAAAAATGCTACGTAAAAGTTACAACAGTCAGCAAGTATTCAACGTAAAACACAGGCGATGTGCATTATAAGATGTCGCCATTGACTACTTATAGTTTTTTGATTAGTCAGCACTGCCGGTGCATATTGCGCCACGCGATTCCATTTGTCAACCGTTTTCAGTAATCCTCCGACCATAATTTCCGGACAGAGCGCTGTAAATTCACTGGAGACGTCACCGCGATACTTACTCCATTTTTCACAAGATCTTGCCTGCAATTTTGTGCAGGCAAGACAGAAAAATCCATGCCCGCCTAAAGCTGGGTCAAGTGAAAATCGGCCACGCCATGCACTCGATTGAGCTGTGGCCTCAGGTCAGGGACCAGACGTTCCCTTTGTGTCTTGCGTTGTCTCTCTTTCCTGGTGGCCTCTTCTCTACTGAGCACAGCCGTCCCGGAGACTTCGATATGCGCATGATATGATTGCCTCTGCACCCGTGCCAACCGCTTTCGGTGTAACTCCTTGCTGTGAGCGTCACCTCATCCTTCTGACCCATAGAGCAGAACAGACTGCTCAGCGCTCATTAGGAGTTGTCTCCCTAATGTGATGGACTCCCCTATGTTGGCCATTAATCGAGTGAGTGCCGTTACACGCACTGCATCTTTGTCAGCTGTTGCCATGATTTGATGTGAAAAGCTCACCTTTGAGTCTATCAGGACGCAGAGGTATTTCTCTTCTGATTTCAATTCGACAAGCGCTTCATGATAGGGCTTACTCTGGGGATTCTCTTCTTTGTCAGGATGTCCAATTCGGTTGTTCCAGTGCCAGCCTGAAACCGTCAGCGGTCATCCAGTACTTACTCGCCACAATAACTTATTTAGTCAGAGTTGGGTATGGTCGACTGGGCGGTTAGCGACTAGCGCCGCGACATCGTCCGCATAACTGATCAGGCATGACTCATTCGGAAGTTCTAGCTGCAGCAGTCCGTCAGAGATGTTCTACAGGTCTGGGCCGAGGATGGAGCCCTGAGCAACACCTGAATTATCGTCTTTCGGTTATCATCCTTAAAGTCGTAGAGTAGACTGCGGTCCTTCAGATAGTTCCTAAAAATCCGCATCAGATATACTGGTACTTGAAACCGCTGTTTAAGCACTTCCAGAATATCCACCCATCTAGCGCAGTTAAATGCATTTCGGACATCCTGAATAACCAGCAGGACGACCCGTTCTACGGTAATGCTGTGTGCTTCCTCACGTTGGACCGCGCTCACCACTTCTCCGATTGCATCGATAGTGGAACAACCTGCTCTGAAGCCATACCACTTTATAGATAGGTGCCCTGGAGCATGAATCACATCAGCGAGTTTTTCCCTGATAAGCTTCGAAAACTTTTCCCGCCATGTCTAGCATACACAATGGTTGATATGCAGCTGGCGACTCGGGGTCTCCTGTCAGCGCAAGCTTCACCACCTTAGAGCACTCTCAGAACACTCCTTCGCGCAGGCACGCGTTGAATGTGCTGAGGAGCAGGTCAGGGCAAAAGATAAAGAATGGCATTCTTACAAAGTAAACACAAGTCCGCTGATTTCACTTTACACGTATAATTTTTTAATTTTTCGTGGTTCGTCATGTAGACAACGGTGTGGATACATGAAATTTATTGATATTTTATGAACTTGTCTGGCATTAAAACTAAATAACATTTGGAAGGCTTCCTGAGGGATCAATACAAGATGCCACGCAATTCACCAAGCGCTGCGAACTCTAGCAGATGCCAGCCGCTAGCTGAACTTTCACGCAGCGAAAACTAGGTTCAACGACCCAGCACTAACGATCAAACCAAGGCGAGAGTTCCCCCCATTAATTTCATCGATCTTCCCCGAAATAGTATCGATGCCTTGATAAAAGAATTGAAAATAGAAAATTATTCCATAAAAATTATGTCGACTGGTTTAAAGCTATTCCTGACAAATCTTGACGACTACAATAAAGTAGAAAGTCACCTGAAGGCCAATAAGGTAAACTTTTCACCCACCAACGGCCAGATCTTCGCCAGATAAAAGTGATTTTATCAGGGTTGCATGACATGTCGTGCGAAGAACTCAAAAAATTCCTCAAAGCAGAGCATAACTTATGTCCATTGGACATCAAAAAGTTCACCTCTAAGTTGAGGGAACGAGATAACTCTTACTTCCTCCTTTACATGCAAAAAGGATCAAAAATGGCTGACTTCAAAAATATCAAAGCCATCATGCACACAATCGTGAGATGGAACTACTACTCTAGCAAGCGCGAAGGCCCCACCCAATGCCGAAATTGTCAAATGTATGGGCACGGATCTAGTCATTGTCACCTGCCCACAAGATGCTCCATATGTAGTGGTGGACACCACTACTCCAAGTGTACTCTCACGGACAATTTAAGCGTGATCTCTTTAAAAATCGCCCCTTCATTCTATATGATATAACTTATTGCCAGCGGTCAACTAAAAATGCTACGTTAAAGTTACATTTGTCAGCAAGGATTCAACGTAAAAAGACAGGCGATGTGCAATATAAGATGTCGCCATTGACTACTTATAGTTTTTTGATTAGTCAGCAGTGCCGGTGCATATTGCGCCACGTGATTCCATTTGTAAAAAAATTGTGGAGGGCTGCTGGGTAATGGCGGGTCGCGGCGATCTGAAGGGCCTTCAATGATACAAAAATATAAGAGCTCATAAGTACTCATGCGCGTCGTGTGTGTATGGATAAACATAACCAACGTACGCAGAAACAAAGCTAGCATGCACTAGTACACTGATGTTGTGAACTGGATCACTAATTTCCATCGGATATAGGAGGATTCGCCATCACTACACCATAGGGACTCAATCATGCCAACATGGGGAGGATCGCCATTCCACACGTGGATACCCATGAATATGAGACATGGAGGAATTATGTCACCGGAGAAGGATCGCCATTCTCCGTGGTTCCGCTAGCCCGAGCTCACAACATCACCTTAAACACATTACCACCCATCATCCACTATAAATTATCCACCATGCAGAGACTAACTACAAACATGCACACAGTAACACAAGAAGTACTTAGTAAGCCAACTTGCTTTTTAAAAGAGGAGAATACATCCGCCGTGCGCACAAGCAAAAGTTTACATCCCGCGAGAAAATGATGCAACCTCTTTACTACACTACGCATGAAAATGATACTCACAATGTTTTGCTTACAATCGGCCATTCTGCATTTAACTCGCCTCGAGTTAATGATTTTCTTCTTCGACCTCGCTTGAAGAAATCATCTCGTCTTCGCCACTATCACTAGCGGTTTCGTCGGACACTCCGCCAAGCGTACACCATGGTTTCATTCGGTCTACTGCTACCACTTCGTAAGTACCCTTCTTAGCTGTTCGATGAGTACCTTGCATGTCCTGGATGACATACCGATCGTTCGGAAGTATAGATTTCACCACCATAGGGCCACTAAAAGCAGGAACTAACTTGCGACTTGTGTTTGTAGCCAATTCATTCTTTTCAACCAGTACAATGTCACCTTCGAGGTATTTTCTAGGTTTCTTTCGACGCCGATCGAAATGCTCCTTCTGTTTCTTCTGTGCTGCAACTATGCTTTCGAGTGCTTTTTCCCGTGTTGTTGTTAGGTCTGCAATCAGCCTCGATAATTGTTGAATTTTATCTAACAGGATAGCGTCGCTACCATTTCTCGCTTTGTAGCCGAATAATAATTCACACGGAGTCTTTCCTACAGTCTTGTTAACGTAGTTATTTAAAGCAAACTGGATATTCTGAACATATTCATCCCACAACTCCTCATCGGAGGTAGATGTCTTCAATGCACTTAAAATTGATCGATTTAATCGTTCTACTTGCCCATTTGCTCTTGGAGTAGCCACTGCGGTTTTGATATGTTGTATATTGTTTTGAAAACAGAATTCCTGAAACTTCTTTGACGTGAAGGCAGTACCTTGATCAGATATAATTATCGCTGGCGTTCCAAACGTCGCAAGAATTTCCTTTAGATGTAGTAATACGGACTTCGTCTTGGTTGTTTTAACGGTCCTCAGGAAACAAAATTTTGTAAAAGCGTCAATGAACGCAATGATGTAGGCATTCTTCTTCTTACTTAGCGGAAATGGTCCTAAGTGATCAACGTGTAGCGTTCTCATCGGCTCGGATCGTTTCCAGATAGGATGCAGATACCCTTCCTTTTTACCTCCGGATCGTTTATTATGTGTATATAAGCATCTAATGCAACATAAAATATATTTTTCTACGTACTGCCTCATACGTGGGAACCAATAATTTTCGCATAGTCGATGAAGAGTTTTTTCCACAGCGAAGTGCCCAAGATCATCGTGTGCTGCTTTTACCACTTGTTGTCGCATTCCCCTTGGAACTACCCATTGAATACCACGAGCTGTTATTCGATAAATGCGTCCGTCCCTTAAAGCATAATCCTTGTAGATACCTTTTTCGTAGTCTGTTTTTGGTGGGTGTGTCAGTACTTTCCGGATTTCACGAATCTTAGCATCTGTTAGTTGACCAGCCAACACCCAATCCGCTTGATTAATGCGCATAATGACCATTTCGTTTTCCGGATTTCGACTTAAGGCATCGACGTGTTGCATCCTATTTCCAGGACGATACTCAATCTTGAACATGAACTCCAACATTTGCAGCCACCATCGGGCGATTCGTGGAATCATTTCCTTCTTTTCCTTTATCGCTTTCAAAGCATTGCAGTCAGTGACTACGGTAAATTCAATGCCCAACAAAAAGGAACGGAATTTTTTCAGAGTATCGACTACTGCCAAGGTTTCCAGCTCATAGGAATGATATTTCGACTCCGGACCTTTGATTTGCCGACTGTAGTACGCAACTGGATGAAGTCGTCCGTCCTGCTGTTTTTGAAGTAGAATGCCAGCCAATCCTAATCCACTTGCATCTATATGTACTTCTGTCTCCACCGCTGGGTTGTAGAGTGCCAGTACCGGTGTTTTCCCTAAAATGCTTTTAAGTTTCTGGAATGCTTGTTCTTCATTTTCTCCCCATCTCCAGGCTACTGATTTTTTTAATAACATTGTTAGAGGTTTTGCTAAAACGGCATAATGCTTGACAAACTGTCGAAAGTAGGACGTGAGACCAATAAACTGTCGAACATTGTGTATGTTTTTCGGCGTCGGAAAATTTTCTACTGCGGATATTTTCTCTTTTCCGGGTTTGATCATTCCACTGGAATCGTCTCAGCATGAGGAGTACATCATCCAAATATACTGCCGCTATATCTTCGATTGGACTTAGGATTTTATTCATAAATCTTTGAAATGTTCTTGGTGCATTGGTCAACCCGAAGGGCATCCGGTTGTATTCGTACTGGCCAGTCGGTGTTACGAAGTACGTAAATCGTTTTGAGTTTTCCTCGATAGGAATCTGATGATAACCTGATTTGAAATCAAAACTCGAAAAATATTTTCCTGCCTGTAGTCTACCAATTTGGTCATCGATGCGGGGAAGTGGATAGTTATCTCGTACCGTAAGTGTGTTCAATTTCCGAAAATCAATGCACATTCTTGCCTCTCCGTTCTTCTTTTTCACGAGAACCACTGGTGATGCATAGTCCGAATTTGATTCCCGGATAATATCTGCTTTCAACAACTCGTTTACGATATTTTTCAACGTTTCTTGCTCAGCTCTAGCCATTTTATAAGGTCGACAATAAAACGATTGGTCGTGATGCAATTTAATGATCATCTCCGTAGACTTGGCACATCCCAATTCATCAGTAGAAACTGATATACAATCCCTGTATTCGGATAAAAGGTGTAAAAGTTGGATTGTATACTCCTCCTCAATGTTGCCCATCACCACATCTCGTATTGTGATTTCCGATAAATCGTTTTGCTCAATCCGCAACGTAGTCGCTCCATTTAGTCCAGAATTGCCTTCGCTTTTACAAGGCCACCCAGGGGCTAACACTTCACCTTTTCTAATAATTATGTCCTCGTCTTCCAGATTGATGATTGGAACGATCGACCGATGATTACGGTCTACGCAAATTATAGTCTGGGGAAGACAAGATTCCCGCCCTTCTGGTGACCTTATGCTTCCTTCAATAAAGAGAACACCTAAAAATGTGTCTGCCAAGACATTAATTAATCCAAGGTGGTTGGGCGGTATAAGGGAATCTTGCGCAGCCTTCAACACTATTTTCCGTGTCCATTGGTCCATCTCAAGCGTCGCAAGCTCGTTTTTCATGAACTTCAAGGTTGTGTAGTCTTTGAATACTAATATTGTAGGCAATTCGGTAAATGACCTTCCAACAATAATTGGAACATTCTGTTCATTGTCTTGCACGACGACCGCATTCACTTCAGCCTCTACTCCGTCCACACTCAATAGGATGTCTGTAGTACCAATGCTAGTGGTGAATCCGTTCCCGTAACCCCTCAAGGCAGTTTTATTCTGACTATTAATAAGCAGGCCCAGCCGACGAGTCTCGCTAACTGTAATTATGGTGCATTCATTACCAAAATCGATGTAGGCGTTTGTGATATGCCCGTCAACAGTTGCACTTTTAAAATATTTTTTATTATCATTTTCCTGAGCTGAAACTTCAAGCAACGCTACCACTTTACTTTTCTCGCCTGTTGCTTTGCGAGGACAGTCAGACTCTTTATGCGCCCAGCTTCAACAAACTTTATATCTATCTTTTTCATTGATCAAACACTTATTAGCAAAATGTCCAGACTTACCGCAGTTGTAACACACCAAATTGGAGCTCCGTTTGGTAGTTTCGTGTTTCCGCTGAATATCTGGTTTAACTTGTTTTCTGTTGGATGGTTGCTTCGAGATGTATTGTGCTTCATCACTCAGCTGACTCAAATACTGCAGTAGCTCCTCCGGGGATTTGAAATTGGCCGCTCTAGCACCCGTTTTGACTACATGGTCAGTTAACCCTCCAATGAGGCAAGACACTGCTTTCTGGCCACTGATCTGAAAAATGTTTAAAAGAGCAAGTTTGCCATAATAATAGCGCAGATATGATTCATCGGATCGTTTCCGACGCTGCATCATTTCCGTCAGCTGCTCATGGAAATCACCAGTAAATGCAAATGCTTGTCTCAATTTCACCTTCCATTCGTCCCATGAGAAATTCACCGTACCCAAACTTTGGTACCAGGTTTCAGCCATCCCACGTAGTTTAGACACAGCAAAATAAATTGTCGCTTCCTCCGACCAACTGAAGATTAACCGCAGCTCATCCACTTTTTGACACCAGGAATCAACCGATTGGTGTCGATATGCCGGATTAAACATTGGCACTGCTTCTCCCTTGATATCGACGTTTCGTTTGCTCGTACCTCTTTGGTATTCCCGGTCCGACTCCGAAGAACTAATAAATGGAGAGCGATCTATTCGATGACGGTGATGACGCCGACTTAATTAGTATTACTTAAAAAAAACAAAAATTGGTGCCGCGATGTATAATTATCTGTCACTAAATTGTTGCGAAGCCAACCCAACGAGTTTTTATCACACACAAGCACCAGGCACACAAGATTGTAACGCATTTATACACGATAAGTACGCGAAATGAATTTCAAATGTGTGCTACGTTGCACAACAGAAATAGAACCGAACGACAGCACTGATGAACATATGCTTACGGGTAGAATGTACGTAAGATCAAAGGAATATTGAGAGCAGCCGGAAAATTCCCATGTAGTCATTCTACAAAGGGCCGCAATTGCATCTTAGGGTATTCACTATGATTCGGAGAAAATCCGTGTTGTATACGCATAATGAACACAACACGTGTACACCATATGCAAGGCTCACTTCGACCGCCGACCACAACCATCCAACAGTGAGATCCGATCTCGCCTCTGATAATTTGTAAGATAAATTGTGGAGGGCTGCTGGGTAATGGCGGGTCGCGGCGATCTGAAAGGCCCGCAATGATACAAAAATATAAGAGCTCATAAGTACTCATGCGCGTCGTGTGTGTATGGATAAACATAACCAACGTACGCAGAAACAAAGCTAGCATGCACTAGTACACTGATGTTGTGAACTGGATCACTAATTTCCATCGGATATAGGAGGATTCGCCATCACTACACCATAGGGACTCAATCATGCCAACATGGGGAGGATCGCCATTCCACACGTGGATACCCATGAATATGAGACATGGAGGAATTATGTCACCGGAGAAGGATCGCCATTCTCCGTGGTTCCGCTAGCCCGAGCTCACAACATCACCTTAAACACATTACCACCCATCATCCACTATAAATTATCCACCATGCAGAGACTAACTACAAACATGCACACAGTAACACAAGAAGTACTTAGTAAGCCAACTTACTTTTTAAAAGAGGAGAATACATCCGCCGTTCGCACAAGCAAAAGACTAACTAAGCATTTTTCAAGGATGCTAACAAATGTTTACATCCCGCGAGAAAATGATGCAACCTCTTTACTACACTACGCATGAAAATGACTCACAATGTTTGCTTACACATTTGTCAACCGTTTTCAGTAATCCTCCGACCATAATTTCCGGACAGAGCGCTGTAAATTCACTGGAGACGTCACCGCGATACTTACTCCATTTTTCACAAGATCTTGCCTGCAATTTTGTGCAGGCAAGACAGAAAAATCCATGCCCGCCTAAAGCTGGGTCAAGTGAAAATCGGCCACGCCATGCACTCGATTGAGCTGTGGCCTCAGGTCAGGGACCAGACGTTCCCTTTGTGTCTTGCGTTGTCTCTCTTTCCTGGTGGCCTCTTCTCTACTGAGCACAGCCGTCCCGGAGACTTCGATATGCGCATGATATGATTGCCTCTGCACCCGTGCCAACCGCTTTCGGTGTAACTCCTTGCTGTGAGCGTCACCTCATCCTTCTGACCCATAGAGCAGAACAGACTGCTCAGCGCTCATTAGGAGTTGTCTCCCTAATGTGATGGACTCCCCTATGTTGGCCATTAATCGAGTGAGTGCCGTTACACGCACTGCATCTTTGTCAGCTGTTGCCATGATTTGATGTGAAAAGCTCACCTTTGAGTCTATCAGGACGCAGAGGTATTTCTCTTCTGATTTCAATTCGACAAGCGCTTCATGATAGGGCTTACTCTGGGGATTCTCTTCTTTGTCAGGATGTCCAATTCGGTTGTTCCAGTGCCAGCCTGAAACCGTCAGCGGTCATCCAGTACTTACTCGCCACAATAACTTATTTAGTCAGAGTTGGGTATGGTCGACTGGGCGGTTAGCGACTAGCGCCGCGACATCGTCCGCATAACTGATCAGGCATGACTCATTCGGAAGTTCTAGCTGCAGCAGTCCGTCAGAGATGTTCTACAGGTCTGGGCCGAGGATGGAGCCCTGAGCAACACCTGAATTATCGTCTTTCGGTTATCATCCTTAAAGTCGTAGAGTAGACTGCGGTCCTTCAGATAGTTCCTAAAAATCCGCATCAGATATACTGGTACTTGAAACCGCTGTTTAAGCACTTCCAGAATATCCACCCATCTAGCGCAGTTAAATGCATTTCGGACATCCTGAATAACCAGCAGGACGACCCGTTCTACGGTAATGCTGTGTGCTTCCTCACGTTGGACCGCGCTCACCACTTCTCCGATTGCATCGATAGTGGAACAACCTGCTCTGAAGCCATACCACTTTATAGATAGGTGCCCTGGAGCATGAATCACATCAGCGAGTTTTCCCCTGATAAGCTTCGAAAACTTTTCCCGCCATGTCTAGCATACACAATGGTTGATATGCAGCTGGCGACTCGGGGTCTCCTGTCAGCGCAAGCTTCACCACCTTAGAGCACTCTCAGAACACTCCTTCGCGCAGGCACGCGTTGAATGTGCTGAGGAGCAGGTCAGGGCAAAAGATAAAGAATGGCATTCTTACAAAGTAAACACAAGTCCGCTGATTTCACTTTACACGTATAATTTTTTAATTTTTCATGGTTCGTCATGTAGACAACGGTGTGGGTACATGAAATTTATTGATATTTTATGAACTTGTCTGGCATTAAAACTAAATAACATTTGGAAGGCTTCCTGAGGGATCAATACAAGATGCCACGCAATTCACCAAGCGCTGCGAACTCTAGCAGATGCCAGCCGCTAGCTGAACTTTCACGCAGCGAAAACTAGGTTCAACGACCCAGCACTAACGATCAAACCAAGGCGAGAGTTCCCCCCATTAATTTCATCGATCTTCCCCGAAATAGTATCGATGCCTTGATAAAAGAATTGAAAATAGAAAATTATTCCATAAAAATTATGTCGACTGGTTTAAAGCTACTCCTGACAAATCTTGACGACTACAATAAAGTAGAAAGTCACCTGAAGGCCAAAAAGGTAAACTTTTCACCCACCAACGGCCAGATCTTCGCCAGATAAAAGTGATTTTATCAGGGTTGCATGACATGTCGTGCGAAGAACTCAAAACATTCCTCAAAGCAGAGCATAACTTATGTCCATTGGACATCAAAAAGTTCACCTCTAAGTTGAGGGAACGAGATAACTCTTACTTCCTCCTTTACATGCAAAAAGGATCAAAAATGGCTGACCTCAAAAATATCAAAGCCATCATGCACACAATCGTGAGATGGAACTACTACTCTAGCAAGCGCGAAGGCCCCACCCAATGCCGAAATTGTCAAATGTATGGGCACGGATCTAGTCATTGTCACCTGCCCACAAGATGCTCCATATGTAGTGGTGGACACCACTACTCCAAGTGTACCCTCACGGACAATTTAAGCGTGATCTCTTTAAAAATCGCCCCTTCATTCTATATGATATAACTTATTGCCAGCGGTCAACTAAAAATGCTACGTTAAAGTTACATTTGTCAGCAAGGATTCAACGTAAAAAGACAGGCGATGTGCAATATAAGATGTCGCCATTGACTACTTATAGTTTTTTGATTAGTCAGCACTGCCGGTGCATATTGCGCCACGCGATTCCATTTGTCAACCGTTTTCAGTAATCCTCCGACCATAATTTCCGGACAGAGCGCTGTAAATTCACTGGAGACGTCACCGCGATACTTATTCCATTTTCACAAGATCTTGCCTGCAATTTTGTGCAGGCAAGACAGAAAAATCCATGCCCGCCTAAAGCTGGGTCAAGTAGAAATCGGCCTCGCCATGCACTCGATTGAGCTGCGGCCTCAGGTCAGGGACCAGACGTTCCCTTTGTATCTTGCGTCGTCTCTCTTTCCTGGAGGCCTCTTCTCTACTGAGCACAGCCGTCCCGAAGACTTCGATATGCGCATGATATGATTGCCGCTGCACCCGTGCCAACCGCTTTCTGTGTAACTCCTTGCTGAGAGCGTCACCTCATTCTTCTGACCCATAGAGCAGAACAGACTGCTCAGCGCTCATTAGGAGTTGTCTCCCTAATGTGATGGACTCCCCTATGTTGGCCATTAATCGAGTGAGTGCCATTACACGTACAGCAGCTTTGTCAGCTGTTGCTGACAAGGCTGCAGTACGTCCATTTATGTCCATTGGACATCAAAAAGTTCACCTCTAAGTTGAGAGAACGAGATAACTCTTACTTCCTCCTTTACATGCAAAAAGGATCAAAAATGGCTGACCTTAAAAATATCAAAGCCATCATGCACACAATCGTTAGATGGAACTACTACTCTAGCAAGCACAAACGCCCCACCCAATGCCGAAATTGTCAGATGTATGGGCACGAATCTAGTCATTGTCACATGTCCACAAGATGCTCCATATGTAGTGGTGGACACCACAATGCACACACCAAAACCGACAACAAATACAACAACCACCTACAGAGGAAACGCTTCTCCTCAGCTAAGTTACAGCATGGCAATAAGGAGCAGCCCAGCTGTTCCTAATTCTACTAATGAAAATTTGTTCTCACCAAGTGAGCTTCTCCAAATCACTCAGGAGATAATTAAAAACTTGGCAAGCTGCAAAAGCCGGCAGGATCAGCTTAATGCCATCATAAATATCTCAATTAAGTTTCTGTATGGCCAAGCGGCTTAAAGTGCCAACTTGGAATGCACAAAGCCTTAAAAATAAGTTTATTGAAGCATTAGATTTTGCGCTCAGAAGCGACATGGATGTCTTCATAATTACAGAAACATGGTTGAGATCGCACGACAAAATTAAGCACGCCTAATATGAAATTTACAGGCGTTACCGCCAAGACAAAATTGGCGGGGGCGTGGCAATAGCCGTTAAGAAATCCATCCCTCATTCCCCCTTCCCATCCTTCTATTCCTCCTCCATAGAAAACATTGGGGTAATGTTAGCTGAATCCAACATTGAGCTTTACGTTGTATACTTTCCTGGAACGAAACTCTCCAAGGAAAAAGTCACTAATCTGAGAAGTGAACTTGTGCGTTTCTGTAGGGTGCATAACAAATTCCTACTTTGTGGTAACTTGAACGCTCGGCATACTCATTGGAATTGCAAACGCAACAACCAAGCGGGCAATGTAGTTTACGATATGCTACAAGACAACGCCTTGTTTATTCACCACCCTTCAGAACCGAGTTCAGAATTCCCCTCAAGGTACCGAATCTACCCTCGACTTTGCCTTAGTGGATGTAAACGTCTGCCCCTCGGAACCCATTGTATTACAAGCGCTTTCTTCTCCCCATCTTCGGTGATGTTCTCATTAGAAGCAGCAACAAATCATATGTCGAAACGGTTCCACTGCTTCAAAAAAGCGAACTGGCGCATATTCCGCACAATCATAAACGACCAAACTTCTTTAGCTCTAGACACTCCGAGTTCTCTAAATTCAGCGGGAAAAATTGAACAGCGAATAGAAGAGCTTAAAAACACCATTTGGAGAGCAATAGATTGTAGTGCACCAAAATATAGCAGAAAAGTTCACGCGATTGAACTCGATGAGGAAGCTTACAAGCTGATCCGAGCACGTAATTCTCTACGGCGCCAGTGGCAAAGAAATCGTGACGCCTCCTTGACAACTGGCGTAAACTCTTTAACGAGAGCTATCAAGGCCAAAATCAAGCTCCTCCGAAACAACCGCTGGAATAACTTACTCACCAACCTAGACTTCAATGCACGAAAAGTCTGGAAGTTGACTAAACATCATGATCTTCCATATGCTCTGAACGACGAAAATGGTAGCCAGATACATTCTAACGAAGGGAAAGCAGAGTTACTTGCTGATAAGTTCCACGAACACCACAATATCTCCCATAGAATGAGCAACAACATGGCAGAAGTGATAGTAGCTAAGTCACTACTATTCGTCGAAAACACCGCCATTTTACCTCCCGGTGCTCTAATAAAACCGAAACATTTAATCGAGCAAATAAAAAGGCTAAAGAACGGTAAGGCCCCTGGAATTGATGGAATACCCAATACGGTCATCAAGAACCTCCCAAGAAAGCGATAGTTTTAATTTGCCATATCTTCAACGCCTGCCTGAAAATGTCAAACTTCCCAAGCTGCTGGAAACACGCTAGCAAAATACCAATCCTGAAGCCTGGTAAAGACCAGCATGATCCTAACAACTACCGGCAAATAAGCTTACTACCGGCGCTTGGCAAACTATTCGAAAACTTATCTTGAAAAGGTTGACGGATTACATCGAAAACAATGACATCCTCCCTCACTTCCAGTTTGGCTTCAGACATGGATATTCCACAGAACACCAACTGCTACGTGTCTCCAAAGACATAAAAGCAGCGAAAAGGCGTTCGATACCGTGTGGCATGATGGCCTAACTCATAAACTTAAAGAGTGTAGTACTCCTCCTTACCTGCTGAAACTAATCGCATCCTTCTTGAGTGACCGTGCATACCACCTGAAAGTCCAAGGTGCAACATCCGCTCCCGAAACCGCCCCTGCTGGTGTTCCATAAGGCTCTTGTCTGAGTAATTTACATAAGTCCAACACTTTACAATATATATACGTCTAACATTCCTTTAAGTCAAAATTGCCTGTTAGCGGCTTTTGCCGACGACATTTGTCTCTACACCTCTGGCAACAATCCTAACCAGATCATCTCCAATCTAGAAGAAATGCTAGAAATAATTTATCAATTTTTCTACAGGTTGAAAATTAAAATCAATGTCAACAAGACCGCAGCAATATATTTTAGTAGAAAACGCAACTTTTTAAGCCAAATGATTCCCTGGTCCGAAGAACTGACTTATTTGGGTCTAAAACTAGATCGGAAACTTACATTTAAAAACCACATCGAGCACATCAATTCTAAGGCTTTCAAGTCGGATCTGTCCCTATATCCATTGCTCAATCGAAAGTCGGACATGAGTTTGCGTAATAAAATCCTCATCCTCAAAATGTGTATACAACCCATAATAACCTACGGAGCTCCCACTTGGTACCAATGATCTAAATATCTTAAAGCTAAGCTTCAAGTCGCCCAAAATCGTTATTTGAAAATGGCCCTAAACAAACCTTACTATTACTCCTCTAGATTACTACACCAAATAGCTAATATTACCCAAAATTAGCAATATGCCAATGCAATAATATTATTGCAAGCTCGCGGAATCACGTAGAGCTAATCTACTCAAAAAAGCCGAATACTCCCCGAATCAATCTCATCCAATCTCTTAGCAATATTTAAAAACCAAGACCAAGTGTCCTCAACCATGGATCGTCCTCAACCGAATTAGAATAATTAGTTTATATTTTAAGTCATAATTATTATAAGATAAAGTTAGTTATAAGTTATATTTAAGCCTAGTAGGGGTTTTTGTTAAATTTTCCTCTCGAACAAGTTACTAGTACTACTCCGATAAATTATCATGAACTTGGTATAAATTTTATGTTAAATAGTTGTAATGAAGTTACCTTCAAATCTCTAGACATAAGAAATCAACAGTTAGAACTCTGTGCATAAAGCAAATCAATAAAGAATTATTATATATAAAAAAATATATATATAAATAACATTTGAAAACCAAAAATGTGGTTTGTTCGCGCAATGTTTTGCTCAATTATTCGTAAGTAAGTAAAAACCTATTGACCGAAAATTGTATAAAACCGGACTGATAAGCACAGTCCAAACTTTTTAACTCGAATATATCTACAGCATTTTTACTTGAAATCTTTCAAAAGTTGTTATTCATAATTCAAAGTATCTACTTGAAAAATTTATTCGTTCTCCTTTAGAAGTAATTCACCTACTTTTTACTTTATTGATTAAGTCTCGATTTCTAATAATTATTTTAACTTTTGAAATAACGTTTTTTAAAACATTTTGCTTTATATAAAATATTTTTCGATTGTTTGCCTTGCACATCAACTTTTCCCATGAAATTCAGATTTTTCATGAACTTTTTTTTAATTCTTAGGAACGATTCGTTTTATTTGATTACAACAACTATTTTACAAAAGCAAATTACAATTTATTTTCTTCAAATTTACATAAGAAATTTATGAGCTAAATAATTTACAAAATACACAAGGAACTTTTGAAAAATAAATAACTAGGCAAATAGATGTATAAACGGAATTAATTACGAATTAAAATAAATATAACTCGTTCACTCTTTATAAATTTTGACTTTCACTTTTATATAGATTTGTCCATTCAGAAGAAAACATTAAAAATTAAAAAACAATGTATCTGTCATTAGTTTTGAGCATTATTCAGTTTTTCTCTATATCTGATAATAGCCTCACCAATTTGCTTCCTAGAGGCTAAATGAATACAATTATTATCTATTCTCCTTAAATTATCATCACGATAAGTTTCACTTAAAGGGCACTTAGCTACAATGATATCATTAGTATCAAAATATCTCCGAATCGCTTCACCAAAACGAAGATTTGGTTCTACAGCGCGTAGAATATGTATATTTAGCTGTGCTGCTACGAACATGTCAAATACATTGTTGATATTCTTTTCTGTTCGTCGCCTTAAGTTATCTATATCATTATCGTTGCGTATGATGGGAAGAATAATTTCGAGTTTCTTTCGAGCTGTAATGGGAAAATATAAGTTACAATAAAACACAGTTCAAAACAATTTCAGCACACTAAAGAATAATTTAATTTGCTACCTTCAACATAATCTCGGCTATAAAACGAAATCACGTCATAATTCCCGCTGTCAAAATAACCACTGGCTTGGCTTACATCGCAGTTGTCGCACTTCTTACAAAAATGAACAAAATTACAAGGATACATCATAAAACCAATTGGAGAGTATATTTGAAATCCTTGAACTGTATTCATACGAACCTTAAAAAATATGAACAACATTATTTGTAATCCAAGTATATAACTCAAATTATTTTTTACCTAAAGATATCTTTGAATGAATAACTTTGAGCTCTGAATGATAATGAATTATATCATTATGATAATTTTATATATATATAAATTTTTTTTTTATTTATATTTTTAATTTAAATATTAGATACTTTTCATAAGAAACCAAAAAAGTACATTGCCTAGCACAAACTTTAAAATGGAATGAATGATGTTTTCAAACAAGAAACTTATATTTTCCCAATCAATTGTATACAATAGATACAATAGAAGTTTTTGTATTTCAAAACAAAATACAAAATAATTCTTACTGACAATTCATAAATAAGTTGACAAAAGTAATCGGACAATATAAAATGTTTTTATCATTTCCAAATGTTAACCCTAAATGTACTATTTTTTGTTCTTATATTAAGAAATGTGTATGACTCTATATAACGCCAAAAAACTTAAAAACCATTGAGAGAGTAAAAAATTAGAATTTTTCTTTTTGTTCCATATGCGGGGTATCATACACTCAGACTTTTATCTTATGGTTAAGTAGGGACAAAATAAAATGAAATATTTAGGTGCCTATTGATGAAATTTATTAAAACAATTGTTACTTTTTTGCAAGTATTAGTCAACACGACTCTTTTCCCAACATATAATTTGCAAGGATTAAAGAAAGTTTCGCAGCCTATAAGAAAAAAAACTGAGTTTTCGAAACATGGAGTAAAGCTGAGCATAATTGAAAACAAGCAAAATCAAAGGTGCATATCAGGGAGAAATGGTGTCTGAATTACTGATACCTGAAAGTGTTCGGTAGAGCGATCGACAGAAGAAACAAGAGAATTCAAAAAGGAAATCGGCGAAAAAAGAAATAGCATGAAGCATTTGGAATCTGATATTGGCCACGGAACTGCTATTACAGATGATTGACGCGCCTAGTTAGAGCGAGATATTCAAAGACTGAATGAAGCCTCGAGCGTTATAAATAAAGAAACTCAGTCAACCAAACTCAAAATGGAATGAAACGATGGCGGCACAGCTGTAGCACTTAGTTTCGTTGAGGGGGCAGCAGTATTTTACAAACAATACCAGTCATCGATCGTAATGGTTCCAAGAGATAAAACAAATCTACCATATGGAAATCAATAATCAAGCTCAACGAACTGCAAACTGCAATAATTTTGTATGCCACTGTAGTAGAATTACTCATGAATCTGGTATTTGCTGATTGTGGTTCAGAATTCGTTGAGATGATGAAAATGAGAACTTGATACTACACTAGATCTGCAAAACAAACGTTCTGCAGAAATGCAACCAAAAAGCACATTTATGCTAAAATTGCTAATTAACTATTTCTCCGAGCAAAAATGCAGTTTGTTGCCCTGTTGTTAAATGTTACACTTACCCAAATCGATCCCACAATATACAAATGACACACATTGAATTAAATTTTGTAAACAAAGTAAGCATTAATATTTTGAATTGAATTAAAGTAAATAAAGTAGGCATTGATATTTTGCATTGAATTAAAGTAAACAAAGTAGGCATTATTATTTTGAATTGAATTAAATTAAACCAAGTAGGCAATGAGTGATTTAAATAGTAGTGAAATTGTCTTAAAGAGGAGAGTTATTTTTTAGCGTCCAAAGGTATGGACAAGCCTCTGTTCCCTATCACCCAATGTGAGGCTGCATTGGGGTGCCTTTTTGAATATCGGTCCACGTATACAATATAAATTGTATACCGTGAATATAAGAAATATAAATAAATAAATTTGGTGTAATTAAATGAAACAAGAGTTTTATTTATCTCTCCGTCTAAGAAACATAAATGTTAAACCCGGGGTTCTTTTTGCGTCAAGTTAGTTTATACAATCATTGAAAGCTGAACAGAAACTGCGTTCATATTCAAGGGCAGGTTTTACATTTGTGGCAAAAATGTGATATGTAAAAAGACTTACCGAAATCAGACAAATCCAGGTCTCCATACAAACCGATTTATGACAGAAGTCAGCGAAACAACCAACTCACCAAACTCAAAATGATTAGGAGCAGTAAAATAACCTCTGTGCCTCAGATGGCATGTGAAGGAATGAGCTTCGTAGTGGATGATACCATATCAGATAATCTTGAGAGTGGACCTTATGATTCATAATAAATTTATGCTGGATTTGAAGCAAAAACACACAGGTAAAATAATGCGGAAAGATTACTCAAATTCAACTGTGCCCATTTCTCATCTATCAGCAAATTAGTTGCATAAAACGAGAGAAGTCCGTCTAACTCAGAAACTTATATTTGGATAAAAGTAACTGGAGATTTTTGGAGAAAAACGTTGTGGATTGTGAAATCGACTTACGAAATTGCTCTCGGGAAAAACACTCATCAATATGCGAAAAAAGATTCGGACCAATGAGCATTTTAAATGTGTCAAATCTTCCGAATGGATCCCAAAGGAAGACACAATGATTACCAAGTTCGGAAAAATAACGACCATTGCTATTTGTGAATTGTTTTCAGATGCACAGAACGACATCAGATTAAAACAATCGCTTACAAAATGCATCAAAGGTCTGAACAAATAACAGGTACTAAAGAAATAAAATACACATGTTCTTAGTCAAATTATTGTCCGCATTTCCCCTAAATTGGGGACACAAATGGGAACATAAATGACACAAATTCACCACTACTTAAAGGAAACACCCAAATGCAACCTAAATCAAGGAACAAAAATTTCGTAAACTGAAGAATTATGACAATATATACAACATTTCGTTGCTATGGTTTAACCAACCCTGTCCTTCTATTAGCATTCATTAAATTCATGCAATTACGAAAAAATAAAATTACGATACGTGTCGCCTATGTGTTCAGAAAAATTAACATAACAGGAATGTTAACTCTACTCGACCACGATATTCCAAGCAAATAAGCCCCACCCATTCCCTACTATTTTGACAGATGCTCAGTCGCACAAAACTAATGAAACGGGTTTAATAATTGAATAGGTAGTCGATAGATTGCGCATATTTAAAGAAAACGCCAATGGCATATTTTTAAGAACAGTTTACTAAGTACAGTGTATAATTCTTAGAAAAATTTTATCGAATTTCAATATTCAAATTAAATAAAAATCAAAGATATCCTCTTACTATTGTTTTCTAAGTTTAAATTACATTACTAAACTAACTAAATTAAATTTAAATTTAATTGGCTGTCAATTCTAAATTCAAATGTAGCAGAACATGAACGTCATAATAGATATTGCATTTTGTGAATGAAAACCTTATCGTTTTTAAGATAATATGATTTTATTAATTTTTTTTGATGTTTTTGGTGGATCAATTTATCCATTTTCACTTAGAACTTATAAGTGATTTATACCCCTGCTAGCTAACTAAGCGAAGACTCTTGGGTGCGGAAGTTCTGATCAATTTGTCGAATACCTCGAAAGTGAATTTACAAAGAAAGGTGGAAAGAGCTCAAGCTGGTTTCGAACACGCGTCCCTGCCGCTTCTCTTCAGGTGCCAACTCACAGACCGGGACGCATCGATTGGCACTACCAGCTGGGTGAATGTCGTCTGGTTATAATTACGTTTTATCATTTTCGCTCTCAGCTTGAACTTGTCCTATGTTCCAATTTGCCTTTGGTAAGCTTTATCAATTTTTGATGTTTTTGGTGGATCAATTTATCCATTTTCACTTAGAACTTATAAGTGATTTATACCCCTGCTAGCTAACTAAGCGAAGACTCTTGGGTGCGGAAGTTCTGATCAATTTGTCGAATACGAATTTGTGTTCGAAACCAGCTTGAGCTCTTTCCACCTTTCTTTGTAAATTCACTTTCGAGGTATTCGACAAATTGATCAGAACTTCCGCACCCAAGAGTCTTCGCTTAGTTAGCTAGCAGGGGTATAAATCACTTATAAGTTCTAAGTGAAAATGGATAAATTGATCCACCAAAAACATCAAAAATTGATAAAGCTTACCAAAGGCAAATTGGAACATAGGACAAGTTCAAGCTGAGAGCGAAAATGATAAAACGTAATTATAACCAGACGACATTCACCCAGCTGGTAGTGCCAATCGATGCGTCCCGGCCTGTGAGTTGGCACCTGACGAGAAGCGGCAGGGACGCGTGTTCGAAACCAGCTTGAGCTCTTTCCATGATTTTATTAGCTAGGTATCATGCGTGTGAAATCCCAAGAACTGATTTTTACGAATTACTTCTCATTGCAAAGCAAAGTGTGCCTTTCTGTCAGACAATTTGAAAGTAATATATTTTCAAGCTATTTGCTGTAATTAAAATAGAGAAAATGTGGAGCCCGAAAACTAAGAACTTGCATAAGAACGTTATGAGTTACAAAACAAAGCTAAAGAAGTAGAAGCAGCGATTAGGCAAACTCTTCCTACGGCAGATAGATTAAGACGCCTGCCAACTTTAGAGGTGAAAAGCTTACAGTAGAGGAATCTCAGAAAAAGACGCAGGACAACTACTAGTCGAGGAGAAACAACCAGCTAGGCAGTCTACATCGTGTCTACAAATGCTTTAACTTCGAATACATTCCTCGGAACTGAAACGGGTCAGCTCTAAAAAGCCTGTGCTGGATGTGTCAAACTTCCGGCCACAGAGCGAAAAAATGCACAAATGCTGGATAAGAAATATTGTGTAAACTTAAAGGGTTGAAGCCAGAAAAAGTGGCTCACGTTCCGAAAGCTGGAAATTGGCGTTCAAAGAGGCACTAACCAAGATGAAGGGCAGGTTACGATGCGAGTCTTCCAAATCAACCAGTACTCTAGCGCAACCGCTCAAAACTTGCTTGACAAGGTTGCGAGGAAAAAAGGGCCAACCTGCTGTTTATACCTGAACAGTATCATAACAGGACTGCCGTTTTCTTAATTTTTCAAGTCTTTCTATCGCCCAATTCCCAGAGGTAACGAATCATTGAAATGGTAGCTCGAGTAGGACTTGTCATTATCCTTGGCAACATGCTAACTCAGACTAAAACATGGAAATCCACTATGAATCCCATCACGTCTGCCTACGAACACTCTAAGCCTGCTGTATTTTGATGGTCGGGAGAAACCGCTGACAATGAGAAGACAATGTCACAAACTACACCATGAAACCTAATGTTTGAGGGATCACGATGAGTCACATTCCCGAATGGTTGCATACAAATCGGACACTCTGCACTTTTGTTTGAACCTTGGAAGAAGAAATATCAAGAGACGACGCATCAAACAAAACACCGCTCAAACAGTGGAAAATTACAAGATGGCGACCATAACCTTAATCCATACCATCCAAACTTACCAATACACGTCTAAGGTGTTCCCTTAGGAGAATCAGAAAAGTGAAGTGTTATTAAGTGGTATATAAATACAAAGAAAGGAGAGCTGCTTATATTACAATAACGAAAATCGTAAGTACCCTGATTTCTTGATTACAAACATATCTGGTGTATTAAGATTTCAAAACCCAAAACAAAATGGAGGAGTGGGAGAAAGGCCCACCGGATCCCGGTGACACGCGGTTAGTTACTGGTATAACAGTACAAAAAAAAGAGGAAACTAACGCACACAATGAATAGACAACCTTCTGTTGTTCTTTCTAATGAACAAAAAAATAGGACTCGAGGGTATCACGGACGTCAAGCAATCTGGATACAGCAGGCTCAAAGTGACATTTGAAAGTGCCTGTACAGCAAACAGTAGCAAAGAAAATCAAATGAATCTTAAGGCTTTCATTCCGGGGAACTTCCTGTTCAGATTTGGCGTTGTAAGAGACATCCCACTAGAGATGGATGTAGAGGATTTCATCAAAATATTAACTCCGTGCAATAAGAACGGAGACACACTTGAGGATACCAAAATTGTTGATTCTCAAAGACTAAGTACACGGGACAGGAATGACCTCACGAAGTTCATAATGACAAACACTTTGAAAATCAAGTTTACGGGGAACACTCTACCTGACTCGATAAAGACAGCTTACGTCATTAATAAAGTGGACTACTTCAAGTTCCGGCCCAGACAGTGCCAAAGATGTGGTAGGCTCGGCCACTCTGCAGCTATATGCAAAGACAAAAGCAAGACCTGCCTCAAGTGTAGTGAGCAGGACTCAATGCCTGTTATGTAAAGATACTAACCACAACGCCCTGGACCAGAAATATCCCAAATGCCGCACGTATAAGCAAGAGGTAGAGATTAGCTCAATATTAAATGTTACAAACAGGGAGCGAGACGGATAATGAAAACTAATAGATATGCTGAACTTCACATACAGGAGGTTTCTAATGCTGATTTTCCGCAACTACCAAACCATAAAGGCAAGAACTTGAGGAATCCGCTTCATGATGTTAACAAAAGCATAACAAGAAACACGTGGGCGAAAGTAGCGTCGATTCAACCAGCCTACACGCCAGCACTCAAAAACCAGTTCCCAACTGCAGAAAAAGTAATAACAACAATCGAACCTATTAAAAACAATCCACACAAATCATCTGAGATTGAGAAGATCCTTAACCAACTCATGGGTCAAATACAAATACTGTATGACAACGAAAAATAAAACGTACAAATAGACGCCAACACGCTGAAAGGATGGACAAACACCATCTTTAGCCTAATCAACAAAGAGAGTGGGAAAGCCAAAACTCAGGACAAAACACAAACAAAGAATATCATAACATGAAGAAAAAAGGAAAGATAGATACGCAAACAACAACCACGATCACGACACTGCATCTCAACATTCAAAGTCTACAAAACACAAGGAAAACCTAGAATTCCACTTGAACAATAATAACATCACATTCGCATTATTAAAGGAGGTACTAGGTAGCTACGACACAAACCCCAAATTCCTTAACTATAACACAGTTTATTTACTCAGAGAAAGCAGTGTAGGAGGAGGTGTAGCTATACTTATCAGGAAAGACATACAGTATAGACAAATCCAAATAAAGACATATATAGAGGCCATTGCAATACAAACCGTTAACCTCGAAAACAACATAATAGTCATGTCGATCTATGCACCACCCAACTATATAGCGAAAGACATCCAAACAGAACTCGACCAAATAACAAATCAAATGGACCTAACGAAAAAAATAATTATATGAGGAAATTGCAACGCCAGAGATCGTACGTGGGGTGATCACATCACTAATGCTAAAGGAAAGATATTGAGAATATGGGCAATGCAGATGGACTTCAACATATTAAATACGGGGGTCTATACTTTTAAAAGAATGGATAGGAACGGCAAATGGCTTAACTCAACACCGGACATAACACTCAGCAATATATGCAGCAGCCATATAGTTTGGAGGGCAGAGAACCTGGACATCTGCAACAGCAATCACATCCCCATAATAATCAATATAAATCTGACGGACAAAACCAGACAGATAAGAATCAACAGGAAGAAAGTACAACACGAAGTACTGAACACTACCTTCACTACGAACCTAACGGAAATCACAGACACACTTTACAACATCATCCACAATAACACAAGAAAAGAAAAACACGAATTCCAAACGAACTTCTAGTGGAATGATGAACTGAAGAAGGTATGAAACATGAAAAACAAGGCCCTAAGTAAATATAATAAGATGAAAACTGCACTCAACTGATCCAAACTATAGGAAATCAGAATACAATGGAAGGTAATGGTACAAAAGGCTGAAAAAAGCAAGTGGGAAGAAAAGCTACAAGATATAGCAGAGACAGGAACATCAAACACTTTTGGAACTTCATTAACAGCCTAAGGAACAAGAATAAAAGTAATCCAAATAACAAGCTAGACGAACAACAGTTACTAGATAATATCAAGCAGAAACAAAATGTAGAACTCATAGCCAAAATAGGACGCAAACAGACTGAAGAACAACAACCCCACTTCACAAAGGAAGAACTACAGGACGTGATGGACAGACACAAAAGACGAACAGCTCCAGGACGGACCTAATCGACTATGAAACAACGAAAACCCTCCTACTAACAAACCAGGAAAAGTTGCTAGAGGCCATAAATAACGCAATAAACACATGTCAAATTCCGAATAAACTAAGAAAAATCAGGATACTCCCTGTTCTCAAACCCGACAAAGACCCACTGGACATTAAAAGCTATAGACCCATCTCCCTACTTAGTGTACCAATTAAAATCGCTAACAGCCTGATCAGAAACAGAATTGTGAAGCACATAGAAGACAACAACCTCCTATCCAGAAATTGCTACGCATATAGACAAAATAAGTCTACTATTACCTGTCTCAACAAACTGCATCAGAAAATCACGAATATAAAAACGAGACCCATCAAAATAGCGATAGTAATGGACCTTGCTAACGCATACGAAGGAGTTGATTTAAACATACTAAGGTTAACGATAGCAGATGCACAAGTACCTCACCAGTACATAAGATGGATAATAAATCTATACAAGAAAAGAGATCTAACACTAAACGGACAAGTGAGCAGCATCAACAATGGACTCCCACAAGGCGATGTTCTAAGTCCTACTCTCTTCAACTTGTATACCAGCAAATTACATAGCATTGCCAAGAATAACACCATCGTGCTACAATATGCAGATGACTTCCTGATCTTAGAAGAAGGTAGAAATGAAACAGAAACCATAATATCTTTACAAGACAAAGTCAACACATTTGTCAGAATATGCCAAGGTCTCAAACTTGAGGTCAATCCTAACAAAACCCAAGCAATAATCTTCACTAAAGGCCATAAACCAGCACTACTGCTCAGGATTGGAGACAACCTAATAAATTGTCAAAACTACATCAAATACCTAGGCCAACACATACATAGACACAAATAACAAAGAAATGAGGAAGAATTCCAACAGTCCAACAGGAACCATAGAAATATAATCAGTAACATAAACAAACCCACCAATAACTTCAGTCCCAACATAGCCTTAAATCTCTACAAAACACTCGTCAGACCCCAAATAGAATACGGAATCACCACAATAGCACACGCCCCATCTCACCTTTTTATAAGAATAGATAATGTAAAGGCCAAGGCTATTATAGATAATATAAAGGCCAAGGCAAAAGCTGCTTAGGACTACCTCCAAGCACACCGAACAGTTATACCTTCGAAATAGCCACTAAATTATACTCAAAAGAAAGAGCAGAATACCTCACGGCCAAGGAAATTGGAAAGCAAATACACCTCCAACATCTAAGCAAAAACAAACTAGAGAAAACACAACCCAGCATAAACAGTTATAGTTACATATACCACAAATACAAACACCATCTCAATAAGATCATTCCAACCAAAAAGATCAATAAACCGACAAACTTCGAGATAACAGGCGATAACAGAGCACCTTTCCAAAATTACCGAGAAATCAACGAGAATGAACTAAACACAATCTTCCACAATCATATTAAAAAACAGATAGAGCATAATACAGAAATTTACACTACAGATGCAGCAAAAAATATGTTTGGAGTAGGAATTGCCTTCACCTATCACAATAAAAACATTTCTAACATATTCAACATTAAAGACACCACAACAGTGCTAAACGCTGAGCTAATAGCAATTCTGGTGGCACTTCAAGACAGCGTAACCAATAACAGAAGCAACGTACATATCTACACAGACTCAATAAATGCCCTACGCCAAATAGGAAAAAAACAGGGATCAAAAGGCAACTGTATGGCCATATGGGAGATTTTTGAGAATAACAATGGGTACCTGGGAGAAATGAGAATAATTACAATGGGTACCTGGACACAAAGGACTGGAGGATTTTGCACTTACGGACAGCAAAGCCAAAGATGGCATACTAACCGACGAACAAATCGAGACGCGCTGGGAACTAAACGAAACATTGGATGAAATACAAAAGGAAATAAGAGACTCTTGGCGTGCAAAGATCAATAGACAAACAGAAAACTAGCAACAAAGCGCCTGGAAACAGGCTCATCACCTCAAAGGCGGCAAACCATGGTTCTATGGCCAAAATTTGTCAGGAAGATCAATAAAAACGATTAACAGGCTTCTTACGAACAGAGCCTACAACAGGGAAAGATTCCACAAAACCAAACAAACAACTTCGAACCTATGCACCTACTGCAAACAGGTTGATGATATAGACCACCGCATTTTTAACTGCACCAGATATAAGGAAATCTGGGCAAAATATAAGCTTTTCAAACATTACAACAAAATCCACAACCTATTAACCACAAATAACATGAACCTCCTAGGGGAACTTGATTCCTTCCTATCAGAAACAAACATCATCATCTAAAACTCCCATATTCCTATAATTTAATCACTCTTTCAACAAACTTCCTCCAACCTAAAACACATTAAATAAATAGCAAATGCAGATATATCAAGCACGAAAATAACATTCAACATCAACTAAAACCATATAAAGAGCGATAAACGCTGGCCAGTGCTACGGTGACAGGGCCAATATCATCGCTTGTTTTTAACCGATCCTAAGGAAAAAAAATCAGACACTCTGTGGGCTTGTGGCGGAGAAAATGGACGAGGTTGTACGGGCACTGTTTTCCGAACGTCCGGTTCATTTCGATGCTTCATACAAAGAAATTCCGGTTAACCGCCTTGTTATTAAAAACGGTTATTGGGGGGCTACCTCAAGTACCAGAAGTTCATTTATATTGATTCACTGTCGAGCAGGTGGCACTCAGACAAAGTATTGTAATACGTTTAGCCTGTCAAAAAACGCTTTATTTATTATTCATCGTTATAAATTTTTCAAGAATATAAAGCTGATTCTAAAACAGTACAAAGTAGGAAAAAACTTAATGGCGAAAATGGCTCTCTAAATTTAAAGATTATCATTTACTAATGAAAAGAACAAAATAACAATATCAAATGCAATTGAATTAAAATGATTACTTGTTTTAATATTCAATTAGAAAGCAGAAAAAACCAACCAACAGTATTAAAAAATCAATTATAATGTTTACACAACAGTGAACTTTTATCCTACGACTAATAATCAAAATAATTTATTTTATACTATTGTTGCGCTTTGCCAGGTGCGCGGCCTGTTTGCTCTTCGCAAATGTTCGCAATAGTGAATGAAACACACCCGACTAATTTAAAATTAGATGTTTGAAATTTTATTCTTAAAATTTCCCTAACACTTTACAATTATTCTCACTTAATCACTATTCCACTTATTCACTTTTATGAGTTCACTTTTACATTAATTAATTAATTCCTTTTAACAATCACTTTTACTCGCTATTTAAAATTCGCATTCGATTTTATTTTACAACACTTTTCGATTACCGCACTACTGTTAACACGCACTGTCGCTCGTTTCTTCACTTAAAGGCCGAAATACAATTCCGCGAGACGACGATACGTGAGCGCGACGAGATTTTCGCTCGTTGTCACGCAACGCATTCAATTTACAATGCACGCTATGCGAGAAACAATAATGTTCATATGACAAATGTCAAATAGGTGACGTTTCAAATGAAATTGTTTTTGATTTTTCAAAATTTTTGAATTTGGATTTTTCCTTCCTCTAGCAAATAAAAACCTTAACTAGGATGCATGAAATTTTCATTCAAAATTCATTTGAAATAACCATAGTACTTAAAAATTAATTGAGGCGTTTGAATTTCAAATTTCATTTAAGAGCCATATTGCATTTGACAAACGTCACGCACCTCGTTGCGATGAATTTTCGTTTTCCCGAATATTTCCCGCCTTGCATCGACGCATCGCAATCATTGTACGATGTCGCATACAAATGCATGTTACGAAAACTGCTTGACATTTGCTGCGATACTGTCGTCCTGCTCTCGTATCGCGGTCTCGCGCTATTGTATTTCAGCCTTAATTCACAAGACTCTCTTCGCCGCTCGTTGTAGTCGCTTTTATACATCTACCAATCAACCCAGAATCTTCCATGTGGATTGTTCTCGAGTTTACATGCTGAGTCACTTACACACGTATTTGTTGTACTCAATGCACGCAATATGTTTATGTTATGCCTTCGAGAATTATCGATGTATTGGTAATTGAAACTTGTTTACGACTTTTCTCTTAAGACGACTACAGTGGCGCGTGACATTTTTCGAACGTGTAGAAAATAAAAACACGAATAATTTAGGTTTTGTCATTCAGCCACCAATACCACGCCTGCTCCATCTCAGCTCGACCAGCCTCAACGAACTAAGCAAATGAGTATCTAAGCTGGTCTCGTGTACTCAAATTCGGAGGATATTTTATCTTTTTATCGGTGGCCCGTCTATATATGTGATATATACTTGGGACGCCGTCGGAATCAAAGAAATTCACTTTCATGTCTAACTACATGAATGCTTCTGGAGGAACAAAGCCAGTAGCGAGGCAAGTCGCAATATACTCATCTGTAGGGTGGAATAGCTGTGAAATCCAGGGATTTTCACTCAGTTACAGATCTTGCGATATGATTGCGAATTAGTCTCAAAATGAAGAAATCAACGCTCGTCACTTTAGCAGTTTGATAAATCTTCCTATTCGATATATGGTGTTTCCAATCTGTCTCAGCCTTCCTGTATAAACCAGTAAATGCACGAAAACATTTCCTTTCGAAAACTCTTAATCTTTCCATAGTACTAGCACTCTGATTGTACTAGATCTGACATCAATTGGTCTAACCAGGGTCTTGTAACAAATAACTGACCTTTTGAAGAATGTATTTAGAATGAAAGAGTCGGCGAAGGGCCATGACTACATTTTGTGCTTTACTCAGCATCATTTTGATATGATGTGTACAGTGCAGATGTTGATCGAGATGAACACCGAGATATCGAACACATGATTAATGTGGAATTCTCTCTGAACTACCCTCGCGTGCCATAATATGGAAAACCTTCCAATTACGTTTCAAGTTCTGACTGGCCCAGTTGTTTCCCACTTCTGAGCATTAATTTTCATTCGCCAACTATCGGTATAGAGCTGCACATTATTAAACATTCTTAGGAGGTTGCTCTGGACTATTGAAGTTTTTCGGTCTGCTGTATAGATGATCAGATCATCAGCAAACGCTAGCAACGATCGCGTTGGTGAGAAGTTAAGATCAAAGCCGTTCAGTAGTTTGCGAATGAAGATTGAAAATAGTAGAGGCGCAGTAACTGTACCCTGTTGTAGACCATTCTAGACCTTGAAGTCGCGCATTGTCGTCAGATTTCCATCAGTTACAACAAATGATTTTCCGTTTAACATATTACAGACCATGGCAACAAGGTGTCTGCCGAAACAGTCCTGAAGGAGTTTAAAAATTAGTCCATCTAACCACACGGTATCAAAGGCTTTCTCCATATCAATGAGACAAGCTCCTACATATTCTCTATCATTTAGCTCCCAAAAGATTTATGAGGTCACTTTCGCTATCGCGTGTATGGTCGAATGTCTGGAACGGAAACCCAATTGGCAATCCGGCATCAAATTCATACTTGCCAATGTGAGCGTTTAAAGCTTTATTTAGTAATACTCTGAACACCTTGCTGGTGTTAGGCAGCAAGCTGATTGGGCGATAGCTATTAGTGCACGAATATTCTTTTCCTTTCTTTAATATCGGAAAAACTTTTGCCTTTTTCCACTCATTTGGGAAATATAAATTGCTCAACATGTTGTTGAACAATATGCAATAATTTCTTATCGCAACCTCAGGCAAATGTCGGAGAATTATATTCGGAATACCATCAATACCACATGATTTCTTGTTGTTTATCCTGCCAAATATGAAGCGCAAGTCTTCATAGCTGACAAAATAATCAATAAAATTCGAACTCGGTATGAGGTCAGATGTAAATGTCTCAATGAAATGAAGAATTGGTTCGCCGTGCAGTCTTGATTTCAAGTCGGAAACTTTTGCTTCAACGACCTCTGAAAATATTTGATTTCCTCTCGCAGGATTTGGTAGATGAACCAATTCGAAATGTGTTCCGTTCAGGGCAAGCTTCTGCAATCCATCACATATACTCCTGTTACCGTTTCTATCCAGAGTCTTACTATCAATTTCGATACCAGCCCAATCAAGAAGATTTAATTCATCACCTGTGACTCCAAGATTCGATACCTTCACACAAGACCTCTTACGGAATAAACTATTTACTTTCGTGAAAACTCCATCTGGATCCTGTGGGCTAATACTCCTCAGTTTTTCCGCCCATTGATTGTTGACCTCACTCCTGACGTATGAACGGATTAAGTTCCGGACATTTTTCAGGTGTAATTTCAACAAAGTCAACGAGGGATGTTTGTTGTTAAAAAATCGCCGATAAATATTGTTGACGCGTGTAAGAAGGCTTTTCAATCTTTTTTGCGATGGTTGCTGTTTCATATCCTATCCAGATGTTTAATCTTGGGCACTACTTTCTCAAACGTTTCCAACTTCAGCTTCTCTAACTTCGACAAATAGAGATCTATTTCATTATTAGTTAGATTTCTGTCATTAGGAACCATAGAGAAAGCAATGCTATTATCAAAAGGAGGACATTGCTTTTGATAATCCTGATTAAAATTTTTTTGAAACTTTTTTGTTTTTGGTTTTTTTGAAATTCAACCGATGATTTTCATGTTGAACTGGAATGAGGAAGATATCATCTCTGTGATGATTGATTTCCATTACGATTGCATTATGGTCGCTATCATAAGAAAGCACCTGTACTTTCCGTTGAGGACTATTAAAGCTGAATTCAAGTCTTGCGTCCGCAATACAAAGATCCAAACATGAATTAGTCCTAGGGTACGTTGGGAGTTCCGACCCATACAGATTGCACCTGTATTCAATTTGGTTCTCTGTTATCAACGATTTTAGGAATACACCTTTTGGATTATTGTTGACGTTCAGCCATGATGTATGCCGGGCATTAAGGTCATCGGCAAGAATATAATAGTTATGCAGCCTGTTCAATTCAAGCATTTCAAACAATGAATTAAGCTCCTCCTTGAACTTGGGAACATTTTGACCAGTTGCAAAGGCAGAGATAACAAAGAGGTTTTCCCTACCTGGCAGTGAAATTTTGATAACGGACACTTCTAGAAAGTTAAAGTTTTTAAATTCGAGTTTTTCAATATTTTGGAAGCGAAAGGGTCTTCTAACCAATATCCCGGTGCCATCTCCTCCATGACCGTTCAGCCTTTCGTTGAATGTCATGCTGTGCCATGAATTAAGGTGGGTTTCAGTGAGAAGCATGATGTCTGGCTTTTGCTTAGTAATGAATTCAAGGAGAAAGTCATGTTGGTGAGACGAAGCTTTTCCATGGCAATGTGACTGGATGACAAGTTATTTTGAGAGATTTGAAAGATTTAAACGCTGAAAAACAAAGTTAATTTTTGAATTTTGTTTATCGATTCTCTCCGATAAAGAATTAGTTGCTGGTAAATTTTCAGAAGCAGCTCATGGTTTCCACTTACATTGTTTGCAGCATTATCTGGTGGTCCTCTCGCGGCAAGTGCAAATGATACTCCGGGCTTGACGAAGTTGGAAGGCATGATAAGAGTTTTCTTTGGAATAAATTTCACTTTTGCATCTTGATATCACGAGCATCCTCGATATGATGCTGGATTACCAAAACACCGCAGTTAACGCAGTATAATTTTTCTTTAGGCTCCGTCTGAGCCAATTTGCACTCACCGGGGGCATGAACGTCTTTGCATTAAACGCACCGATATTGCATGGCGCAGTTGGCAGCCGAATGACCAAATCTTTGACACCGGTAACATTGGTTAATTTCTCTTTTTTGGAGGCGTTCCCATCTCACCACTCTGAGTTTCAAGTACCTTATTTGTTGAAGGGCACTTGGACTGCTTTTATTTGAAATTTGTACCAGGTAAAGTGGTAAATTCTTCTTTTCTACGGTCGATCTTCTTGTCGCGAAGGTTTTAACGGAAATGAATTCAATATCTGATCAGCCTCCTTGAGCACTTGAAGAACGTTTAGCCTGCGAGTGTATGACCCTAGAGGTGGAAAAAAAATATGAAACTCATTCTGACCAAAAACCAGACACCAAGAGATTCACTCATCAGTCCTAGAAGATGATTAAATACCTTGACTTTATGATACACTCGAAAAAGATTTTCTTCGATCAAATCCGAGCGTCCGTGAGTAAGGCCGCTGCTGGAATCTCTGTTTCAACAGTCTAATTGACGTCATCGGAGAGCCCGTCGCCAACAAGAGATGTCTACAGATGAGGGCAGTGGAATCGGTGGTGCTATACGGCTCCCAAGAAATATGACAAAACAGTATCAGACTAGGTTTACGGGAGATGTTTAGTCAGTATTCCAATTGCTGTGTACCATTGGACGACACTCTAAACGTTAGTATCTTCACCAAATGGGCGAAAACGAGCTCATGTCCTCGTGTCCGGTAAGTGCCTGACGTTCAAAGATGCTAAGCAAAGAAAAAGCTGGGTCACCATTTGAGTCCTCCAGATTATTTTGCACCGCCACGTGACAGCACATAAAATAATAGAAATGGTTGCGAAGTAGAAAAAACTGGACCTGCTGTTAATATCTTGTTAAATTCTGCGGCTAACCTCGTACTATCGCCGTCTAGTTCCTGCTGCGAGGGTATGACATTTTCTAATGTCTAGCTAACGCACGATGAGCTGATATCATCCTTATGTAGCCGCCTGTAGGTCTAATTCATGTCGGTGGAAACTGCAAAACAATGGAAGCAGTTGAATGGAAATGAAACGGCAGTTTAAACGTCAATGGTATTTTAAAGAAGAATGCTTCATCCCAATTAGAGGCGGAAACAACGGCTAGAACTCGGAGCTCGGACCGGACTTGTTAAAAGGTTGGTAACACATCAATCTTTCGCAGATATGGCTGTGTGGGTACAATCCTCGATGCAAAGGAGTCCATCGGAATACTTTCGATGAGTGAAATCATGAAGAGGATTGCGACGGGGATTAGATAATTTGCAACTGATTTTGAAACATTTGCAAATGTGGCGAACTCCACATTGAGTCTTATCACGTATGAATGCAAATCCTCTACGCGCGTTACTGACCACGGCATGATGAGCCCGCTGTGTACTGGTGGTTATTAGAAATCGCTATAGGCGAAGACAATTTCTTAGGCTCCGCCGCCAAGACGAACATTTTAGGAATCGAAAAAATCACATCTTCCAATATTGGCATACAGGTCAGCCAAGAAATGCCTTCGTAAGTTAATCAATGACAGCGAGGCCTGTAGCTGCAACTGCAATACGCACTTTATCAGCTATGCTGATGACGTAGCGGCATAAGTGTCCGATCTCAAACAAGGTTTGATGCTGTGAAGTGAGTGAATGGATCACCGCATTTGTTAGTATAGCACTGGAAGGATGTCATACTGACCTAGAAGCGAAACCTCTGCGTTATTGCCGTCGGGGTTAGAAAATCGACTGTCAAGTCGAAGGGATACCTAATGCAATACCTTGGCTTCAGAATTGTCACGAAAATAAATCAGTGTTCTTTCACCAATAGTGCCTCTTGCTGAAAGGCGATTGAGAATCTACTTAACTAGGGGGAGCCGGAGAGAGAAGCTGTTAGTGGAGAGGAAAAAAGACAGACCAGTTTGTCACCGTTCAAAGGGGATTTTCCATAACTAGAATACGCCGCTAGGCTAGACTAAAGAGACCTAATTGGAAGAAATGTGACACACAGCTTCAGACTATTTTCTCGGTGTAACAGAAGAGAAGGTCGAGTCGACATTCCGATTGCAGATTGCAACAATCGGTATCTCTTAGGTGGTAAATCGGATTTTACCATGTTCACTGGTTATTTGTAAAATCAGATAGGGGACTTTACCACTGTCCTTATATGCCAATATGTTTAATGCCGTTTGATAGTTTTTTAGTTCCGTTGCCTTTCACTAAAGCTAACAATGCTCACTTTTTTGTCTGATCGAGTAAGTGCATTAACATTCTTTAGTTTTTTCATAAGTCAATGATCTGCCTCATACGGGCTAATTCATGCGAGTTTTGTTTTTGATCGTTCCTCGTAAAAGTAACCGATTTACTTAAATTCTTCAACAAATCCTGTCTCCTATCACACTCCATATTCGATTGCTTGATTGTTATGATTCATTGTTATGATTGCTAATGTTAAGAAAAATTCCCGCAGTTTGAAAGAAGTTTGATATCAAACATCAATAAGAAATGATGCATGAATTCCAACATACTGTGATCGTTAAATCAGCTTTCCTATTCAAAAAGGGAATTGAGCGAAATAAAAAGTAACGTGAAGCTTTTGGAAATGTCGTTGAAAAGTCTCTTGCTGTTATTTTTTGCCAAGTCTAATGCTTGTATAAGAGTTTCAAGATCTGCTATAAGAAGAAGATACAATGCTTTTTTTCATAAGAAGCATTCTATTATATATATATAAATATTTATCATATAAACCATCTCGGGTTTTTCGATTTGATTAGACAAAAGTATATATATAGATATATATATATATATATATATATATATATATATATATATATATATATATATATATATATATATATATATATATATATGTAGATAGATATATATATATGTATATATATATACATACATTTTGTTAACTTTAATTAATCAAATAAAATAATTTTTAATTTAACTAATTTCTTAAATAGTTATTTCCAACTATAGCTGAAACTTAACTTACTTAAGGCGATGGGCAAGGAGGGCGATGGGTAACACTCCTGCGATCACCAGCACCGCCGACTCAGAGACAGTGCGGTATGCAGACGCTACCCGCAAAGCTTCTCGTATCTATACCGGCGCCAAGCGCTTTCGGTACAGCTCCTTACTGAGAGCTCCGGCCCAGACCACAGAGCCGTACAGTAGCACTGACTGTACAGCACTCATGAGGAGTCGGCGTTTGCTTGGTGTGGGCCCACCGATGTTGTACATTAGTCGACTTAAAGCCGAAACGCTTATCGCGGCCTTTTTCGCCGTTGCCCTGATCTGTTCCGTAAAGCTCATTTTCGAATCGATCAATAGTCCCAAATATTTTATTGCAAGTTTAGACTCAACAGTCGCATCTCCGATCTGCAAAGGAATTACCGTGGAAATTCTTTTCTTCATGAAAACCACCTCGGTTTTCTCTAGTGCCAACCTGAACCCGCGGGTGGTCATCCACTCCTTCACTCGACGCATTAGCATTCCCAGTCTGCGCTGCGCATGTTCGACTGTGCGCCCGGCGACCATTCTTGCTATATCATCTGCATAGCCGACCAAGCGCGACACATCTGGCAGCTCAAGCCTCAATAGCCCGTCATATGAGGCGTTCCACAAGTCTTGTCCAAGTATGGAGCCTTGCGCTACACCAGACGTTATCTCCATACTGCGTCGCCCATCTTTTGTGTCGTAGAGCAGACTGCGGTCCTTTAACTAATCCCTCAAAATCCGCATCAGATACCTTGGCAATCGGAAAAAATTTTCCAATGTGCCAAGAATATCCAACCAACTGGCGGAGTTGAAGGCATTCCTGACGTCAAGCGTCACTAGCAAGACAACTCGTTTGGAGTCAGTTTTGTACGCTTCGGCTCGACGGACTGCATTCACCACTTCCATGATGATATCGGAAGTGGATCGCCCTGCTCTAAAGCCATACTGCCGAGGAGAAAGGTCCCCTGCAGCACGAATTGCGTAAGTGAGCCTTCCCTTAATGAGCTTTTCGAACACTTTCCCGGCTGTGTCCAGCATACAAAGCGGACGGTATGTAGAAGGCAGCCCGGGGTCCCCTTTCCCCTTGCTGATCAATACGAGCCTCGCCACCTTCCAGCGGGATGGAAATATACCTTCTCTCAGGCAAGCGTTAAACACATTAAGTAGCAAGTCAGGACAAACGTGGAAGACCATTTGTAGCACCTCGATTGGAATGCCGTCTGGTCCTGGTGACTTTCGAGCTTTCATAGAAAACACCGCATCCTCCAGCTCATCTTTTGTGAACAATGCACCTTCCACTGAATCAACCTCGTGGGCAGCAGTAACACGGACAGGATGAGCTGGGAAAAGATGATATGATATAATTAAAAATGTAAATTAATACTATCTCAGAATAAAATAATTGAGAACGAAGCAGCCTAAACCTCAATTTTCAGGAAAAATTTTGATTAAAATTCATCAACTCGCCTTAACAGTTAACAATCAACGCTGAGCAGGCGTGATACTTATACTGCAATCCTTCTCGTTCTCCCCTTTTCTCACGGAAAAGGATTTCTGTAATCGTAATTTTGTTGCATTTTTTTTTCTTTTAAATTTGTTTTAAAGATTTTTTTGAAGGAATTTCTTATATGGTTATTTCCAACTTCAATTGAAACTTACTATTTTGATACATTAGCAATAAAAGTGTGTTGATGGTTCAAATCGTCAACAACGGCGTTTGTTTGGTTAACTTATATGATTCTTAAAATAAAGCTATTGAGAATTAAGTTTGTCAACATCAATTTTCAGGAAAAAAATTTAATTTAAATTTATCGTCTCCCCTGTATTAATATTAAATATTAAATTATTAACTATTAAATTTACTAATTTACATACACAATGATAAAGATTTTCATAACCCTTATCTATTCTTACCAGCAAACCAAAACAAAACTATCAACACGTGCACTGATATGTCACCCTGGCGTATATTTTTGTGCAGCACAAAAAGTCACATAATAAATTCAAAATTGCATTATAAATGCATTCAATATTTTCAATCAAATTATCATTATTCAGTGAGAAGTCTTGTAAACTTAACAGGCATGCTTACGAATGTAAGCAACAATTGGACTAAAATAACCTTGTTTGTATAAGAAAAACAATTATAGTTTTTTGTTTAAATACGAACCAAAAATTTTATCTAAGGTCCAAAGGATAGTTACGCATATATTAGGATTTTAATGACATGTATTTCAAATACGTCAACTTTTTTCATTCCATTAATTGCAACCCACATTCATTAAATATTATTTCAAGTTGAAAGAAGGAATATTGCATTGGTTTTTATATCTTCATTCAATTCTCATATTCATGCAAAACTTTCTCTAAACAAAAAGGTCTCTAAAATATTGGTTTTATGCAAAAAATGCCAAAGATCACGGTAAAGGTTAAAACGACTTATACAGTGGTATGCGATATAGTTAAGACTTAAAAAATTACTCACCCTATTAAGAAAGTCAGCTTTGAATAACATAGAGTTCGATGCCAAAAGAATCAGGCTATCTAAACCGATTTTACGTAAAGCTAAATCGATAATAGCTAAGCTTAGAATTTGATTTCTTGCATACATTGAATTTATTAGTATATCACTTTCAGTGCTGGATTCCCTATACTCTGCAGGCAGTCGTACTGATACCCAAGCAATCCGGGATCCATCTGCTCTGAATTTTTTTGACAATTCCAATGCTAAATTCTTCAAATTTATGAATTTATCCCCACTGCCTTTGCTCTCGGACTGAAACCAGTACAAAAAAATCTAAAGAAAGAAAATATAATTATTTTCAAGAGACACCAATCAACCTTGTTTCGCTAATGAAACGTTACCATCATTAAAAACGTATTGTCTTGATTCTCCATACAAATTCTTTCATAGCGCTTCAAAAATTGAAGTGAGTCTTCAATTTGGTGCTCGAAAATGGGCAATAAAATAGCAACACGAGTGCTTTCTGTTACATAGGGTGTCGGCACAATTTCTATCCTTCCTAATGGTTTGACTACTTCGAAACTAGAAAGTATTAAAAACAGTGAAGATTAGCATAAGTTGACAAAAACCATTGTCAATTATAAATTGATTTCTTTCCCACTAGAAATCAATTTCGACTATTTTTTTTGACATCATAAAAGTCTGAAATTAAAGACTGATTATCAAGCTGACATTAATTCTGTGCTGTTTCTATACCGATGAATTACTATTGTCTGGGAAGCTTAACAGCGAGAACCACTAGAGGGGGATTTAAATGTCATGCAACCAACGTGTGAATAGAAGGAAATAAGTTAAATTAGATAACATATGCAAATGAAAATATGTCGATCAAAAAATTTACTAATTGCATTTAATTTTAAATTGCGAAATGATTCAATTCCACAACCTGTTCATGAAATTTATAAGATTTATTAAACGATGATAACAGGATGGAAATGAAATATTTGAAATATCATATATATTACCTTTTTATAACATATTGCTTACTGGAGTTGTCCAAAAACTTCAAATGTAGTTGATAATCTATGCCTCGAGTAGGATCAAATCTTCTGTAAGCTGTGTGCAGCGATTCAAACTTCATTTCAGGATTTTTACTTACAGCATACATCAGAATCTTGCTCAATATCTTTTGAAAATCTTCTGATTCTATTCGAGGCAATGGAGTTATAACGGACTTATGATTTGGCATGAATTTATGAGTTAAATTAATAAAATTCCATGTTATAAGGTCGTGCCGTGTCTCTGGTTTACTAGCTGCAGGAACTCCTAAAGGCCAGCGAATTTCTAGAATATCATTGGAAATACTGCTATTGGAAATTCTATAAGCCTTTTTTTCTAAAATTAAACTTTGTTTTTTGAGAAGATCTAATCTGATCTGAAATAAATAAAAAATAATCAAACAATTAAGTAATAATACATTACGTTACAAATTCCTATACACGAAGCTATAAGTAAATTCGTTGGTTCTCCATAATTCTTTGTTACAGGTATACCAAACTTATATGACTATATTGAGTCCCATAATAATGCAACTACATTGTGTGGCTGAGTTTCTTCCCAAGACATTTATCGAACAAAGTTTTCTCAAAGTCAAAGTTAAATACGCTTTATACTTATCTTTATATTTTTTTTAAGAATATAAAGCTGATTCTAAGCAATAAAAATACGAAAAATCTTAATGACCCTCCCTAAATTTAAGCATCATAAAACAAAACAATATCAAAGTCAATTTAATTAAAATTATTACATATTTTTAGATTCAATTGGAAAATTGAGAACAAAAAACAACCAACACTATTCAAAAATCAATTATAATGTTAATTTCGAAAATTTTCGAATCGAAACAATTTATCTTATACTGTTGTAATGCAAACAATATCCCTAGCCTAAATATCAAACCTCATCACTAGCCTAGTATAATAACATGCACTAAATAAATATACTATATTAGTATAGGATACTAGTATACTATACTAGTATAATAACATACACTAAATAACCTGCACTAAATATTGAAGCCTATGCCTAATTTTTAACACAATATCACTAAATGTAGCTATCATGAGCTGAAACTCAAAAACCAAGTAACGAAAAGTACAATAAAGAAAATAAACACGAATAAATTAGATATTGTCATTCAGCCACTAATACCTAGACTGCTCCATCTCAGCTCAACCAGCCTCAACGAATTTAGCTAGTATATACGAGTATCTCCATTGGAATCGCTGGTCTCGTGTACTCAAATTCGGAGGATATTTTATCTTTTTATCGGTGGCCCGTCTATATATGTGATATATAATTGGGACACCGTCAGAATCAAAAATAAATCGATTCATGTCTAAATACATGAATGCTTCTGGAGGAACAAAGCCAGTAGCGAGACGAGTCGCAATATACCTATCTGTAGGATGGACCGGCTGTTCAATCCAGAGATTTTCACTCATAGTTACAGACTTAGCGATATGATTCCGAAAAAGTCTCCATATGTAGATATCAACTCTCGTCACTTTAGTAGTTTGATAAATCTTCCTAATCGATATATGGTGTTTTCAATGCGTCTCAGGCTTCCTGTACAAATCAGTACACGCAAGACGACATTTCCTTTCGAAAACTCTTAACCTTTCCATAGTACTAGCACTCTTATTGTACCGGATCTGACATACATTCGTCAAAATTGGTCTAACCATAGTCTTGTAACAGATAACTTTGACGTTTCGACGAATGTATCTAGAATGAAAGAGTCGACGACGGGACTACTTTTTGTGCTTTACTCAGCATCATTTTGACATGATTGGTATAGTACAGGTATTGATCGAGATGGACACCGAGATATCGAACACAGGATTAATGTGGAACCCTCTCTGAACTTCCAATTACGTTTCAGGTCTTGGCTGGCCTCGTGCAGCGTTGATCGAAACAAAATTGTTTCGCATTTCTGCGCATTAATTTTCATTCGCCAACTATCGGTATAGAGCTGCACACTTTTAAACACTTTTTGAAGATTGCTCTGGAATATTGTAGTTTTCGGTCTGCTGTATAGATGATCAGATCATCAGCAAACGCTAGCAATCGCGTTGGTGAGAAGTTAAGATCAAAGCCGTTCAATAGTTTGCAAATGAAGATTGAGAAGAGCAGAGGCGCAGTAACTTTTCCCTGTTGTAGACCATTCTAGACCTTGAAGTCGCGCATTGTCGTCAGATTTCCATCAGTTACAACAAATGATTTTCCGTTTAACATATTACAGATCATGGCAACAAGGTGTCTGCCGAAACAGTCCTGAAGGAGTTTAAAAATTAGTCCATCTAACCACACGGTATCAAAGGCTTTCTCCATATCAATGAGACACGCTCCTACATATTCTCCATCATTTAGCTTCCAAAAGATTTCTGAGGTCACTTTCGCTATCGCGTGTATGGTCGAATGTCTGGAACGTTTATATTCAATATGTTGTTGAACAAAATGCAATTATTTCTTATCGCAACCTCAGGCAAATGTCGGAGAATTATATTCGGAATACCGTCAATACCACAGGATTTCTTGTTGTTTATCCTACCAAATATGAAGTGCAAGTCTTCATAGCTGACAAAATAATCAATAAGATTCGAACTCGGTATGAGGTCAGATGTAAATGTCTCAATGAAATGAAGAATTGGTTCGCCGTGCAGTCTTGATTTCAAGTCGGAAACTTTTGCTTCAACGACCTCTGAAAATATTTGATTTCCTCTCGCAGGATTTGGTAGATGAATAAATTCGAAATGTGTTCCGTTCAGGGCAAGCTTCTGCAATCCATCACATATACTCCTGTTACCGTTTCTATCCAGAGTCTTACTATCAATTTCGATACCAGTCCTACCGAGTAGATTTATCTCATCACCAGTGACTCCAAGATTCGATACCTTCACAAAAGACCTCTTACGGCATAAACTATTCACTTTCGTGAAAACGCTATCTGAGCCCTGTGGGCTAACACCGCTAAGTTTTTCCGCCCATTGATTGCTGACCTCACTCCTAACGTATGAACGGATTAAGTTCCGGACATTTTTACGGTGTAATTTCAACAAAGTCAACGAGGGATGGTTATTGTTAAAAAAAATCGCCGATTAGTTAGATTTAGAAATATTGTTGACGCGTGTGAGAAGAAGGCTTTTCAATCTTTTTAACCTTACGATGGTTGCTGTTTCATATTTTTCCATACTGTTTCGATGTTTAATCTTCAGCACTACTTTCTCAAACGTTTCCAACGTCAGCTTCTCCAACTTCGACAAATAGGGATCTATTTCATTATTAGTTAGATTTCTTTCATTAGGAACCATTGATAAAGCAATGCTATTATCAAAAGGAGGACATTGCTTTTGATAATCCCGATTAAACATTTTTTAAAACTTTCTCCTATCCATTTTTTTGAAATTCAACCGATGATGTTGAACTGGAATGAGGAAGACATCATCCCTGTGATGATTGATTTCCACTACTATCCTATCCGCAGTCCCAAGCCCTCAACAAAAAGGTCTGATTTTTCCCCCTTTTTGGGATGGAGGTGAAGTATAGAACTTCCCCAGAATTCAGTTCATCTTTCGCTGACTTGAAATCAATAATTGATTTCGTTTTAATTGTTAACATTTCTGCGGTAATTCTTTTTATTTCAAAATTGGGTAGTTTTTTTCGGCTGCCAATAAGCGAACCATATCTCTCCCGCTTTGTCCGAAAACATTAATTGGCAGAACTTTTTCTGTGTGAATTTTGTTAGTTGATTTCTCAGAGGAACTAGCAGAGCTGGAGTTGGTTTCTTCTAGATGTTTTTTATTTTTGAAATACTGAATAAAATTAATGTTGTCTTTATTCGAAATACCTATAATACTTTCAACTTCCATTTCCTCTTGCAATCCGTCCAGCGCTGCATAATAATTTTGCATTTAATAATCATTTGTGCCTCCAGCACTTAGGATTGTTTGTCGGATAGTTTGTTTCACATTCTTCTTCGGCTTTGTTTTTTTATTTATTTCCTGTTGAGGTTGCGGTCTTGACTCTTCATTCCTTTGTTGAATAGATATTGGAGGGACTGTAACCGTAGCTTTAATTCATGGTTTTCTTTTCGAAATCCTGTCACTTCCCTCTCGTCTTCTATCATTTTTGTTTTTCGTCCGCCATCTGCGGAGTTGTCCTGATGTTTTCCTTTGTTGACGACTGCCGCCAATTTTGTATCTGATTCCCCCAACGTATATACCATACCATACCATACCATACCATACCATACCATACCATACCATATACCATGCTCCATACCAGCAGCCCCAAAGTTGTCTTTGGATTTTTGCTGTTTTCAATATATCGAAGTACAAATAATCGATACGAATATCTGTGTCGATAGATGTAAGATAAGCCTTTTCCAATAAACGGGTGTTTTTCTTTTTTAATTAATTTTTGTTAATTTTAATTTAATTTATAAAAACTTTTGACAAGAGCCTTTAAAAAAAACCTCTGTATGCAATCAATGCTAGACGTTTTTTAATAAGCTTACTATGAACTAACTGTTAACTACTTATTACTAGTAGAAACTGAAATTTTTCAAAGGTTTATTGTTTGGATTTTATTTGCTTACAAAGTTTTCTCTGTGCAATAGAGGGGTTTTCTCACTTAACACTAGGTTTACGGGCGTTTCTTATATTCCTATCTCTACGAGCACCCGTCAATTGACGGGTAGACAAAAATACGCATTTTCTTCAAAAAAAAACCATTTATTTAAACTAACAATAAGTCTGAATTGAACAATATGCAGCTTCGCGTTTAAATAAATTATTAATAAGTAAAAAATCTTTTTTTTGAAAATTATCAAGTAAAATGATAACAATGACATTAACGGCATAGTGTAATCATATTTATTGAGCACATTTTTTACAAATATACTGAATTTTGTTTGTGGATTTTCCACATACGATCTTTTTGCAATATATACAACAATTATTGCTTCTATTTTTGTGGCAGTAGCCCACTTGAGAACTTTTTCGTACTTCTGACGTTGAAGGTAACAGAAATGAAGCGTCTTAACTTTGTCAAATATTTTCCTTGTTTTCTCCAGCTAATTCCTCAGCTAAACAAAATAGATACTCCTTTCTGGATATTTTCGATCCGGTGCACTCTTTATATAATATCCACGCGTTTATCGCTGCCAAGTCTAAAATATTGTAAAACACTTGGTGGGGCCATCGGAAACACCCTGCTTTCACATTATATTTGCGTGCCATCTAGTCAACGACGTCCACGCCAACCTTTTTTTTTGTTATAAAAAGTAATCGTTTCGGGAATACGTTTATAATTGTATGCTTGGTGCTTAGAAGAAGAACTTTTAAGGTAGGTTTACTTTTATACACAGTTAGCATGCAGTTTTCTGATTTGTATAAATATGAGGAAAACAATGTCATTTTGTCCTTTTTTCCTTCGCTGGTTTTGGCAATTCTCTTTTGTTCGATCGGATGGTCCCAACCAAGGTTGTTTTCTCTGTAAGCAATTTTTTAGCTAGCGGGATGCTTGTGAAGAAATTGTTTGCCGTTATATTTCTGCCTCATTGTAAATATGGTTCGGCTAATTTTAATGTTACGAACTCGCCTAACGATTTTGTGTTCCGAGTTTCATTCAAAGCATTCAAAATATATTTTGATTGGACGTCAACTGCTAGCCAAAACTTAATCTCAAATTTATGAGGCTTGTTTGGCATATATTGCGTAAACCTGCACCGGGCTTTCGTTGGAAATAATTGTTCATCTATTGAAATATTTTGATATGGCTTATAACAAGCCTGGCTATTATTTATAAATCGATTCCATGTTACTGATATCAGCGCAAATTTATCTGTTTGTAATCTTTCGGATCGTTGGTTTTTTTTGTCAAAACGTATGAATCTCAGAATTTCTGTAAATCTATCTCTCCGCATTGTATCTTGGAAGAAAGAGGGTCCCCATTTTTTCGACCAGAGATAAGAAAATTTCAGTGAACTCGCTTCATATGCGCCCCGGGCAAATAGATATCCTAGAAAACTACGTAACTCAGCAACTGTAATTGTCCAGTCTTTTTCAAAACTCGATGTGCCTCGGTTTCAGTGCAGTTTTTTATGTGTTTCATTATGTGACTGTCAATTATTAATTCGAAAGCACTAGTTACACAACCCGACATGATATTTCTTTTAGCGTAGCCAGTAGGCTCTGCGATATCCTTGAATATCATATGAACGGGCGTTCTACCCTTAGATATACCTGGTTTCAATTTTATCCACTGTGTCCCGTCAACTGCAATTTCAATTTCATCCATTACATTTTGGGATGTGCTCGTCCTCGCATCCTCGGAGTCAGAACTACAAAGAATACGCAACCTTTTCTTGTTACGATTCACTTTAAAAAAGTTTTCCTCTTCACTATCCGAAGATCCTTCTATCTCTCCACTTTCAATGTATTCAGAACTGTCACTGTAATCTTCACTTTGCCCTAATTCATACTGATCTTCTTCGGAGGTATCCTCAGAACAATCTTCGTTGATGTTGACAATTTTGTTCAATATCTTTTTATGTCTCCTGAATTTATTCATAATTGCTAGAAAAGGAGGATTGGTCAAAATTAAAAAAATATTGTGCCAAATTCAATTACACTGTTGTAAATACTTACAATAAGCGGAGACTGTCTACAATGTAATTTTTGGCTAATGTAGGCTGTCTACAATAACTGAAATTTTAGCACACTGTTTTTGGAAAATGCTCTTACCACTGACACTGCAGCAACCGTATTGAAGATCGTCTCTTGTTTTAGAGGTTTTTTCGGCGATAGGTATAAACGATTTCATTGAATGCTAAATACGATAGCACTCAGACCATATAATCCGCTTTGGTTCACACTATCGAAGCCATATTGACATAACGAATTGAGGGTATCGCAGTAAAAACTGTTATTTCATTCTTATATTTATTATTCGAAGAATGATTTTACGAACGAAGCAAATATATAAGGATTGTTTATGAAATCAGCTAGCCCGTCAATTTGACGGGTTTCGTAGAGACAGGTAAACTATATAAAAATTTCAAAATTTCGAAAGCTTAAGAACATAATAAGTGTGTATATAAATCTTTTTGATGAAATTGTTAATTGACGATGCAAATTGGTTAAAATTAATGCTATGGTTTTTTGGGTAGTTCATTTCAAAATTTGAAATCCGTCAAATTGACGGGTCTCGTAAACTTAGTGTTAATGCTTATTTTTAAATTAATGTTATTTCGGTTATCAAATAACTTTCCTCCGGTTATCAAATAACAAAAATACAATTTTGAACACTTGTTATTCACTTTCCTGTTCTACTAAAATTTTGCTTGAATGAAAAGCAAGTTACATTTGCTAATAGAGGTTTTACGCGTATAAATTTGCAATCAGGACTAAGAGTTAGCTTGATCGAACGAAGGCCTGTGTACCCCTGATCATGTTCCAGCCGTGAGGAAGGTTAAATGCCTGTTGGGGATGTTGGACAATTATATACGGACAATCCACCTAAAAAAATTCTCACTATATTCTTATCGATAAGCATACAGGATGGGACAATGAATTAACCTACAATAACTGACAAATTGGGCATAAAGATCAAGTGAAAACAACGAAGGAAACCCTACTTATATGTACGCCTTCGTTTTGCATGAGGGTAACATTCGGTTACGAGCAATGAATGACAAAGGGGAATCAACCGTCTGACAATCAGCCTTCAGGATGCAAGAATCGCTGGTGATTGTGGTGTCACTGAGTCAAACACAGACTGATCAGAAACAATGCAGATGAACAGTAATTACACAACATTGGCTTTAATTATGAAACCATGAATAAGTTTGTAGTACAAATAGTATTGAATTTTAGTGTTAGCAGAGAATTGAAATGTTATGTAGAAGAAGCATTAACCCACAGGAAGAAATGAATGTATTTAAAGAAGTACTGACTAGATTTATTACGGAAAATATAACTGGGTTATGTTCAGAAGTAGAAGATACAATAATCTTATTTAACCGTTTTTTATAACTTTTCTCGAATGATTAATTAGCTCATTTCGCAATAGCAGCAGATGGGCAAAACATAAAAGCATTACGTACAAATATTACCATTTACCTGAAATAAGAATAAATGCATATCGGAGTTGTGTCAGTTGCAGTCAGTTGCAGAATGCAACTGACAAAACATCGAAACCAAAAGTTAAATTTTCCGAGACTCATGAATTTACACAACTGGTTATAAACAACTATACAAAATATCAAAAAATTAAAAATGATCTAATAAATTTTATCTAAGCAAATTTTATTAGCAAAAATCTAAATAAAGCTGAATTTGAATAAGATGAAAGTCTCACACATGAAAATAAAATCGACAAATTAACTGAATTTACAGTAACCTATATCACAGACTGTTAAAATTGGAGTTAAATGGAAGCAACTTAAGGGGAGAATTTTGTTAAATTTAGCACGCAGTAGATTATAGGCAATGAGTTCTTTGCAAAGAAATTGAACGAATATATTCGAGAACTATTCAGATATATCGGACAAAGCCTTACAGCAATATGGGGAATGCAAATCTAGAGAGATAGAATTCAAATATCCTAGAAAAGGTTACAGGCATTGAAGAGAAAAGTTGATCCGTAGATTCGAAAATTTAGTTAGTGGTAGAAACCATATCGATGAATATTGTGACATGTTCGAATAATGTCATGCGACACTGTAGTCATCCAAAATACAAGTTGCAAATTAAATACCGATAACAAATACATGAATCATTCTCAAAGCGGAGAAATCCATGACGTAAGCACATTGCGAGTATTGAGTACCACAATGCATGATCCATAGAAAGTATGGGAAGATTCCGAATAGTGTTTATAAGCGCCTAAAACAGGTGGCGAGAGAGAAGTAGTGTTGATTGAGTGCAAAGCGACATGCGCGTTTACAGTAGTCCGATGCTTAAATGATGAATGAAGTTGTACGCGGATCAAAAAAGTTCAGAGTGATAATTGACTAAAGTGATGTAAATGTATGATGAAGTAAAGTCAACAATATTATTCAGTTATTAGAAGCTTAACAGGACGTGTTGAGAAAATTTATTGAAACTATTTTAGCAAAAAAGAAAGGAAAATAAAAGGACGAAAAGCAAAACCGATTTAGAATTACAAACATTGACATAGGGATGAAAGTAGATACAAATGAAAAACTTCAGAATGCGCATATATCAAATAATGCACTATTAAATTTACACGACATTCAGGAAGAAAATCAATTTACGAAGAATATGGAGTAAATAAGGAAGAAAATCTATTTACGAAGAATATGGAGTAAATAAAAAAATTAAAAACATGGATCAGCAGGGAATAATTTCCGGGAAAAAAATATTTTTAAGAGGAATGAAAGGCACAAAAAGTCAACTAAAGTACATGGAACATAAAGAAAATCAGATTCAAGAGAATATAATTTACTTTTAAAACAATAAAACAAACAAAAATAGATTACCATAGCTGTACTTAATACTGTAATGAATGTAAACAAATATTTACAATACCAATTTGTTTCTCGAAGGGCACTGGAACTCTTTTCGTAGAAAATCTGCATGAACTAATATCATGTTTCGAAGATCACCTGATGCTTCGTAAGTTCATCTGCCTCCTTGTTTGAAGTTATCGCTTCTGTTTGTTCTTGTTTTTATTTTTGTGTATTTTGTTTTTTTAATTTTATAGATATCTTTAGATAATAATTTCTTTTTAATTTCTTCTAATCAATAAATCCTGACCTTTTTAAGCTCTTCATTGCTTGAAACGATGTGCAATTTCTTATGATTGCTTATTGAAGCTTCTTTTTCGATTCTTCTGTACAATTTTGGTCTCAAATCAGTGGACTCAGTGGACAGTGGACAGTGGTTCGTCCTGCTGTGTTGTGGAAGTTGTGGGGCTGCTCTATCTCGCTTTTGATTTAATTTTTTATCGGTACAATAAACGTAAAATTTCAGCGACAAAGCAAAATATTCTGATTATCTATCCACAGCTAACTGCAGAATTTGGGCCGTATTAGAGCCAAGACAAAAGCAAAGTATCATGAGTTGAATGGTGACCATGTTAATTATGTGTCAGGAGAAATTAAAGGGTACGGACACACTCAAGAAAAGCTTCAGCTTGCAATTCATGAATTTTATGTGAATTATGTGCGAAATATGAAAATTGAGTGGATGGGCGAATTTATATCGCCAGCATGACAGCGCTTCAGCTCATTCTGCCGGCCGTGGAAATGGAACAATAAATGGAAATTTTTGCATGCTTTTACTATTGTTTTTTTAATACTTCCCGACTACCCATTAAACACCTTCCCTGTCAAGCTGAGAACCTAGCCTGGAACCATTTGACACATTATTTCACATTAGACCTCGTGTTCCAGATAACGGGGATCCCTACTCCAGCAGGAAGTAAGGGGTGGGAAGGAGGTGCTAGAAGCACTCCAGTATGAGCTTTTTAAATATAAGCACCGAGAATGTTGTATCACGTGATTCCGTTTGTCAACCGTTTTCTGCATTTCTCAGACCATAGTCTATATATTGTATATTGGAGTCAGTCCATTGTATTACATATTTGAGTAGATAATAACGTAGATAACTAAGTATTTTATAACTAATCATTTTAATTTATAAGTATCTATAACTTTCTCAATGTTTACGATTATTATCAAAAACACATTACAGAGCTGAGTTGGCTTAAACATTGTAACCTTGCTAGCTTGAGCTGCAGAAAGTTTGAAATTATATGTGAATATATGTTGTCACATGACAGCGCTTCAAACCATCATGCCCTTGGTGGGAAAGGAATTATGTAAGGAAATGTTTGCATTTATGTGATTATATAACTATAAACTACAAAACTAAATGCATGCATTTAGTTTTGTAGTTTATTAGAGTATATACTGAAAAAGATAACTAAGTAATTGTATTACAACTTGATGTTTATAATATTTATTGATACACGCTTTTATTTTAATATTTCAGAAATGCTTTTAATCGGAATAATTCGTTTAGTATTTTGATCATAAAACCGATCGATTCTTATTGATTGTGAGTACTGAATTGAAATTTGTAGAGTATTGTATAAAATTAGTAATGGATATTACTAAGCAAAATTATTATAATTATTTCCTCATACTTTTTTAATTTTTACGATCATTATCAATTACTCATTACATAGCTAACATTTGACTAAAACATTGCAGCATTCCTAAATTAAGCTGTAGGAAGTTTCAATTTATATGTGAAGAAAATTTCCACAGCTCTAATATTAAAACCAAGGGAAAAAACGTAAGCTGCATAGTCAATGCTAGCAACGGTAATATTTGCTCTCGTAGTTAACATTCTAAAGATCCTGACTGTTTAATTGAAGTAGGGATGATGTTATCAACTTACCATATCCATTCGTTTGAAGTGCTAAAGAGTGCTTTAGTGATAAAAACTATTTACGGGACTTCAGGTTCCTTCATGGTCTCTTACTATGGGTGTGTACCCATCTCAGTTTCCTGCTCCAGACCGCTGCTGGACAAACGAAGCTACAGAAAATGAATACATCCTTAAACGTGCTTTTCCTCATTGAAGCAATGCCCCAAAAAAGAAAACTAAGTTCGACCTTTAGAAAAAGGTAAATGATTTGTTGAAGAACAAAAATCAGGATGTTCAATATTCATAAATTCACAGCTCTTTCATAAATCGAATGCCACTTGGGAAAAAGAAAATTTTTCATTTCAAGATGTCACATAGATCTCCCTGTTGTCACCGAGAATTCATTTACAACGGGTTTAATATCCCTTCTTTGCAGTTCAAAACTAACTTCTCCGATTAGATAAAAGAACTCCTTGAACGAAAAGTTCACGACATGTTAAATTTAGAAGGATCGTGTTTTACTTTTCGATGAGATGTAAATTCATTTGGAAATGGAATATAACTGCGAAGAGGATGTTACTTATGGTTTTTATGATTTTGGAAACAAGGGGCCGGCTAATACGCTAATGTCACGCCGCTAGAAGTTCGCCACTTCTAATATTTTGTTGGTTAAGTAAAAATTGAAAGGATGGAATAGGCTTTGTTGTTAGCTCACTCAATGATTCCGTTGTTTCCATATTAAAACAACCGTGAGTAAGGTCTTTTCAGTGGGTTTAGTCCTTGTCGGAGTTGTTTGCGATCAGGCAAACACAGACATTGTTTCCATATTAAAACAACCGTGAGTAAGGTCTTTTCAGTGGGTTTAGTCCTTGTCGGAGTTGTTTGCGATCAGGCAAACACAGACATTTACAAATTTATAAATTTTACGATACGCTCCATTCAAAAGCATTAGAAATATTGTTTTGAGCAGTATAAATAATTTCAGTGTAACCCGTCTCGTGGGAGATTGTCAAAAAAGGTACACGTGTTTGATAATGGTATCAACACATTACATAAGCTTAAAGATGTGCATTCGAAGCCAGGCCTTTTCGACAAAATATCAGATTTTTAGTCATCCTGTTTCTGCAGCTATTTAGGTAGGGAATGAATGAACATGTTTTCAGCATAGTAATAAAGAAAAGGAGACTGTCATTGGTACGTCCGAATTTATATTAAAGATGAATAAACTTTCCGATAATTTGATCAGCATCACTAAATTTTTGAGAAGTTCATTTTCAAAAGAGACACGTGGAAGAAAATCTAGTTACTGCCTGAATTGGATTTCGAAATAAACTTCTTCTAGGATAATCACAGCTTCAATGGGAAGCGGCTGCACAGATACAAACGTGACGCTTTCGATTTTTTCATTTTTTTCTGTCAATCATTGAGCTGACATGGAAAATCAGCAGAATAGCAAAAAACATAACAACTTTTTCAGTTCAATTTAAAAAACATCAAATTCGGAAAAATTACGATACCGTTCCTTTTGCAACGATGCAAACTATAGCAACCTTCCAAGCTGGAGGTTTAGCTGTCATTACCTCTACTTTCGAAGTATTGTATATATAAAGTAAAAAATTCTTATTGTTTTTGATTTTCGTTCTTTTCGCTAGGTATACTACACCTAGTTTACTTTCAATTAAATTAAATTAAATTGATCAATGTACAAAAATTATTATAATTTAAGCTATTGAATTGTTATCAGTCCATCCTGAAGATAAATTTGTCTCCATGAGTGCATGAAATGAATGAAAAAAGCGCCACGGATTTGATCGTGAAAATTGACTGGAAAAGATTTAAAATATTTTACAAGCACTGCTTTTTGGATATATTTCAATACAGTTATTACATTTTTCTATAACGCGGTTATATAAGAGAAAATTAAATGTTAAATGATTAGTAATTGAAACTGATTATAAACTGATTTTCACTATATAAAAAAGAAGAATTCTTATGATCTGCACAATTATTTATGAATTAAATTGAAAAACTCATGACACCGTTTCGATATACTGTTTCTCGTTCACACTAGTGAAAAAGATAAAACGTATCGAAACGAAGATAGAGTGTATTGTGGCGGCGTCACGAGTTTTTGTAAAAGAAAAATGTTACAAATTTTTCGTTCCAATAAATTGGAAATTAATCTACATCTAGAGATGATCTAATCAAGAATAGATCATCTCTATAAATTATTTAAATAATTGTTAAAGAGTGTGAAAACTTGTTAACGAATTTGAAAAACCAATAATCATTCATATCTAATCTCAATCTCGTCGTATCCCCACCAAAGATCAGTTTATCCATTTATTCAGTTTATTTCATCGAATTTATTTGTCTGATTTTTTAAAATATTCCTGAAGAATTTTTATGAGGAAATAAATTTCCCGCGTAGCTTTTGAATTTCTTTCTGGAAGTGGAGTTTTCAATAGTATTTCCCCGTCAGACCCTATTTTGATCTCCACCAGCACATGTTTGGAAACTCAATGCTCTTTATTCAATGAGCTGTGTTGCATTCCTACATAGTTGACCCTAGCCAATTAATTGAAGAACTTAATACAGTTGAACGTATCGAAGTATTAACTGATATACCACTGCTGTTAAAATATCCGAAATTTGCTTTCCTTGTAACCAGAAATTTGCTAAAGATTTCAATGTAAATGGTCAAGCGTCTTGGACTTATCGCAGTCGACGAGTGAATTGAAGTATCACCACAAGAAATAGTCCACCGGTGTTAAATCACAATATCTTGCAGACCAGTTCATAGGTCCAAAACGAGAAATTATGTTCTCATCAAATGCTTCTTTCAATAAGTCGATGATTGCACGTCATGTCGCGCCATCTTGTTGAAATCACAGGTCCCCTGAATGACGTCTGGATGGGTGCGTATTATCAGTGAGAGTAAACATGAGGGGGAAACAATCCATGGTTAATTGAATTCGTTGTTCTGATGTTCGATTATGTCGACCATAGAATTGACGAAGTGCTCGATGAGTTATTGTCTCGGTCAAACTTATCATCATTGTCTATATTGATTTGGTTGTACTTTTGTAGTTTCACAAGCCACGTGTTCGCACTAGTTTATGAAGCAAAACTATTCAATTAAATGTTACTGAATCGCTTGCAGTTTTCTAATCTTTTTTTTAAGTCCTGAACATGGGGTTCACTTACACACAGAAAGTTTCTAAGTATTGAAGTAATCGGCAATCATTACTTCAATCCTTAGCGATTATCGTTTCGTTTCAGTGGACTTCACCCAGCCAACAAAAGAAGAAGATGAACTTTTATTTTCAGAATGTAAAACAATTTCAGGAAACATTTACAAAAATATTTTAACCCTTTACGGAGCTGAGTAGCAGATGAGCAATGAATATCTGCAGCAAAGCATTCTATTGAATTAGTTATCCACGTTTACGGTAGACGACGTTATTTGCAATTTTCGGCCACTGAAAGTGCCGGATCCTTTAGAACCTGAATTAGAAAACATTCGGAACCAATGGGATGATAGTGAAGATGGATTAGACTTTAGAAATAAAAGAAATAAAAACTAAGAGCTGAATGAAGACCAGATGAGGTTTTGGGGATCTTCCAAGTTACCAAATGCAATACTGGACATATAATACGATATTGCGGATCTCATAAGAGACAAAACAAATCTGTACAACGTGCAAAAAGATGCTCACCGATAAATGTCACAAGCCAGGAAATAAGACAGTTCATTGAAATAATTTACTTCATGTCCATAAATTCCCTGCCCAATTTTCGAATGTACTGGTCACAGAAATATGTTTATGCCAACATACGCGAGATAATGACGCTAAAACGGTTAGAGTATCTGATGCAAGTACGACACTTCAATGATACCGTATAGTCAGCCAAATTCTGATCGACTTTATAAAATCAGACCAATATTTGAAAAGCTGAATCATCACTTTTGAAAAGTGCCTCTAGAACAACATTTGTCTGTTCATGAACAAATGTGTTCAACCAAAGTACGAAGTGCTCTAAAGCAAAATTTGCCAGACAAACCCCAGTGGGGCTTCAAACTGTTCGTGATTTGTGGTGCAAGTGGATATGGCTACAAATTTGAAGTTTACAGTGTCCAAGAGACTATGCGCAGATGACGAGCGTCAATTAGGTGGGTCATCTAATGTAGTGGGACTACTTGCCAGAGAGATTCCTGCCAACCAAATCTATAGGCTGTTTTTTGACAATTATTGTACATCGCTAGCGTTGATTGAATTCTTGTCACACCGTGGTATATTAGCTTTGGGCACTGTTCGGAGAAACCGTATCCTGAACTGTTTCCAGAAGAAAAACAACAAATAGAACAACCTAGAGGCACATCGGTTGAACAGATTTCAAGCTATAACGGTATTGACATATCGATAATAAAATTGTGAGTGGAGAGATAATAAAATTGTGAATCCAGTATCCAACTTTGCTGGCAAGTATGCCACATCTGTCGTAAGTAGATTCGGCAGGCCGTAAAAGAAAAAATCAAAGTTGAACGGTCCTATATTTTGGCAGAATATAATCGGCACATGAGAGGTGTAGACCTGATGGACACCATAATGGGTCATTATAACATTCGACTTCGGAGCAAACGTTGGTTTATAAGGCTCTTTTACCATTTCCTGGACATGGCTAATTGTTGGTTATTGTATAGAAGAATTCATGCTCACACGAAAAATAATCTCAAGGTGCTAAGTTCTGCTGATTTCCGACTAGAAGTTGGTGAAACTTTAGCTAAATATAATAGTATGAACCGGATGAAGCGCACTAGCGATGCAGAAGCACTCATTCAGGACAAAAAGAAAAAAGGGCCTTGTCAGCATATCCCGCCAGAAGATATCAGATTGGATCAGTTAGGGCACTGACCTGCTTGGACCGACAAAAGGCTTCGGTGCAAATATCCAGGATGTACTGGAACAGCCCAAACGGAATGTGAAAAGTTTGGCGTAGCCTTATGTTTTAATGAAAATAATAACTGTTTCCGTTCTTTCCACAGTTCGTAAATATTAATATATTTTCACACCATGATGCACATCTGCATCTCAATTTTTTTTTCAAAAATCAATACCTTTTCTTAAATATAGTTTTTTCCACTATGTTTACAGTTATTATAAAATTCATCTTAACATATTTTCAATTAAAAAAGAAACACGTTCTTGCGTCGTAAAGGGTTAATCAAACAATTTTTCTATTAGCAACTTATGTATAATTTGTCACAGAATAATTTAATCGAAAGAATAGTGTAGCTTTCAGGAAATTATGAAAATTACATTTTTAGAGCTGAGGACATCTTCATCGAGGGAAGGTGTTAAGCGCATGGAAGCCCCTATTACGTAAATTTGCTCGTAAGTTCACGCAACTTGACCGCTTTGAGCGTCCGCATTGATTTACCAAATTTGATTTTCATTTTCAGATTGCATTGTTAAGAGGCTAAACTTTTAAATAGTCGAACTGCGCTGAGATAATCGCTAATATGTAATTATTTCTTAGTGCGAACACGAATGAGCAAGTTTAGTAATTTGTATACATCAAGTAATCAAGTGTAAATAATTGTGTTGAAAATATAAATAATTCGATTTATATTTATATATTTCTACATAACACTTTTTGGCACAAAAAAGTATCACTAAGTAGCACGATCCAATAGTTTTACTGATGTTTTCCCATCACAGAAGCTAGCCGTCTACAGAGTGTAAATCGATAAAAACAGGAGAATTACTCAGATCCTCTTTAACATTTTTGCAATTCAAACAAAGTACTAGCAGATGTTGTAAAGGGACTCCAATTTTTTGAGTCAGCACACTACGGTCGTACATTTTCGTTTCATATTCCGGCAGTTCTGGATCTTGAGATATTTTCTTAAACTAAAAACTAGTTCGAACTGCTGGACAGAAAGAGTGGGGAGCATTTCAAATCTACTAATAAATCTGGAACACCAAGAATTAGTAATTATTGATAGAAAATGACACTTAATAGTGTAAGGACTTTTTCGCCTAATTTAGATTTTGCTAAATTCAAGTATATAATTCTACTGAATTGATTATAATTTAATTTAAAGTTTTAAAGCATTAAATGTTTACATAGATCATACGGGACGATATTTTTGACATAAAGTGGAATATATTAATAAATATTACTTACACGTGAAAAATGAGCATGGAAAACGTAAAAGTCATCTGCTCTCGTAACTGGATACACAATGACAGCATCACCAATTTTTTTTTTTTTTGTTAAGTTGCTTAAGTCTTTGAATAATTTTGCATTTTCTAACCTAAAGGATGGAATAGTGATACCCTGCAAAGGGGAAAACAAAAAAAAATTTTGAATTATTTTTTCAAAATCAAAAAAATTAAATTCTGAAAGGCTAGGTTTATTTGATTTTGTCTGTAAATATCACAGGTGTTAAGACGATTTAAAAACTGTTAAAATGAAAGAAACCAAGCAGCCTCTCCTTCTACAATAATGTTTATTTATTTGCGTATATACGCGTATTAAAAAAATTAAAATTTAAAATAAATATAAATAAAACGGGGTAAATTTTATAAAACGACAGCGGGAGTGGCAATGGGAAACCCTTTGTCCCCAATCTTAACGGAAATGTTCATGCAGCATGTTGAATCTATGATTGTAGATAAAGGAAGGATGCCTAGGGTATGGCTAAGGTACGCAGATGATGTGTTCGCGAGTACAGAAGAATGAATTGGAATGCATCTTAGCTGAGATTAATAAATTACAATGGATTAATAATTAATAGATTAATAACAAAATGGAGATGAAGAAGAATGGTGCACTGCCTTTCCTTGACCTACTTATTATCAACAACAATGGTCAACTAGATTTCCAAATCTATCATAAGCCCAATACAACACAAAGGACATTGGTGGCGACTTCAGCACACCCAGTTGCACAAAAGATGTCGGCCTACAACACATTCGTGCATAGACGCAAAAACGGTATATATTGGATACTGCAATTAAAAATGGGTACTCCGCAGATACTTTATTAAAGCTAGTAGAGAAAAAACAGAAAAAGTTATACTTGGAACCAAAGGTGGATAGAGCTCAAGCTGGTTTCGAAAACGCGTCCCTGCCGCTTCTCATTAGGTGCCAACTCACAGGCCGGGACGCGTCGATTGGCACTACCAGCTAGGTGGATGTCGTCTGGTTACTTTTACTTGTTATGATTATTGCTCTCAGCTTGAACTTATCCTATTTTCCAAATTGCCTGTCCCTCACTAGTTACGCATTTTGTCCACCTTTCCGGAAGCATTTTGATGCCGGTATCGAAGAATTCCTTGGGCAACTCGGACAGCCATATGCGCACGAACTCCTCTACCTCGTCGTCGGTGATGAATCTTTGACCTCCGAGGGCTTCTTTCAGTGGTCCAAACATGTGGTAGTCGCGGGGGTGGGGGGGTGTTGCAGTACCTCCCACCCAATTCCGATATTGTATCGAGCGTGAGACGCGCGGTATGAGTACGCGCATAATCCTGGAGAAGAATCGCACTTCGTACTGGAATGTTCCTCCGTTGCGAGCGATAAGCGAATTTCCCGTGTGTTTTTAGAAGGTTAGAGTAGTATGCAGCATGGAACGTTGGGTGCGCAGGAAATCGACGTACAGCACGCCCCGCCGGTTCCAGAACACAGTACACATAACCTTACCCGCGGACCTGGTTGTCTTCGCTTTAACTGGCGCCCCTTCCTCCACTCTTTAGACGACACCTTGCTTTCGGGAGTGTAAAAGTGTACCCATGTCTCGTCTGTAGTGAAGATTTGCGTTAAAAAACCGTCCCCCTCCGCCTCGTATCGCGTCAGCAAGCGGCGGCAAACTTCCAACCGCGTGAATTTTTGCTTCAAGTTCAACAGTTTAGGAACCCATCGTGCGGTTATTTTTCGATATTGAAGGTGGTCGTGGATAGTTGACTCTATGCCGAGTTCAGCCGAAATGTCTCGAACATTAATCCTAAGGTCCTCCAAAATGAGTTGTTCTACGTAGCGAATGTTGCCTGGTGTGATGCTGATTCGCGGTCGACGATCATAGGGCTCATTCTCGACGGTTTCGCGGCCATCCTTGAATGCTTTGGCCCATTTAAATACAGCAGCCCTACTCAGGCACTGACTTCCGAACTGAGTTCGCAAACGCAGAAAAATTTCCGTGTTTTTAACGCCTTCCCACATTAAAAAACGAATGACATAAGTTGCGCAACGGCGGTCGGAACTTGACGTTCACTCATGGTCGTAGCACGCGCGTGAAACATGCGATCCCGACAAAAACTATCGATCTTCAAAACATATACCAGGTTTGCGCCTATGAAACCGGTAATTATTTTTTAAAAAAACACGTTTATTGTGAGGAAATGATTACAATTTTATTCTTCAAAGTAATGGCCATCGCTAGCTACACATTTTTCCCATCTCTCCGGCAATTTATGGATGCCTCGCCAAAAAAATGTTTCGTCTTTTGCCTGAAACCAATCATCGATCCATTTTTTGGCTTCTGCGTGAGAATTGAAGCGCCGTTCCGTTAATGCGTGGCCCATCGATGCGAACATGTGATAATCCGAAGGCGCCAAGTCTGGTGAGTAAGCCGCATGAGCAAGAGCTTCCCAGTTGTACGATGCAACCAATTCTTTGGTGGCTGTAGTGCGGTGTGGTGGTGCGTTGTCATCGAGGAAAATCACTTTGTGTTGCCTGACTTCATATTCTGGGCGTTTTTGGCGTATAGCACGGTTCAAATCGGCCAATTGTTGTTGGTTACGTTCACCGTTAACCGTTTCACCAGGTTTTAGAAGGTCATACCATATGACACCACGCTGGTCCCAGAAAACACATAGCATGGCCTTCTTTCCGAAGCGATCTGGCCTTGCGGTCGATTGCGCACTTTCGCCGCGGTTAACATACGATCTTTTTCGTTTGGGATTCTTGAAATAGATCCACTTTTCATCACCAGTTACGATTTTATGCAAAAACGACTTTCTTTTGTACCGGGCGAGCAGGATTTCACAAGTGGTTTTTCGATTTTCTTGCTGCCTTTCAGTCAGTTCATGTGGCACCCATCTACCGACCTTTAAAATTTTTCCCATTGCTTTTAAACGTTTTCCGACGGTCCGACGGCCAACATCAAATTGTTCTGCGAGCTGTTCTTGCGTTTGGCCATCATCTTCATCGAGCAATGCTTGCAATTCGGCGTCTTCAAACTTTTTTGGTGGCTGGCCACGCTCCTTATTTCTCACATCAAAATCACCACTTTTAAATTTATTGAACCACTCGTTACACTGTGTGCAACCAAGAGCATGCTCGCCGTAAGCTTCTACAAGCATTCGATGCGATTCAGAAGCGTTTTTCTTCAAATGGTAACACAAAATTAACTGTGTCCGCAAATCGTAATTTGTAGGCACGTAATCCGACATTTTCCGGAGCGTCAAACAATGCGTTGTTGGATGAAACTTGACAAATTGTGAACTGAATATTGTTGACAAATGACAGAAGAAGTAAACATGACATTTGGTACGGTTCCGAAGTTTATAAATATTCGGCTATTTACCGCTAGATGTCGTTACCGGTTTCATAGGCGCATACCTGGTATGCGCACTATCTACAGCGTTTGTCTCGACCATATTTGAACCGGCCTCGTACATCGGCCAGACAAAAAGACTTCTTACAGTCCGATTTAACGAGCATATCAAAGAAATAAGCAACGGGGAAAAACCAGGACTCAATACGAATCGATCCGCACTTCCTTTATACATGATCGAAAAAGGGCATCAAGTGGACAATGAAAATCTAACATTAGCCAAATACACAAACAAATGCCACACTATGAGAGAGCGTATTCATAATGAGACAAAACCCGGGAACACGAATAAACGCTGACGAAGGAAACTGCGCTTCGGAACTCATTAAGTTCTTGGCTAAAAATACCCATATGCAAGGATTAGCATTTTCCTAATGACTATTTTATTAGGTTTACCCATTCAATTCTATATATGTATACATTAGTCTTAAGTTCATGCACTATTTAAGCAGTTCAAATGTTGTCAATGATTTAGTAGCTAAGTACTGAAGACGGGAGTAAGTCGCTCCCGGAATACGCGTATATACGCAAATAAATAAACATTATTGTAGAAGGAGAGGCTGCGTGGTTTCTTTCATATTCCACTACAAGAATCGGAAACATCTTTTTTTGTTTAAATGTGATTGAATAAAAATAGTCGATTTAAAAACATATTCATCGACATAATGTTGCGAATTTGCAACTGGGAATGCACAGCTGCTGTAATTGCAAATATTCGTTTTGCAATGACTTTCTGTTCTCTCAGATAGCATTTGTGAGTTATCTGCTCATCTGTTTGACTTCACCATATTATAAAAAAACTTCTCCGAATAATTGAAAATAAACGAATAATTAACAAAGTGAACATCTCTGCTCTATCTCATGCAAGATAGAAAGCGTGGATATTTAATGACAAGAGTGGAAGTATATGAATTCTAAGTGTAAATGTATTCCAAGCCGATATTTACCGGTTCGATTACATAGAAGTGTTAAAACATGGTTAACTGCAACTGTATAGATAACAACTGATCCAAATAGGAGAAATTATAGTGTTATTTTTTGAAGACTAATACTTTTTCTGTGGAAATGGAATTTCCAAGGATCGGAGGAACCCAATTAACAAATAGTGGATTTAATAAATTAGTTAATAGTTTGCTGTAGAATTTTATTACGTAAATTGTGCGAAAGTCGAACTATTTGAAAAATGTAAAATAAATTGTAAACATTTGCAAAATACGTGAATTTCTTAAGAACATGTTGTTTTCTATAATATCATAATTTAATCAATGTCATGAATGGCTGGTAATTATCGACGCAATAAAGTGACGAGAGGCACGAGCTTAAGTGAAAGAGCGTACCTCAGTAGATACTGAAGCCTGAATAAACTAACAAAAACATAACAACTGGTGTCAGAAGTGGGACTACGCATCAACTCTAGCTACTTGAATGATGGCACACCTGAACTATGATTGTCGAAATCTCGAAGAAAAATTAACCGCGAGCGGGCATGGACCAGTTTCCGGTTAAAGCAAGTTTTGCATAGGAGGGTAGATAAAGCATGCCAAATAGTTTTGCTGGAACGGCGTGAACTTTTCGGCGAAATTCGAGATCATCCAGGAAAATTGAGTCAGTGAAATGCTTACAACAATTGGCAAATGAAATCGCGTGGCACATTATACCTGAGCACTCCAGACAGATAAAGTAGGCAGACTGAGCTTCTAAAGGCGTAGGGGATTGAGAGGTTTCTCTTCTGGCAATATTCTCCTCCCTTCATTCCGTTTAGAGAGAGAATTTCCATAATTTCAAGGCGCCTGTACGCATAGGAATACGAGGATTACCCCGAAGTAATTTGCGCCAGGCTGAATTCGCAGGTTGACAGGATTGCCTTGTGTACAAAAAAAAATCGATTTCACATACTCACAGCAAATAGTTGGCATACAATTCAATATATTCGGATTTCGTAATAATCAAGTCAAGTGAATTCTACCAATAATCAATTGTGTAATCAAATAATCAAAACCTACCCATCAAATCAATGGCAATGATTTGATGGGAATCGGACGATGCACTGACTAACCCAACTTATTTTGAACTGAACAACCCAGCTGATTCAACACAAAGTGATCATGGCCCAGTGAAAGCAACGATGACGAACAATTAACAAATGCAAAGAAAGAGTGGCCGAAAGGAAAGACCAATGGGAAAAAATACAATTGATGTGAATATCAAATAATACTCAAAGTAATGATCAATATTTTTTCCACGATGAAAAAAAAACGTTATGCAATGAACATAAATGGACCAACATATAAGTATGACAAACTTCCTGGATTTAAATTCAATAAACCCCTTATGCGTTTGCCTACAAGAAATTCAATAGCACTGAATCTCATTGAGTTGAAACGTGAATAATTCCTCTTTGATTTGAACGATAATGTTCAGTATCTCTGGGATTCAGATAACCATGATGAGATGGTTCATTAAAACTACTTGCCAGGGAATGTATCTATCTGTGTGATGCAAGTAAATGTATAAATTTAATCTTATAAGAAATGTTTATAACTTTTGTTAAAAAAGATTGTCTTATGAATTATTTTAAGAGAGAGTAGACAAGTATTGTGGTAAAGAGATCTTAAATATATAGTAATTGAATTAACAGCTTAACAATAACAATAGCTGATTTACGATAAGAGTAAATAACTGCAAGATATCTGTTAAGAATCAGTACACGTAAGAGAGAAAGAGCTAGGGATGACGTTATAAACATTGTTGTAGACACATGTTTTTAACCAGAAATATGTACCTTCAAAATATGTATTTTCCGTGGGTTTATTTATATTTATTTGTATTTTCCCACATCGGTTTAGCGTATTTTTGCTTAGAATATCTTTCATTGTACCTTTTATGGCACATCATTTAAGAGACCTAGCCCTTTAGTTAACATTCGATGTTTAAGATAGACAACAAAAAACCCACTTATGCATGTAACTAGACTTTCTTAGTTCATAAGATGCAATAAAACTATTCCGAAGAACTTGAGTGACTCAAAAGTCGGTCAGGTACTAACACCACCACATCCGAGGTTAGGTGTTAACTACGAAAAACAAAATGCGAAGTCTGCCAATAGTCCGCGACGGATTCACTTCTCTCTTTTTTTTTGTATTTGCTTTTTCTTTTGTTTAAATAAACACATTATATTGTAAATTTATTTGTTTCAATTAATGTATTGAATAATTCAGTGAGCGTCTTGATAAATCAAGTCACTAGTGGAATTTTATCGTATATCGAATTATAGAGTGTTACGCTAGAATTTCACCGACGCGCGTATAACATTTTACAATATCCACAGCACGTATGTATAACACAACCAACTCAAGTCATCCTATCGTAAACGACTTAAAATGATCTTATGCTTGACCTCACATTCCTGTAAAAAAACCCAACGCATTAACAGACAACAACTATGGCAGTCAATTCAGACCGAACTTATGAAAGCGAAACGTCCTCGTACTCGACCACGCGGCCCTGGCTGACATAAAACACAATATAATCTATGTTTTTGATATGATCAATTGAATAAAAAATTAATAAATTAACAAAATAACATCAAACAATTTTATTATTGAACAGCGAGGCAGATTATATTTAATGCTAAAAAAAATATAAATATGAAACAATGGTTAGACAACTAATGAGCCGATATGTACTTACCTGAAATTGATCTTGGCAATTCACAATTTTACTGGAATACTTGACGCATTTTCCAATGTTCACGCTATGGAAATTCATAATAGCATTTCGCACACACCAATCTAAATTCGGGCGAATTTTTCGTATAACGCTGCTGCTCAGCAATATTCCGGCGTTCATATCACAATAGTTTGCACCAGTTTCTATATTGAATCCTTCCAAATCCATGTTATCACATCTCCGACCCATATATACATCGAATGTAGTACTAATGTGAAATAACAAAGTTTTTAATTTTCTCACATCTACATAAACATTGTCGGGTACAATGAAAAAAAAATCATATTCGTCAAGATAATTATCAGCTATGTATTTAAGTATGTGGAACGGCCGGAGATTTTCACGAATGTCTGTGAATCCAACAATATTCTTCAGCTTGAAATTCGATTTGACATTGTCCGCGTTTATAAAAAATTTTATTTTATTCACTAAATGGGCTGATGTACGATTAAAAGCAGTGGCTAGTAAGTTGATGTTATCTTGAGTTGTCATTACTCCAACGAAAAGTTTTTCGCGAATGCCCAGCTCAGAAGAATAGTATCTCGGTCGTACTATGTTTTTTACCTACAAACGAAAAAATAATTTTCTCTTCACGTAAACAGAATAAATATGCAGTTATTCATCACATTAAATGTACATATTATTCTATTTGGACTCATTTTTATTCATAGTAATTTATTGTTACCTTCAATTCAGGCAGAAATAATTCTCACTAATAACAACATTGGTGTAAACAATTAATTTCAGACATTTTACCGACAATCAGTCAACATTCATAAAGGGTTCTACAAGAAACATTGCGTAGTCATGACATTTAGTAGTGACATTTTTTAATAACAAAAAAGAACGAAATTTCAATATCAACGAATTTTGGCCTACAGTAGACATATTTTTCCTGTTATCTACTTAACTAGTCAAAGCGATTAAATACACATTCGAAACTGCTTAGATTATCCAATTTAGCCCGCTTTCGTGATGAGGCAAATTTCTGTCAAGGCTTAAAGCCGTTTCTTATGTTATAATGTAAATGAAAGGAATTTAAAAAAATGTTTCGATATGTGAAATTTAAAGCATAAGAAATGGTTCATACATGAATGAAATTTATGTTTAGATATGATAAATTTTCCGACATGCGTCGGCCTCCATCAAAATAACTTAAAAATCGTGTTTCCGATGTCGTCGAATACATGAATGATATAAATGTGAAAATTTGAACCAGTAACCAGTGTAGTTAAAAAAAAACTCTACTTCGAAATTTTATATTTTACCCCTTTGGTATGAGAATTACGGAAATTGCTAAGTTCTTTATCCACAATTTAAATATTCATGCGTTTGTTTCGATTATATTGGAGCTTTTTTTGTTTTAATTGATTTGTTGAACGAGGACTAAACATTAACCCACCGGTTTCTTTGAATAAAACCTTATCTCTGTATCTACTCATACAGTCACTACTATACAGTCTACATTCCGATTAAATACGATGTGCAGTTACATTGCATACGATGTGAATTTACATTGTACATTATCGTTGCTTCACGCAAATGAGAAGAAGTCAGTACAAGATAAATTAAACAGGAAATTAAACACAGGCCAAATGCGAAAAAGCGTATAAACTGGAGATTTTTCTGCGTATTTATACTGAATTTAATATTGAGAAAGGTGGAAAGAGCTCAAGCTGGTTTCGAACACGCGTCCCTGCCGCTTCTCATCAGGTGCCAACTCACGTGTTCGAAACCAGCTTGAGCTCTTTCCACCTTTCTCAATATTAAATTCACTATCGAGGTACTCGAAACATTTGATCAGAACTTCCGCACCCATGAGTCTTCGCTGAGTTAGCTTAGCAAGGGTATAAATCACTTATAAGTTCTAAGTGAAAATGGAAAAATTGATCTGCCAAAACTTCTGAAATTGATAAAGCCAGACCAAAGGCAATTTGGAATATAGGAGAAGTTCAAAGCTGTAGAACAATATTCATAACTAGTAAATAACCAGTCGACATCCACGTAAGCTGGTAGTGCCAATCGATGCTTCCCGGCCTGTGAGTTGGCACCTGATGAGAAGCGGCAGGGACGCGTTTTCGAAACCAGCTTGAGCTCTTTCCACCTTTCTAAATATTTATTTTTAATTGTTTTTATGATTTCATCTCAATATTTATCAAATAATCATTCAGAATGTATATAATTTTAACATATTTTTAATATACATTTGATTAAAAGCGTCACTTCAAATAGGGTGTCACCATGACCTAACCTCGGCAACTATGTACTGAAAATGAGGGTCGGTAACTGAAGGTTAAGAATTCATTAATATAATATATTAATTATATAATATAATATATAAGCACAGTAGCTTAACGTCTCGTTGAAATCAGAAAGATAAATTGTCTTCTCGTCCAACATCTCTAAGATTCGAATATTGCAATACTCAGTCGCAGCATCACTCAGCATTACATCCTCTCAGTGTTTGTTATCATGTGTAAGTTTATCATTTGTGTAAGTGTAAGTTTATAATTTGGTTTTCAATGCAAATTGTTATATATATCCAGAATTCGGGCCCAATATACATATTTCGCAAATTGCTCTAGGAAGCAGTTGGAATGGCTGAAATTACTCATTTGTCAGTTTCTTATTGTGAGACGATTAAATACATGATTGTATTCGACGAGTACCAAGTATAAAAGTAGTGAGCCTTTTACAATTATCATCGGCAAAGCAAGTAATTTTTTGATCTCCGAAGTATCTAGCTAATAAGAATTGATTATAACTCCTTTACCGAGTAGACATGCGAAAACCATTTCATAAAGTTTAATTCAGAATACACAAATTATTTCATTTCAGTTCTAAAGTAGTAATTTTATTAGAAAGTGACCGTTCTAATTTATCTTTGCTAAAAGTATTGAAATCCGCAACTACTAGAGCCCACATTTGGGTAATGTAACGATTCAGTTTGTACGGATTTTAATAATTGATAATTATTATGAAATTAAGTTATTCTCTGACTCGGTGGTGCTATCGTAGTCCGTAGCATCTGGGTTTCCCGCCAGTCACTTCCAGGCTGAACCAATCCAATGGATAGAACACCTAGTTTATTTTTATAATGTTCATTTCATTGGCAGTTAGTTACTTTGCTCTATTCATTGTCAACAGTTCACTTCTGAAAACTAGTAAAGAATGATCTCCAAATGTTTCATATCAACCCTTTAAATAAATTTTTTCCGGAGTAGATGTTCACATTCAAACAAATTGATAATGTGTTTTTTATGTTTTTAACTCATCTTTTGCTTTAATTACTCGATATGTTATAGGGGAAAAGCTCAGGTAAGTACTCAGATAAATGTAATGCGATGCAATAGTCTCAAATACAGACCAGCTACTTGAAATCCTTTTATCATACTACGATTTCTTGAAAAACTTTGCAGGCACTGTATCTTCGCTTCTAACGTATTCACAAGATTCATGATCTCTGAGCTATTGACGCCGCCTTCATTGCCTATAATCATAACCATAGGTGCAGAGTAATAATGTAAATTTTTTGCAATTTTTACCAAAGAGGAAGAGAAACTTTTAGAAAATTCTACTAGATTTATTTATGCAGATCATATATTTTCAACAGGAATTTGCATTTTATCAACATGCAGGACAGGACAGGACCTACAGAGTATACTGTTTTCCTAGTATTTCCTACAAGTCAGGTTTCAGTGGATGATGATTGTGTTGAAGCGTCTTACCTATTTTGACCACAAATGTATACATGCTAGTTGAACGACATGTATACATTCCAGCAGAACAGATTTAAATAATTAAAATAAATAGTAGAATAGTAGTAGCTTGCTAAGATTGAGTATTTATTTACAACGTAACGTTGACTGCAAAATACTTCAGGAATGAAATATGTTTTAACAACTTCATGAAAGCGAGTGCACTTCTTGGCACAGTCCAATGGTGCGAAGTAATGAACGAGCAGAATGATTTACTGACGCCTGAATGAAAATGTATAATATTAAAGCGAAAAATCTCAGTGGCCGTCTATATTTTTTATTAGTTTACTCACACCCTTTCGCTGGAGTGCCTACTTAGGAATCGTCCCGGACGTGATGTTCGCTTCAGAATCCTTAGTGCCTTTAATACACTAACGGGAGCTGATCACTCGAGTTACTCCCGTCCGCGTTGGAGGAATGATAATCGGAATCAATAAAACACCATGGCTTGATGATTGACTCTGCGAAGAGCTTTTTTGATCGTCTGGGCGTCAGAGGACAGGACACCTTCATAAGATGGGAAAGCTCCGTCCCCTGATTAGGACTTTTTACTTTGTACTACTTTTTAGGACAATAATGACGCCCCCACACCCTCTTTACATGCGGGTGGTTCAGGCACCGCATGCCCCTGCACATGTACACTTTGTGCCGTATGTACGGATGCCTTAAGCCATAGCGTAATAAAATCGAGAACTAAGAATCCGATTAAAGAGTGCAGAAATTCTATTGCTACTTTGCCCTTGACGTATGAGAAGATCTCTAAAGTTAAAACTTTGAATCCCCAGCAGGATCCGTGAGCGTCTGGGTTTTCTGAATTATTAACACTTTCGGAAGAGCTTAGTTTATAACAGCTATAATTTTTGAGAAACAAGGTAATCGCGTCCAGCGATCGGTTTTAATTTTATTTATTAGGAACGACAGCTGAGGATTCACAGCCGCATAAATTTACGTTGGCTTATTTTTTGTTGGGACTAGGAATCTAAATGACATTCCAAAATACGAATATTTCAGCCCACATGTCAGCATTATGAAGCGACACACATTATTGCATATCCATCTTCCAAAGCTTGAACTGATTTTGTGGAAGATCGGAAATCAAAAAATTAATAAATAGGTGAAACACGAGAAGCATTAATCGCGTTTAATTGCGAGTTGAGGTTAAAGTTCGGTGATGGTGTTTGGATCGCGCTGTATTTTTAAGTTTTGAAAGGGTGTTGCGTTTCCTAAGCCATAGGAGCGTGATAAATTGCAAATTAAATGGAAGAATGCGATATAATTTAGTGTGAAAGATTTTTCCGAGATAATTCGAGAATGTTGATAAACATTCGGAACATATCGACATATCAAAATTGAACTAAATTATTTAAAGTGCGGCAGAATTCATTGACAACATTGGTCGAAACTGTGCTATGTACTATGTATTACTATGTACTACTGTACCTGTATGTAATGGCTCTGTTCTAAGTACTTTTTGGCAAAGCGATCAAAGATTCAACAACGTAGTTCAATTGCCGTTCTAGACTTCGAGAAACAGGAATCATGTCTTAAGCCCTGCAGCCATCCCCGAATATTTGAATTTTCAATGCATTCTTGTGAAAGAAAATCGTATGATGGAATATACAGTGAAAAATTATGGTATGCATGAAATGATTCGGTAATTTCAGCAATGATGAATGTAAAGGGTGTTTTTTATTGGCACAAAACTTTGCAATGGATTGAAATATAGACAAATTGTTTTGATTCCCATGAAATTGGAAAGACAATTCAAAGAAATGAATATGATTTCGGGTATGTGAGTGCCATGTCTGGCGCGGAGGAAGTTCAAACAAGAGGTCCAACTTTCCAATATTCTAACCAATAATTGTGGCCTTCTCTCGCAAATAACGCGGCAAATGTTGTCTTCCAAATGGCCAAGCGTTGTCGGCGTAAACGAGTTTTCTTATGAAGTCCGCAATCTGCAGAAATTTGTTCTTTGACCCATACACCGAATCTACGCCGGTGGTCGTTCGAATTCAATTCCTGCACGAGTTGAATTTTGTAAGCCCACAACCCAGAGCCTCCCGTAAAATCTTCCATAATGTGGATGTGCACAGGTAATGGCTCACAGGAGAGGTAATTGATAAGCAAGATGAATTGACTCATTTAGCTCTTCATCGATACTACGCTCTACAGCTGCAATGGTTTCTTCTATAGGCATTGTACGTCTGGATGGATGCATGTTAGCAGTGAGAGTAAACATGCTGCGGATACAATCCATGGTTAGTCGAGTTAAATGTTCTGATGAACGAATATTTCGGTCATAAAATTGACGGATTGTGTGATGAGTTTCTCGAAGAAAACCTTTTTTTTTCGAAATAAATCTGCACAAGTTGCAGACATTACTCGGGTTGCAACATTTTCACAGTATAATGGCAAACTAATCTAGCTACAAAACGAATGAGAATTGTCACACCATACGAAGCATTGAAAAGTGCTGCCAGCTTAATGTTTAATACCTCTATAAAAATTCAGCACTTTAAGCAAATATACAGGTCACAATTATAAAACTACATGCAGAAGCCAGGTGAAATTCTTACCCAGCCTAGAACTCAGAACATCGGGACGAAGTAGCGACCGAGGTCTTCAAATAGTATGTTGCATGAGAAGGAACTTCGGACGATTGTGGAGATTACTTATAAAGGGTCAGTGAAGGAGGTGTGTGAAGTTTGCACTGCGGCAAACGCAACAGTTCGAATTTTTTCAGTGTTTTTAATATTTTCCGATCATTTGAGACAAATAACAAACTAGTACAGGACCAGTAAAATCTAAATTATGAACAGAAATTACAAAAATTTCATTCAATTTATGCAAAAGAAATCAAAAAGTGGAAAATTTGACACGTTTCGTTTTCAAAGATACAAACTTCAGACACCTCAGTCAAAGGTGCATTGCTGTACCGCCTGAATTTCGAAGCAGCTACTAGTATTGTTCATAACGCAGCAGATCGTAAAATGAAGTTAGACGAAGGACGAGGTGAACGTGTAGATCTAGGTGTTGGAACTGTATGCGAACGAGAGTATTTTGAGCGAGACTGGAAACAGAAGAAAAACCTTATTTCCGGGGTTTTTGGGTAGAATAGAATGCAGATCTTGTCATAATCCCGAAAATAAATTTTATCAAACCAAAGCGAGCTGGAGGTTACATCACGAAGAAGGAGTCTTAAGTGTTCGTGGCAAACTCTTAGATATCGCACTTTAAACATTAATTGTGATCGAGGAAAGAGTTGGATTGTGATAGATAGTAGCAAAAATATTGATAAGACAAGTTTCGGGCTTTATACATAGCATACGTCAGTGAAATGAAGGCCATTTTCGATTCAATTTTTGTGGATTAAAGAAGTTGTTTAGATGCAACGCACTTATTTGAACCTATCACTTATCTATGTTCTTCAACAACATAAGCATTTTTGAACTGACGAATGAGTGATAAACAAAACCCACAAAAAAGGTTCGGACAAAACTCCGAGAGTTCGACATGTGTGCGCCTCATGAGCGACGATTTTCTAGCGAATTGGTCGCCGTGATACCTATGGATGCGGTGAGAATAAGAAAACCCAGACAATAAGTGTAAAGTTTTTGCTCAAGCTCTGGGGTTTTCCTTTTATTTTCACATGCGACCGCACCCTTAAATTCTCTAATAATTTCCGCCCGCCTTCGCTAATCCCAGCGACGAAATTTCTGTCTCTGATGAAATGTGGAGTGGAATTAACTTGACAACTGGTCGAGTGTTTGTTGAGATACTGGTTTTTACTGTTGCGACACGGACTATGCTATCAGCGCCAGGATGAATGTCTGTTATTCTGCCTAATGGCCATTTTGCTGGCGGGAACTGTTCGTGCATGATTAGCACCATGTCTCCTTTTTTGAGTGATTGAAAGCTCTTATTCCATTTGTGATTTGCTTGATGGCACTGGAGATATTCTTTCGACCATTGATTCCAGAAGCTCTCAATGAGTTAGGTGAGGTGCTGGCATTGAGAAAGTTTTGTTGCTTAATTGCCTCTGTTTTGTTCAGGAATCAGTGATAATTAGAAAATATCTTGGAGTAAGAACTTCGAGACCATCAGGGTTGTCCGTAAGCGCGCAAAGTGGTCCAGAATTAAGGATAGCTTCAATTAGAGTCAGGATGATTTTGATTTGTTCGGAAGTAAGTTTTGTCTCTCCTACAATCCGTCGATGATGATACTTCACAGATTTAACAGCAGCTGCAAATTATCCTCCTAAACGAGGTGCTGATGGAGGATTGAACTTTTAAGTCGTTCTATCAGATGCTATCAGAGATGCGAGTTTTCCTAGCATCTCCGACTGCTGTGAAAAGAGGTTTTTCAATTCTGCATCGCTTCCCTTGAAATTAGCACCGCAATCACTTGTCACGGTAGCACAGATACTTCGTCGTGAGGTGAAACGTTTATAGGCTGCAAGAAATGCTTCCGTGGTGTAATCAGTTGCAATTTCAAAATGGACAGCTAATGTCGAGAAGCAGACGAAGACTGTTATCCATGCTTTATAAAGTCGCGCTTTTAATTTCCAGGTTTTCAAGAGCAAATGGACCTGCGTCCATTATTATTAAGCCTGATCAAGGGGCTGCTTTTTGACATTTCCTTTGTCGCTTTCAAGTCTTGAATTTCCTTAGTCTACTGTATATATTTGATTTTGACAGTCGTGGCCGAGGAGAATTCCAATGGTGTAAGAGAGGATCTTAACGGAGGTGATGATCGTTCCTGACTATTCGTTGACACATTGCTGTAACTTTTAAATAATTTATCCCATGAGGAGTATCGAGTGATCAGATCTCATGGGTGATTTATTGCTGTGTGGTAAATTGTTCTCTCTTCTAGGTCTTCTTCAACAGATGTTAAACTTTCGTGGTAAGCTGGCCAGTCATCTGGAGGGCTCTGAAGCCATTGTGGTTCTTTCCAAAGTGTGGTTCATTCCACCACAGTGGAAACGATTTGATTTCTTCAGCGCAATCTGCTGGATTTTCCTGTTATGTAATGCCATTGTGCGCCCCGTTTAATAGGGGCGACTTTAGTTTTGAACATAGTAACTGAACATCTTGGAGTTGGAATAGTGTCTAGTCCGTTTAACAGTGATTGGCGTTGTTTCCATGTTTTCAATTGAGCTGGTGGAAGCTTAATTTGACTGCTCAAAGTTCTTGCATGATGATCTTAAGTTGTATAAAGACTGGTGATAGTAATCCCATCGGGCCGAATTGAGCAATTTTGAGATAATTGCACGTTTGGTGATTATAGTAAGTGGCTTTGAAAACTTGAAGTGTAATTCGACAATGGGTTCCAAAATAAACATATGGCTCTGATTTTGTTGTAGCTAGATTGAAGTAGTTGGTTAGCAGTTTTCTTGTGGGATCAAGATGTTCAAGAGCCTATGGATGATGACTCATCCACTTTCTTTGAGGAAATCCGCCAACCTTGCACATCTTGTTGATTTGAAGTATTTTGTCTTGAATATCTGCGAGCGGGTCACATCCTCCGAATGTGTCATCCACGTATCTTCCATGTTTCATAATATCAATAGCTTGCGGGTAATTAGGATCTCCTCCGTGATTAGCTGTGAGATGGCTCTCATGCAAGTTTGTATGTTACAGTTGTGAGCTGGTACTTCACTAATTTGTGTTCTCTCCACAACATCCGTTGATATTTTCAATCATCTGGATGAACGATGATTTGTCGATACATTTTCTCGATTTCGGCTGAGAACATATATCGATACTGACGGAACATTAAAAGGATGTGGAATAGATCCACTTGTAATTTATCTCCAGTATGCAGGATATTGTTGAGGGATTGCCCTCCTGATGTCCGACGAGATCCATTGAATACGACTCGCAACTTAGTTGCTGTGCTAGATTCTCAAACAACTCTGTGATGCAGGAGACAGAAGGTTGATTGTGGTTCTTTTTCTTGAGGTGGAACTGGAACCACATGTTTTAGACTTTTGTACACTTGCATGAATGACGAATATGCTACTGCAAACTCATCATTCTTCTCAAATCTTGTATTCAAGTGAGTCAAGGCCTTGAGAGCTGGAACTAAGGAATTGCCAAGTTGACTCGGAGATATTTTAAAGGGTCACCTCACAATATATTTTCCAGTTGCGTCTCGTTGCAATGTTTTTCACACTGTTCATTTTCAGCGGATAAGCTGGCTTTGTTAGTTGTAGGAAGCTCTTCTTGCATCCAGAATTTTTAAAGTAAGTCCTTGAGATATTGGTCAATCAAACATGAGTTGATTGTTGAATGTTATCATTCACTGGGCCAGAGATAACCCAACCAAGTTTCCCCCCCAAGCCCAAGCCAAGCCTCCCAATAATACCTTACGAACGTAATAATCCACGCCGATAATGAGGTCTATGCCGTACTGAATGATGAATTGACGATCAGCGAATTGCACGTTTTCTAAATGATTCCATTGGTTGATAGGTTGATGTTGTGAAGTAGCTAAGGGCGATGTTAATTTTGAAAGAACGTAAGCATTTACGAGGTCTGAATCGAAGTGCGGTTTGAGCACAATGTCACGCCACCCCAAATCTTCCCCACTTAATTGGATCCGATGCTTATAATAGATAATGATGACTTCTTTCGAGGTAAACTCAATTCTTGTACTAGTTTTTCAGAGCCAGAGATCCGAAGACTTCTTCCGGAATTCAAGAACAGGCCCAGAGACTTCTGTTCCCGAATTCAAAAGTGCCCAACTAACTTTTGTCATTCCTTTAGAATTAGTGGCACAAAGCTTCGCTGTTGCAAGAAGCACGTTGGGTGCTTGTAGACTTTCTATGTGAGCGGGATTAACTTGTTTGTGCTTCTCTACTGGTTGCGAGGATGCTGCCTTTGATTTATTGGTACGGAGAAGTGTGTGGTGCTTGTGTCCGGATTTTTTGTATCGTCTTGTCGACTTGCAATTGCTTATCCTGTGATGCCAAAGACAATTGAAACACAATCCCTTTATTTTTATGAGGTCCTGACGCTGCTGGTGGTCTTTGCTGTTAATTGATCACACTGATAAATGTAATGGTTGGTCGAGCAGATCGCACATGCGGGTAATTTTTCAATAAGGTAAGCTCGAGCTGATGCTTGACTTACATCTCGGAGTGTCTGATTGCAAGATTTCAAATGTCTGTAACGACAGTCATGACTAGTGACTAAGAAGTCATTACAATGGGGAATTGGTCTTCCTAAGGTAAAAGTTTTTTTCCGGAGTATTTGCATGTGTGTTTTTGTTTTTAATAAAAGACTTCAATTGTCATGAATACGGAGAAATGCAATAATCATTAGGCTTTAACTGCCCGAATCATTTATGGGCCTCCTTTAACTTACTTTGTAAATTTGTATTCGAGAAATAAACACATTGCAATAAAACAGTGCAATAAATTTTCCGTTTACTTTTTATCAGCTGTTTTTTGGTTTTGGTTTGTTTTTTCATACGCTTACGATATACGCTTACGCTAACAAGCTAACGAACCCATACAAATTCTTTCTTTTCTACATTCTTCCTACGTTCATTACAATTTTGTTCTGCAGAAAGAATTAATCTGTAGAAAGAAAGAAAGAAGAAGAGTTGAATTAACTTTATCTTCTGATTTTAAAATAACACGTTATTCATCGTTAATTACTGAGTTTTATTTATTTCATGAAAGTTATATATACTTAAAATTTTAAATTGTCAGAAATTAGTATTGATTTATTTTTTTATTTTTCTTGCTAATATGACTAACAATTGTTAATTGGTTGTAATATTTTCCTGGGGGAAATGCAATTAGTAACAAATATAGTAACTTTCGTCACAATCGCATTGGAATGCCATTTTATCCATAGCATTTCGTTAGCATAAGTCCCGAAAAGTTAAAATTGCTGTTATTAGCATTATTATTGTATAGTTGCTGACAAAAGCATTCTTGATAATTAGCACTTAAACTTCATTTGAATTTGTATGAAGATAACATAGTTTAGTTTAATCCATATGTGGATTCTTATAGCACTCCTGCTCAAAGTCGCAAGTATATGTAACACAAAACTAGATGCTACTCTGAACATTAAAATACATTTCTAAATTATTTGCAATCTACATTTTTGCATAGTCTACTCTAGGATAAATGAGACCTGTCAAATAAAATTGGAGAAGTGTACAAATTTGAGACCGTTAAAATTGGAGAGGGCTACAAACTTGAGACCGTTGCGATGGAGATAGCAGACACCTACTTGTCGTCTGCAAACACAATCGTCTCAAATTAACCAATTTTCGAGTTAATTTGGATAATTGGACTTGTGCTTTTATTAATTTTGTGTTTGTTTTTAATTCATTTTCTCAATTTTTAAATTTTTTCCACATCTACCTTCTCTACTTCTACCATTTTGTAGAGCACGCTTAAGCTGTTTCAGAGTGTACTGGAAAAGTTAATAGCTTGGAAGTTACCGGAATCTGGAATAGGTTGTGTCATCAACGTTCGGAAGTTTATGTAAGACTATATAAAATAATGAACTTTAATATTCCTGGCGCCAATCATCAGACTATGATGATTATATAATAACCATAGTCGTTGAATGCTCGTATTTCAATTTGATACATCACTTTTCCCTTATTAAATTTTTGTATTTGCCTCTCGTTCAAATCGTTGTCATAAAATGTTATTCTAGTATTCGCTAACAATTCCCTTTTAACATTATTATTATAATTCTATTCCGCGGCGTTAAACAATCCTCATTTTTTTCAATGCTGCGATACGGCTATCCTTCAAATACATGAAAACAATTATTAGAATGATACTTACCGGTTTCTTTGCAGCGAGAGGTTTACTGATTAAATTTAAGTGAGGCTCGTAATCTTCACCAAATTTGTCAATAAAACTTTCAGTTGTTTGCAAACAATCATCTTGCATCAGTTCCCATGAATTCTCGGGAATGCAAAGACTTATGATAATACCAGCGAAAATGCCTAGGATGAAGTAATGATTTCGAATAAGCACCTTCCTCATGTTTCTACAAAGCTCAGAATGACACTCCAGCACAATTGTCTTAAGGTAACTTCCGTCTAACGTGATAAATCTATAATCTAACGAAAATACACTTGGATGTGTGAAAGCGTTGTTATCTTATCAATCTAGATATGTGTTCGCCATTATTCTAACAGATTTATCCATTTTAGACGTGATTCTTGTCTTTCCGAAAGCAACGAATCCATAAACCAGACAAGCAAACCTATAAACGTCACAGAAAAACTCATCACAACAAAAGTGTGTAATACAAAATTATTTGACACATTTATTGAGGCTTTATTTTACACTATCAAATGCAAAGAGATAGAAGATATAGAAAGGCTTTAAGCACAAATTTTTGATCGCACTCTTCCGAATTAACGCAATTGACACGAACGCACCAATCCTCATACAAAATTATCTATAGGTAGTACAAGAAACTGAGCTAAAATTTCCTTATCTGTACTATGGTATCGAAACTTACAATTCTTATTTGCCATGATTCAAGCACATGTTTCTATTTTATTTGCATAGAGTATACAAATTCTCATGAGCATTATTTTATCATGAACCTAAAAATGACCATAAACATATCCTATCACCAACCACTTTGTACAGCCCATGAACACAAGAAATCAATTAACCGGTCAATTATTTCACACGAACAACATTCCCCGAAAAATTAAGCTCAGCTAAATCCACTCAATTTCGACAGATACTCGACATCGGATAAATTTTCAAGTGCCGAATGAACATTACGAAAAATGATCTACAACCGATTAGGAATTTACAATTTTATTTCTAATTTCATGTTAATTTTAACATTCGAATGGAAAGTTTGACCATCTCTTTACAAAAATTCTTTTCCTAACTGAAATATAAACAGACTGCTCATTTCGAAACTGAAGGTTGCCTATCATTAAAGAAAATTTAAATGTTGATATTAAGTTTGCGATTTTCTACATATTGTAATGTATTTGAATGCCAATCGAAACGGCGATGAAAGCAGGGCGACTCCGCTTCGCACCGACATCCGGACGTGAAGTTCTAGAGACGTGGCAACGAGTCACACCCTGAGGATCAACGACTCGGTCACTTGGAAGTTCACTACGATGGTGGCTGCTGCCGGACTTAATCAGTACGGCGAGGTTTGCGGACGTGGGTCGAACCCGAGAAAACTTTCGCCCTTGTGCAATTATTGAACCAGCCACCGAAAAACCCGATTATCCCATGGCAACATTTCAAAGAAAAGTTTATCTTACCTCTACCTTTTACATTCTTTTACAACCAACACAACAAAATCGATGGCGCCTCCGCTCACCGGAATACCTAAATACCGCAGTGCCCGCAAATACACACATTAATTAACACTATGGCAAAAAAAGAAATCGAGTGGTTACGTGAATACCAAAAGAAATTTACGGACCGAACTACAAACGGCACTGCGGAACCCGAGCCGGCGAAACACTGGTGTGACCCTACATCCTCCTGCACTTACCTTGGCACCAACACTTTCCTCCTGAAAACAAGATCCGATGGAAGGAAAGAAGAGATTTCAAATTAACAATTCATTTCTTTTATTCCCTATATTAATCATAATTCTGTTAATTTTCTTTCACATGCGACTCGCCTCAGCTTCTCTTAATCTTCGAATATACGTCATTATAAACGTTATTTTTTTTAGTTTTATTTATTATTTAAACTAATTTATAATCTTCGTTTTGGTGTTGCCGCAGGCCAAAATTAACTCTGGGTCTTGGTAGCTTGGGTCCGCCGGGCCTTGCTTTGTGGGTCTCGAGGACGCGTTTCGGCTGCATACAGCCATCGTCAGCTCGTTCTGATGTCTTTGTCGCGGTGTCCATCTTTTTATATGTGAAACTTTTTTCGGAGGGGTAGGTCTAGTTAATTAGGTGTTAACGAGGGTCATTAAGTTTGGGTCTTTTCAGGATCGTGGGATTATCGTTGTCGGGTTCGTCGCGTTTTCTTTTTTTGACAAGGATTGGGTCGAGGACTGAAAATATTGTGTCGGAGTTGGTCATTATTTGTTCGTTGATAATATTTCCGTGGGTTTTTTTGTGTTTGTAGATCTCTAATTTCTCTAGTACGTCAAGTCTAAGTCCCTTCTTTTGTTTGTGTAGTAGCGTCATTGAGTTTGCCATGGTATCGGGTTCGTGTGTGTGATTCTGTAGGTGTGTTGCGTAGTTGGAGTCTGCTTTGTTATGTGTAAACGAACGTATGTGCTCCTTATATCTAGTTGTTAGTTTCCGTGTCGTTTTTCCTATGTATACCATGTCGCAGTCCCTGCATGTTAGTTTGTATATGCCGCTGTTGTTGTATGTTGGTGTGCTGTTGGGCTTCGGTGTTAGTTTGTTTCCGATGTTGCTGTTGGTTTTGAACGCTGTATGTATTTTGTATTTTTTAAAGAAGCTTGCTAGCTGGTATGTCTCCTTGCCTACGTACGTCAATGTGGTCCATTTGTGTGCTTCATTCGGTTCGTCTGATGGTTGGCGTTTTTTCGTCTTTTGCTGTGCAATCAGTTTGTTTATATCACGTTTCCTGTATCCGTTATTGTCGGCTATCTTATATATGTTGTTCAATTCGTCGGTGTAGTCGCTGGAATTCATAGGGATGGAGTGTAGTCTCTGCACCATTGATCTGTATGCTGCTAGTTTGTGTTGGATGGGATGGTTAGATGAAGCGTGTATGGTGTGGTCTGTAGTAGTCGGTTTTCTGTAAATTTTGTGTTCCAAATGGGCTTCTCTGCGTATGATGGTTAGGTCCATGTAGTACTCAGTAGTACTCAGTGTAGAGAACTCAACTCAAGTTGTGTTTGAGTCCTTTGTCCAGCAGCATCATTTCTTCTGTAGTGAATAGTGTGTCCGTGAGATTGACTGTGCGCTGATAAGAGCTGTTAGTTGATTGGGTGGTTTTTGAGTTCGATTTTTGGGTTAGTTTGTTGATTTACAGAAAACCGACTACTACAGACCACACCATACACGCTTCATCTAACCATCCCATCCAACACAAACTAGCAGCATACAGATCAATGGTGCAGAGACTACACTCCATCCCTATGAATTCGAGCGACTACACCGACGAATTGAACAACATATATAAGATAGCCGACAATAACGGATACAGGAAACGTGATATAAACAAACTGATTGCACAGCAAAAGACGAAAAAACGCCAACCATCAGACGGACCGAAGGAAGCACACAAATGGACCACATTGACGTACGTAGGCAAGGAGACATACCAGCTAGCAAGCTTCTTTAAAAAATACAAAATACATACAGCGTTCAAAACCAACAGCAACATCGGAAACAAACTAACACCGAAGCCCAACAGCACACCAACATACAACAACAGCGGCATATACAAACTAACATGCAGGGACTGCGACATGGTATACATAGGAAAAACGACACGGAAACTAACAACTAGATATAAGGAGCACATACGTTCGTTTACACATAACAAAGCAGACTCCAACTACGCAACACACCTACAGAATCACACACACGAACCCGATACCATGGCAAACTCAATGACGCTACTACACAAACAAAAGAAGGGACTTAGACTTGACGTACTAGAGAAATTAGAGATCTACAAATACAAAAAACCCACGGAAATATTATCAACGAACAAATAATGACCAACTCCGACACAATATTTTCAGTCCTCGACCCAATCCTTGTCAAAAAAAGAAAACGCGACGAACCCGACAACGATAATCCCACGATCCTGAAAAGACCCAAACTTAATGACCCTCGTTAACACCTAATTAACCAGACCTACCCCTCCGAAAAAAGTTTCACATATAAAAAGATGGACACCGCGACAAAGACATCAGAACGGGCTGAAGATGGCTGTATGCAGCCGAAACGCGTCCTCGAGATCCACAAAGCAAGGCCCGGCGGACCCAAGCTACCCAGAGTCAATTTATAATCATTAAAATTGTCAACAAATGAGGTGTGCACACTTCCGAGCGATATATTTATGTACTTCCCAAATTAATCTGTATGCCGAACCGATAGTTGGGCGAATTCATGCTAAGCCAGATATAGAAACGTTACAGATTCATCATTCCCAATATGAGGATGAGACGGTTTGATATCTTAGCGTTAAACGCAATTAGCTAGTCCTAGTAGGCATGCAGTGCATAAATCAAAGCAACTAATTTGGCAGCGAGAACACTAGAAATCACAGGGGCGCGACTCAGTACAAAAGGCAACGAGTCCTGGGTGCTGTTCTCGCGGTCAAGTACTGCGTTTTCAAGCCTCCTTTGCACGCAAATTCACGGATACCACTTAGGTTGGGAATTCGGGCTTAAACTTTTATTGACTTCCAAATGATTTTTTTTGTATGAAACTCTGCAAGAAAATTAACCTTTTACCCTTAGCCGAACTTCCGCGCACACTCTCCTTCCGATTCAAAGAAAACCACTTTTCTTTTGGTTTTGCCACACACGTTTCGAGGAATAATGATATTGGAATCGTCGTTTACACAGTAACAAAATAAATCCACGCGGCACAATATTACGACAATTTCGTATTATTCGCTGGCTTTGATCGATCGAATTTTAGAATTTCCTTCATATTTAGGGATTGCAGCACAAAACAAGAAACAGATAGAGAGTAAAATCACAAGATAACAATGTAATTCGCCCGCAAAGGATTCCGTACATGAGCCAGGGAGCGGAATTCAAAACGCAGGTCCGCTCTCTGAACTCGAATATTCGTCCCAGAATCAGGATCTTGAAACCGTTAAAGTAATCACGCAATTTACAGTTGGAGACCTTGCCTTGCCTGTCCCTTCATCGGTATGCTTCTCCGTTTTTCATTCCGTGCACTTTTTTTGTGCAATTACAACTTAAGGGGTTTGGAGTCGCACCCACCCGCGCGCACATGCACTCTCGACCCGAACGAACCGCTCGTCGGCAACGGGATCCCCCGCATGTTCGTCGTGGTGGCTTTTTCTTCCGCCAGCGTGTCGCCCTGACACCATTGTCACACTTTCGAGGTGAATTTAAGATAAACTCGTAACTCTCAAGTGTGTCATCTTGTGAAATTGCCACACTTGAGAGGTGAATTACTACAACATTATGTGTTTAATTAGTAAGGGAACTTCTATATGAAATTGTGAGAACGATTGGGCAACTTAAGGGGTAAATTAGCAGCATCAAATTGGGTGCTCACTGGAAGCCACACACATGGAAATTTTGCAGCCATATTGTATGATTGTTTCAAGTCATAATGTGATTTTTACTCCGTTGTATGCATTCCTTTTGCAAGTTTCTGCGACTTATAGTTTTTCTCAGCAACGTTGTACACCTGGCATGTATCTATTCACCACGAGTCAGAAGATGGTTTGAAATTTTTTCCAAATACTCTGTAGAATTCATGTATTCCTTTCGGCCTTAATATATTGTCAAAATAGGCTACGTAAACAAGGACGCTGTTTTTCCATTTTTTATTTCCTATTCGATAAAATTCATGCAAACCTTGCCTGAAGAGGTCTAAATTTAAGACGTGAAGTCTTTTCGACGTTTACGTAGTTTTCTTGCTGCAACTATTTTCAATATTCATGCCATATTCTGTTTTCATTTCTATTCGTTGTTTACTCTCTTTTAGGTAATATAATGTAAACATGTATAATGTATAATGTAAACATCAAAAAGATTATAGCAGAAAAAAGATAACATGTTTACATCAGGCTAATTAAAAATTTCTTAATATATTTTCCATTGAAGCATAATATCCTCCTTACAGATGCACACGGTTTCGAAAATTCTAAATAAATATCTTTCAATTCAGAAAGGATAACATCAATAGATATATTTTGATTTTCACATCAAACTAAATGCGGACCAGCTCACTTAATAAAAATTAACAGTTATCATTATACTTCAAATTCTAGCTTAAGATTTTTCTGACCGGCAACATTGTACTGAACCTATATCCTATCACCGGGTATTCTATCGTCATTTAAAATAATGAAGTTAAACGTTAATAAACTCCAATAAATTTTATTTGTATTGGAATTAATGAAATTTTGATTTTGGACAAATTTTTTATATAAATTTTATTTTTTTTTGTAGGTTAAACTGTGCTGCAGTCACCTGCGTGGATTGGTACCAAACATGTTTAACAGGTACCCAACCCCTACTAATCTAATAACAATGATTGTAAATGTATACATATTTATATTTTGATGAAAGCTACTGCATTGACGAAAAAAAAGAAATACTGCTTCTTGTTCATCCAGGACTGGCCAGAAGAAAAGCGGCTTTGTTGTAAAACGAAACTTTAGCGGAGATTTTAACCTGACTACTTCAAAGGGGGTTAGGATTAATGGATGAAATGGAAAAATTAGTATGGAGAATGTGAAGTTTACATTGCATCGGAGGTGGGCTTCAAACAACAATGTTTAAACCAGCCAAAAACAGCCGTATGGTTAAAATCGATAAACTTCTACTACAACCGAACCAGTAAATGAAAACAGACAAATGAAAAATTGGAAGCGTCGAAAACGTTCAGGCACTACTGATCAAATCGGCCGATGAAAGATCTTAAGCGTATATGTTGCGAGAAATACATGGAGCCACAAAACCAGATGACATCACAAAAGAACAGTGGGCTGGTCAACGACTAGATGGCTTGAAGCTAATCTTAGGTATGGCGAAGTGACGGGGTTTCCAAGAAACTCTAACGAATGCCAAAGCGCAACATCGAAATTTTCGAATTAGTCTGCATCGAAATATTATGTCCAAAATTCGCTCAGATATATTTGCTTAAGCCTATATCCTGATGCTGAATAAGCAACATCACACCGAAAGATCGCAAACACGTTATTCCGACGAATGTGGTACAGTTGCCACTTTGGTATTAGTATATCTAATAGCAATATATGCTTAAAAAATTAAAAAAATTCTTGTTAGATTTCATTTTTAGGTTGATATTTTTATTTTGCAACAGACAGCTGTTTCGAGGCCGATATGGTCTAAGAAGGGACCATATCGGCCTCGAAACAGCTGTCTGTTGCAAAATAAAAATATCAACCTAAAAATGGAATCTAACAAGAATTTTTTTAATTTTTTAGAAGGTTGCAAACATCCGAACCAACAATTGAAAAAAAAAAAAAATATATGCTTTTCAATGTAAAATTTAAAAAAATACGTTTTTTAGTTATTTCTTGATGAGGAATAATATTAGCTTCAAATTCTTCAGACGCTTGCATACGTGTATGAACACGTGTAGGGCCTTTTTATCTTATACCTCTATGATCTCTATGCATATATTTGTTAGTATGTATTTGAAGTATGGAAGCTTCTTGCCTCGAGTCACCAGAGTCGTGGACCAAATTCTTATATTGCTGGTTTCAAATGCTGGCTTGCAGGTAGTCATGCTGCTCTCCAGTCCTAGAAATCGGCACTTGGCGCTCAAAGTACTGAGATTGCTGGCGCTGTCTTCTATTGTCGGTGCTCGGAGAAACGCCTTCACAAAGGACTCCTCGGCGATTGCGCCAGCCTCAATATGACCCGGGTAGTTGGCTTTGATCGTGATTGCTGAACTACTTAAGATTACAGTCTACTCAATGCTAGCACCCATTCGGACCGCTACCTATCGCTCTTCATCGAGTATCTAATCCAGAAAGTCTGCGGCTTAGTATTTTCAGACGCTAGTCTCCGGGGTGCCTTTTACTAAAAACCTGTTGCTACCAAACTTTCAACCTGAGGATACCTTTTGGCTCATGAAACGTGGCCATAACGATGGAGTGCGCTCTCAACTATTTGCTAAAGCACCTGGATTCCGTCTGTGCCTGCCAAGATGAAATTTTGATAGTATCGGCCAGCCACAACTATCGTGAGCGCGATCACGAGCTGCCTCTCTCGATGTTGCAGGCAGTAAAGCTCCAGACCAACCGGGATGAATGCCGAGTCGCAGTCTTTATTGAAGACTCTTCTGCAAGACCGCATTTCGACCAGCACCTCCCAATATGCCAAGAAATTGCCAGTCTCCTTGACACTCGTGCATCATTTTCACCATGCCTGGTAGTATGTTCCCTGAAAAAGGAATTTGTAATGAGTGCGTTAGAACAAATTTATTGAGGTTAAAGCACTCTGCAGCTGCTTTCCAGCCCTTCTTTCGCCTTCGCAATCGTTAACTTTACTTGCTGACGTATCTAACTTACCGTAAAGGTGGCAATGGACCACTCATAGAGTAATGGCACTTGGACCTAGCACAGCGCTCGAGAAAAGCCTCGCTTGTCTACAGCAGACACTTGGACTGCATCGTTGGATCAGAAACATTATTGAAATTCACAAAATCCGAAGACAACATTATCTTCGAAACGCTTTCACGGAAAGAGACACGCAGCAAAGTTGAGCAATCATTACGGCCCAGGTGACAGACCAATCAGTGTGCACAGATCTAAGAAATCTCAAAACACCAGATAGCAATTTCGTTCATTCACTTCAACTTCATTAAGATTCAGCAATGTGAAGGCGATGAGAGTTAACTCACCAAGGTCAACCATTACGCGCGCTACATTTAGCATGCTACTTCATATTACCTCGTTCAAGGCGCCAGTTTGAGGACGATCTCCTTAACTATCTGTTTTGATTCCTACAAATCAACCACGTTTAAACCATACTTTCCGCCGAACAAACGTTACGGCGTTACGTAACGTTAACGGCTAACGTTATGCTGGAACTTCATCTTTCATGACTTATCAATTTTATGTAGGCAAATCTGAAATCAAACCGTGTCCGATTAATATCTGGGTCACGTAGAAGTCCGTCTAATCAGGCTTTCGACTGAGCCACGATCTCAAGTTGTTGCTGAGTCGCGCGGACAATTTTCTTTTCGTACGTGTTTAATTCATAGACCAATTTCCTAGTATTTTAATATTCAATTAAAAAGTGTCACTGCTTTTAAAGAAACTGCTTTCCTAAATGTAATGTTAAGTGACTGTCAATTTTTAAAAGAAAGGCGGCCGAACATAATGTAAATGTAAATAATGATTTTAAATGTGATTCGATGAATGAAGATTTTTCGTTTTACAGATTATATGCTTTAATTAGTTAGGGAACATGTATGTGAAAAGGAATGAATTTTATGAATTTTTTCCAAAAGCAAGTCAAATATATACCCTCCAGGGAGTGCTTTAACCTCAATAAATTTGTTCTAACGCACTCATTACAAATTCCTTTTTCAGGGAACATACTACCAGGCATGGTGAAAATGATGCACGTTTTCAGTAAAATAGATTACTTTGAGTCCAAGACATATCAGTTTTTGAACTGTTGCAGGTTGGGACACTCACCACTCTTCTGAAAAAAAAAAAAACACAAATAAATCTTGCCTGAAATGTGGCTCGGAAAACTGTTAAGGCACTTGCAACATAATTTGATTTCTGCTATGCAAGTAGAAGCTACCTCTATTATCTATGTCTCTAATAGTGGTGTCAGAGAAAATATATTCTGGGCTCAACTTGGCGGAAATGCTCAGATGGATTTACTTCATCTTCAAAACAACGGATGCAAATACCATTAGGGACATGCCAAAAACAGTAGTCTGAACTTTGCATAGCTGCAATTGCAACGGTCCCGATTTTCTTAACTTTTTGGATTTATTTGGAAAATTAATTTCACATTTTTATGAAAATAATTTTTCCTACTCACAATTACTTGTACTCAACTGGTTTTTGATTGGAAAACATTCAGCATCAAAAGCCAGAAAGTAAAACAACGAAACCAAACAAAATTCAAACAAAAGGCAGCTTAGAAATAGTAGATAAGCAGTAGTTATGCACAGGTTACAGCTTATCCTACCATAAACCAGTCACGACAACGAGGGATCTTCTCTTTAGTTGACCGCAATATGATAAAAATGCAATATGACGTAGGAAAAATCTCGCAAGCCTACTATATGAGATAACAGCATGAACATTTTAAGTATCCAGTAGACTGGGATAGAATGGAAAATTTTGCAAGCCATGCAAAAGCAAATTTGTATAGGGTTGGTTATAGTTTTAATTTGAATATTGAAGCTACAGTGAAATGGGAGTATGAATGATACATACTACCTTGAATGCTACATACTACTACTAAAAATTTCCCGAAATCACGACCGTGTAGCGCTCCCAGTCATCCGATTTGAGTTCCCTTTTTTTAGGTTGCCACATCTGTAATTGCCATACAGCAGCTTGATAGCTTGAGTGATAGTATTGAGTACATCTGCGTTTGTGCGTGTTTTCGATTTTGTACAATTTTAAAAATGGAATTGAATTTACAACAACGAGTTTGTATTGAATTTTGAAAAATAAAAATGGTTTTAAATGTTGCGATGACATTGCAAGTGTTAGAAAAGTGTTTTGGCAACGATACTCTGAAGAAAACAGCCGTTTATCAGTAGCATGAACGTTTCAGGATGCCCGTAGGTCGTATGGATGAAAAAAGAATCGATGACCGTAGGTCGCAAACTGACCATGAGAGAGATGGCAAAGATGTTGGACATTTCTTTTGGATCCGTTGAAGATATTTTGGTTAATGATTTGTGCCTCAGACGTGTTGTCGCAAAGCTAGTGCCGATTTCTGAGTATGTCACGCAATCCAAACACCAAGCGAGTGAATGGTGTGCACCGAATGAGGCGCAACAGAAAAAACCACGTCGTTTTCAGTCGAAAAAGAAGGCGATGGAAAAGATTTCATGGATTATAAGGGTGTTGTGCAACATGGATTCCATTCACAAGGCCAGACATAATATTTGAGCGTTATAAACGTTTGCGTGAAGCGATTCGCAAAAAAATCAGATTTGGCTAAAAACGAATAGATTCCACCTGATTTGGCACCCTGTGACTTTTTCCTATTCGGCCGACTGAGGAAACCCCTCCGCGGAAAGCGTTTCAGCACTTCCGCGCATCAGATGGCTCTGATGGCCATACCGCAAACCGAATATGAAAAATGTATCGAGGATTGGATCAAACACTGCCATAAGTGCGGGACAGTGGATGATAAGTATTTTCAAGGGGTCAATTTCGATTTTGATGTATAATCTTGTATTTTTATCTTTTAGTTGTTAATTTTTCATTCCAAATTGCTATGTTTTGTTTTAATTCTGACAGAAATATATGTCAGGAGTAAGTTACTCCTTTCTTCAGTGTCAATTAACTTCTAATGTTACAAGACCTTGTTTGGCATATTTAAATTAAAACTAACTCAAAGTTTCTGATTACGTAAAGTCTAATTGCTTAGGTTATAACTACTATTGGATTTAATAGTCTGCGTACCAATCTTTAATTTACTAATTCTTTCTTATGGCCTACTTACAATGGGGTTTTATTACCTGCGTACATATCTAAGTATTACTGGAATTCTTTTTATTACTGCTTATTTATTTATTTCTAAAAAAGAAGACAAACTTAGCGCTATTTCACTATATCCAGGTGGCCATTTCCCAACGTGGAATCCTCGTTTTGGTTGGCTACGTTATAATCCAATGATTCATACACGTCCAGTGTTCGTATGTTTCTTACTTTCTGCACTACCGTGAGATCGGTCCATTTTATTTGATATCCCTCGCAAATATGTGTCGCTCCTTTGTGTGCTCCTCGAATTTTATTTTAACCGTTCCTCTTGTTTGTCCAATTTGTCAGTATTTGCATTTAATTTGTAGATACTGCACTTCTCTTCTTTCTTCTTGTTATCATTTGTATTCGTGAACCTACTCTTTAGGTGAAACTGGACAATGCTTGGGATTGGCTGGATATTTACTTCTTTTAATAATCGGCTTAAGGCTCCTGTTAGATCTGAGTTCACGACCACTGCCCTTTTATGTTCTCTTTGTTTTTTACTTCTATGTGGAGTGTAGTAAAGCTATCTCGTGTTCTTCTTCCTTCAATTTTCTTAGTCATTCCTGACATCGTCCTTGCTTCATATCCATTTTCCTTCGCTGCATCCAAAATGTAGTTTGTTTCCTTAATTCGGGTTTTCTTGCTCGAAGCTACTGACAGTGAGTATGCAAGTTTTGATGTACGTGGTACGGTCCTTTGAGTGCTTGAATTTTTTCGGTATGTGTCCAATCCTAATTTTCCATTAGCCCTCATAATTTTTGAATCGAGGTTTAATTTTAATTTAAATCAAACTTCCGATGACATGTGGAACACAAAATCTGTGATCCCCTGAACTTTAGCCATTTCATTCTTCTCGGTATAATGTCCTCCAATCAGTGACTCGAACTTCTTTGATGAGATCTTGTAATTTTTCGCTTTCTCGCACTCAAATGCTCGTTGACCTTTATCCAATAAATTAGTCATTAGTCAGAAACAGAAAACAATGCGTGGAGTTTCTACGATTTTTCAGATTACTAATGCAGAACAGCTCAACTACTGATGTTATGATGAACTTATAGGAAGAGGAACAATACGACCGTTTCTCGATATTGGAAACGCTGGTCAATTTTTCGTATTCAAATCTAACTGACAGAATATATAGTTAAAAAAAATCGAAATTTTTAATAGGAAACGTAATATTTTTGCGAGTGACGAAGGTATTTCAGCTTAAATTTTAACCATATACCATATTGTGTAGATTTCTTAAATTATTAAAAGTTGAAATCGACTCGAATATGTTCGAGCATAAATATAACTAGGCACCGATAGAGCTATTAATTTTTTTTAAACTTTAAATTTGTACAAATCTGTGATGCAATACAATATGTGATCCATGCAAAGGATATGAAAACTGAAGACGATGCAGAAGACGATGATTTCTATGTTATGAAAATGGATCCGCATGTTAAAAATGGGGCAATGCAGGGTGAAAGATACACGACTTATTTAAAAATTCAAAGCAGACAACTCAAAAATATATTAACAAATACAACGTATGGAACCGAGCAAAATATAATAGTCAGCATAGCAAGTAGTATAGCAAGTAAGAAGTCTAATATAAGTAAGTATTAATTAATCATAAATTTTAATATGATAAATTAATCATATATTCCACTAATAATTACATGTACAATTAATCTGTTTATTCTATAAATGTAAATTTTTGAACTATAGATGTTGAACAGTGTAAAAAAGGTAGAAGTTGAAACAAAGTAAGTAAGTAAAGTAAATAAGTAAGCTTAATGAAAATCAAAAGGAATACAGACACTTAAAAAGGTGGGCTTTGTAAAATAAACTACAATGCGTACAACAAAGATAGAACAACGGGACAGTTGCTCATTATATCGTAATCTACGCGATACAGGTCAATGGAATATTCTACATTAGCCATAGTGACCTGAAACTTTTTACTATTGATATCCTAAACGACACGATTCAGGTCTATAAGATAATATATTGTTGCGCTTTGGCCAGGTGCGCGACCTGTTTGTTCTTCGCAAATTTTAGCAATAGTGAATAAAACACACCCGAATAATTTAAAATTAGGTACATAACATTTATTCTTAAAATTTCAAACACTTTACAATTACTTCACTGAATCACTATTTCACTTTTATGAGTTCACCTTTACATTAATTAATTAATCACTTTTATAATCACTTATATTCGAATATGATTTTACTTCACCACGCTCTGCACTATTTTTATCGCGCCTTGTCGCTCGCTGCTTCACTTCATTCACAATACTCTCTTCGCCGCTCGCCGTAGTCACTTTTATACAACTACCAATCAACCCAGAATCTTCCATGTGGATTGTTCTCGTGTTGACGCGCTGAGTCACTTGCACCTGGATTTGTTGTACTCAATGCACGCGACATGTTTATGTTTATGCTTTCGAGAATTATCGATGTATTGGTAGTCGTAAACTTGTATACGACTTTTCTCTTAAGACGACTACAGGGGCGCGTAACCTTTCCTGAACATGTCACACTATCCCCGCCTTATATCTTTTTCGCCCCGAAAAAGTGTCGGAGATCTGCGTTTCCGACGCCGTGGGTTATATAGCCACACCAAGTCGTCTGGCTGGAATCCAGATGAGTTTGTCATTAAGTTGTACCTGGTTTTCATGCGATCAGTGGTTTACTATATTTGCTTCCGCACTATTATGTGTATTTGATTCAGCCGTTGCCGTAAGTCGCTTGTATACTCCGAAATGGGTTAGGGCTTCTCAGGGGGTGTCCCAACCTTTACATCAGCTGGTAGTTGAATCATTTTTCCAAAGATGACTTTCGCGGGCGCTTCTCCTGTCGATGCATTTTCTGCAGTTCGGTATGCCTTCAAAAATAATGGAATGTGTCGATCCCAATCTCTCTGATTTTCATCATCCATCTTGGCCAATTATTTATTTAGCGTGTCATTGAACCGTTCGACCATTCCATCGGACTGGGGGTGAAGTGGTGTTGTCCGTGTTTTCCGTATTCCCAACAGTTCACAGATAACTTGTGACTCGAAGTTTCTGCCTTGGTCTGAATGTAGTTCATGGGGTGCACCATATCTACTAACACACTATGAAACGATTTCCTCCGCCACAGTAGTTGCCTCCTGGTTAGGAATCGGGTAGACTTCTGGCCACTTACTGAAGTAATCAGCTACAACGAGTAGATACCGACTTCCCCAATCAGACTCGGGAAAGGGTCCTGCGATATCTACAGCTATTCTTTCGAATGGTACCCCCACGTTATAGGTCTACATTTGCCCTCTCGTTCTTCGATTTGGGCCTTTAACGGACGCACATATTGTGCATTTACGACACCAGTCAAGAACGTCGTCTCGAGCGTGGAGCCAGTAGAATCTTTCTCACACCTTCGTCAGGGTCTTGTCCACCCTAAGGTGACCTCCTGATGTGCCTTCATGCATTTCCTTTAGTACTCCTTTGACCCGACTCTTAGGAAGAACTATTTGCATCCTATATGAAGTGTCGTCTGCCGTTTCCCATGTCCGATTCAGAACTCCATCTTCGCCCTCAAGGGAATTCCATTGAGCTCAATAGCTTTTTAACACCATGCCACGTGCTGATATGTCCTTCTACTCGGGACGTCCAGTTGTCTCCTTCCATACCAACAATGGTCCAATATCATCATCTGCTAGCTGAGCGTCCCGCAGTTCGTGCTGCGTCCAACCCTCGTCGACTTCCGTTGTGATAACACGTATATCCACACCTTGTTCTTTTTCCTCAGACCTTCGGCAATGTTTACAAGCCGCTGGACATGGGCGACGGGATAAAGCGTCGGCATTCCCATGCACTCCTCCTTTTCGATGGACGATTTCGTAATCATAGGACTGTAGCCTTTGGATCCATCTAGCAACTTGCCTTTCTGGGTTTCTAAAATGAAGCAGCCATCTCAGGGAAGCATAATCTGTTCGAATAGCGAATTTCTGTCCATAAAGGTACTTGTAGAACTGCTTTGTTGCTTCAGTTATAGCCAGTAGTTCTTTCATGGTTACGCAGTAGTTCCTTTCACTTTTTTACAGAACTCGGCTGTAGTATGAGATTACTCACTCCTCACCGTCGACCTGCTGTGACAATACGGCCCCAATCCAGTTGTTACTCGCATCGGTATCTACTACGAACATTCTTTCAGGTTTGGGGTACGCTAGAACCGGTGATTCACAGAGTTTATTCTTCAATATCTCGAAGGCTTTTTCACACTGCTCGATCCAGATAAAGGGGCGATTCTTTTCCATGAGCTTATGGAGACACTTCGCTATTTTTGCAAAGTCTTTAACGAATCGGCGATAATAGGTCGCCAGTCCAAGGAAACTTCGAAGTTGTCGTTTGTTATTAGGTTTCGGCCAACTTCTCACAGCTTCTATTTTCTCACGGTCCGTTTTCACACCTTTTGCCGATACAACATGTCCTAGGTACCTTACTTCAGCTGCGAAAAGTGTGAACTTCTTTGGACTCAGCTTGAAGTTAGCCCATCGTAGCTTTGAGAACACCTCTTCCAAGTTGCGCACATGTTCGTCAAACGTCCTCCCTATGACAATGATGTCACCCAGATATACCAAGCACGTTTTCCAGCTTAACCCGCAGAGTACATATTCCATGAGACGTTCAAATGTTGCTGGAGCATTGCAAAGCGCAAATGACATCACTACAAATTGCCACAATCCAGTACCAACTGAGAATGCAGTTTTCTCTCTGTCTTTCTTATTGATTTCAAACTGCCAGTATCCACTCTTTAAGTCAAGAGTAGAAAACCACTTCGAATCCGCCATTGTATCCATAATGTCGTCGATGCGCGGAAGTGGGTAGCTGTCTTTTTTCGTGACATCGTTGAGCTGCCTGTAGTCGACACAAAACCTAGTGCTTCCATCTTTTTTCTTTACCAGGACTACAGGTGAGGCCCACGGGCTGATTGAAGGCTCGATTACTCTTTGTTTTTCCAAGTCGGAGATCATTGCGCTTACTTCTCCCTGCTTGGCTAATGGAAGTCGTCTTGGTGCTTGTCGAATCGGCTTAGCCTCTTGTGTGTCAATAACGTGAGTCACCATACTCGTACGTCATTGATCGTCGTGACCAGTTGAGAAAATATCGCGATATTTGTTCACCAATTCCGAGGCTTTCTTGAACTGCTCTGTTGATATCTTGGCTGGCTCCAATAAGGTCGACACTAACTCGGGGGATTCCCCGGTATTTTGTTTCCTAGCTGAATATTGGCTATCTCCCGCTTCCAAAGATGTTACAGTAGAGACAAGCTGACAGCTCCCGATAATGTCTCCAGCTTTGATGTGGGTAACTGAGTCCGAGGCGTTGAGGACTCTAACCGGCACGCATCAACTCTTATTTGTTGTTACTAGTGTCCGTCCTAATATTAGATTACGCAGTGCCGGTGTTTCTGTTGGCTCAATAAGGTATGATGTACGGTCTCCAGGATCACCTTCAAATTTGGCCCATACAATGCTCTCTGCGGATTTTGGCACATCAGTGTCGGTACTTACGACCACTTTCTGTGTTGAGATGTTGTCGTAATGACCTTCCATTAAGATTTCAACATTCCGCCATCTCAAGACCCGTCTGCCCAAATCCAACGTGAACCCGTGTGGTCTTAGGAAACCCATTCCCCAGATGCAGTCGTCTATTATATCGGCAATGAGAAACTCATATTGAAACAGTAAATCCCCTACTTGTACTTGGAGTTGGGTCTTACCGTATACGGGTGCTGCTTCTCCCGTTGCTGTTCGTAGCAAAAGTGGTTTGCCTTTCCAGAGAACACGTCCGCTCACAAAATCTGGTCGCAATATTGACCTTGTTGAACCAGTATCAATAGTGACGGTGTAAGATTCACCGTCGACTTGTCCACGAACAAGCTCTTACGCGTTTCCCGACCCCTTGGATTGAGGGGACTTATTGCCAGACTCTGTTTTTGTCCTTAACCTCCTTTTAGCAGCACATGCCGGGCAATAGCTTGGTGTTTTACGCTGCTTGGAGCCCCATTGCAGGTGCCCTCGTTCACCACAATTCCAGCATGTAGGTGAAACCTACACCTTCGACCTCCTGCTCATGCCAACACGTTCACATCTGCATTCTTCCGTTGTAATCTCCCGGATCGTAGCTGTGTGATGAGCGGTTGTTTTGGCTGTTTCGAAATTTAAACAAAAGGCCAGTGCGTCCTTTACTGAGCGTTTTTCGGCTAGGCGGACCGCTTGTTGCATTTCCCTGTCCTGCAACGCGCTAATTAAAGCCTCCGTTGCCACATCGTCCCGATGATCTGGGTTGTATGCAGGGTAAGCCAAAAGTGCAAGCCTTTCAATATCCTGGGCTAATTGCTGTAGGGTTTCACCTGGTTTCTGCATCCGGTTGCGCACCTGCGACCTGTGGATCTGCTTCAGGTGATGATCTCCATCCCTCATATCGAGTGCGTTCATGGTAGCGATGTAGCTTGACTGCGACTCGACAGGGATAGTTTGAAGTATTTCCGCAGCTGGGCCTCTCAGGGCAAGAATTCAGGCTGTTGCTCGCTACTGCTCATTCCAGTGATTTGTTTGAGCGACAGCTTCACACTGAGTTTTGTAGATGCTCCAAGAATTTGTCCTTCGAAAGTTGGTGCTTGTACATTCCTTGTTGAGATACTGGCTGTACTCGCTATCGGGTTCAGGTTGCTTGCTATCGTTACGTGGGCTTGCCTTATGTCTTCCTTCATTCTGTCAATCTCTTCCCGCACCGTTTCTGCTTTGCTTACCCTTTCTTCCACTTTATCCATCCTGTCTTCGAAACCTTTAACTTGAAGGTAAAGCTTTTGGCTTAGTTCACCTAAATCTGCTGATTGCTGGTCCAGTTTCTGTTTCATGTCTGCTGACTGCTGGTTGAACGCTGTTGACTGCCGGTCGAGCTTCTCGTTTAAGTCGGTTGATTGCTTTTGCATTACCATCAACATCCGCATCAGCCCTTTCGCAGTCAGAATTTGTTCCTCCTCCTCTCCTCCAGTGCAATTTTCAGCATCGGGAAACTCAAACGACTCTGGAGCCATCCCTTTCGCTGCCAGCGCTTCGTTTAACCGGGTGATAAGTCTAGCTTTGCTTCCTTAGGTGGAAATTTTCCGTTTTTTCAATTCCTCCTTTAGTTCTGGTAGAATAAGTGCGTTGATTTTACCCGGCATATTTTGTTTTTGTTTACGAATTGTCTTCAATGCAAAAGTTCACAAAAGTGTTAGCTATAGTTCGTGTTCTTTTTTTTTTGTTAAAGTGTTTGAGTTTGTCCACTTCACTATTGCACGAATAATCCCACTTTCTGACTCCAGTATTGCGCTTTAGTCAGGTGCGCGACCTGTTTGCTCTTCGCAAATTTTAGCAATAGTGAATAAAACACACCCGAATAATTTAAAATTAGGTACATAACATTTATTCTTAAAATTTCAAACACTTTACAATTACTTCACTGAATCACTATTTCACTTTTATGAGTTCACCTTTACATTAATTAATTAATCACTTTTATAATCACTTATATTCGAATATGATTTTACTTCACCACGCTCTGCACTATTTTTATCGCGCCTTGTCGCTCGCTGCTTCACTTCATTCACAATACTCTCTTCGCCGCTCGCCGTAGTCACTTTTATACAACTACCAATCAACCCAGAATCTTCCATGTGGATTGTTCTCGTGTTGACGCGCTGAGTCACTTGCACCTGGATTTGTTGTACTCAATGCACGCGACATGTTTATGTTTATGCTTTCGAGAATTATCGATGTATTGGTAGTCGTAAACTTGTATACGACTTTTCTCTTAAGACGACTACAGGGGCGCGTAACCTTTTCCGAACATGTCACAATATGAATTAGACAAAATGAACTAAAATACACATTTCTGACTGAAAATAATTAAGGTCCCCTTTTAGAAAATATGGCAAAATTATGACTTTTATATTTGTAATAGGACAGCGCCAAATGCTTGTCTCTTAAATAAGCTTTATTTATTTCATCAGGCCCCTTTAATTTCAGCTTTTAAATTGAAACCTTCGTAATAATGACATGAAGACACAATCTGTGTCACAAGTTTTAAAGACCAAGAATTCAAATTGTTAGGGAAAAAGGACGTGGTAAAGTACTTAATCTACCATTTGGTTTTTTTTTAACTTTTGCTTGTATTAATCTCTCCATTTTGTGCTTCAATTTTTGACTTTACTTGCACTCCAGTGGCCATTGTCTATTTGTGATGACCAGCGTTTTTATGCTGCCCTAATTTAAGATGTACGGTTTGTCAATCACCATCGTAATGCCACATGGTTCGCTGAGAAATGAAACACCTGGCCATAAAAACGTTTGTAGAAATGTTTCACTATTTCGAAAATTTCCAGAAATTCTCTTATTGTCCGACAGTAGTTTCGCTCAGCGTTTGATAAGACTTTGCAATAAAATCCAAGTACTCATTCTTGGCCATCAATACCTCTTAAACCATAACAGTACGATATGCATTCTAAAAATTGCCAGTGGATATGGATCCGAACTTCCACATTCTGTATAGTAATACTGGAAAGTGTACTTTTGTATCATGAAATTTTACAATTACAAGAAAGCTGCTGGTTATTATTAATTAACAAGGCTGATTCGAGTTCATTTGCATTTGGGGTCAGATCTGTGTCGAAAGTTTATTTGCCTGATGAAGACTTCGATGAAGCAATAGCAACATCGTTAATCGGTGGTGTATGCACGTCACTCACCTGGACTTTGTTTTAAAACATTTGCGGTTTCATGGGTTTATCAACATCTGCAGTGTCAATTTATTCCATAATGATAATAAAACAATTTTAAAGAACTTTATTTTCTTTATTTGATTTGGATTGCGGCAGTAACTCATTTGTGACTCAACTCAGAACTACATCTTTGAATATAAAATGTACATCTACATCTACATCATCTACATTGAATATAAAAGTTGACTCTATTAGTCAGCATAAATTCATGTTGCTGGAATCTGTAATTTCAGCAATTGGAAAAGTTTATTTGACATACATTCATTAATGTTACAACACATTTGTAAGCAGATTGCAACCTGGTGTCATGGGTTGAATGACTTGAAGTTATGTAAAATAAATTGATTAGCTTTTAATAATAGAATATGTGTTGAATAATTTTTTGAGAAATTTGGGCATACCAATGTTCATTAATTTAACTCAGATAGTTGGTACTGCTGGGGGGGGGGGGGGTTTCAAAGATTTATGACGTAACTACTTCTCCTTTGTTCGAAACTTCTCCTGAATTTTATTGATTACATTGGCTTTAATTGACTTGTATTTTTCTTAAAGTATGTGTATGAGATTAACAGTACAATTACACCTGTAATGGTCATCATCGATGTTACCATGAACATTTTTCAACAATTTTTCCTGGTATGGAATTTTAATTCTTTTAGTTGTTAAATACTTTTTATCCGGTATCAAAATTGTCCTTTGAAAGTTCATTGTTACATAGTGTCATTAATTTTATAAATGAAGCAATTGCGAAATTTCGTCGAACTTTTTACCACATAACCTAGCGTGATAACCTTTGTTTCGAAAATACAACTATAAAACTTAAATAAATAATTTTCGATTACGCCACATGTATTTGTAATATCCAATTATTAAGATCAATTAACTATTAAGATCTTCAACTATTTGACTAACGTTGAGTCCCTAGGCAAGTTTCAGGTTGAATCGTGTAATCTTGGATGATAAGATATCTACTTTTTACTACTATTTGTGGTTATATTTTCATTGAGTGTCCAGAAAGGAATGCTCGTTATATGGCACGGAGCTGCGTCATAGTCGCGGTACTTTTAATGTAATTATCCATTAGCTGTTCTAGAATGTTCAGTATAAAAAGCGTGCAATTTTTAAGATCATCATTCTTCTAATTGACTGCTTTGTTTTGAGAAATAATTTAGCTTTCTCTAGTCGAAATCAATGTAGCCTTTGAAGTTCCGTTTTACTGTAATGTCTGTTTTCGTTAGGGTATTTGGATATATTTTAGCGCTTCCTGGGAGCTCCTGTCCAATACGAGGTAATTCTTTCAAGTTTCGTATTAATGTGGTATCGGTATTTGTGAGTATAATTGGATAGATTTTACTGGTTCCTGGTGAGTTATTGCTTTTATTCTACCCGTTTGTTCTCTTCATAGCATGATTTTCTTCAGGATATTCCAATGTTCCTTATCAGAGCAATTCTTCATCAGATCGACCGCTATAGGTCTAACCACATTATTTTCCAGTATAACTGCGTGGGTACTGGATGAGCCTATTCTTCAATTTTATTTGCAACTTTACTTTTAATTAAAAGCAAATAGGCTTAAAGAAAAATTTCAAAAAACAACGTATAAGATTTATAAAGGCCAGCGTATCAAAATGTTTGCATTTAAAAGTGCAAACGATGGAAGAAGTTTCAGGGTTCATAACCAAAATAAAGGAATTTATAATGCATATTAAGCGCAGTAGTATGGTACGAAGAGTGACACGCTGTGTTATTGAGGAGTCCCTAATTAATACAAAAAATTGCTTTTTCAAAGCACTCAAGAGAGTGCAAAGTTAATTACAGCATTGATCAAAGGGAACGTTTTCGTCGTTTTGTCATTTGATGTATGATCTCCTTTGCTGTAATAATAACACCTACCCTTCCTGGATTTCCTTCACTTTATAATGATTGAAACAAATTTTGAATCTACCAGATTCTCGCTTCCGCAATCATATTTCAGCATTGGCATAATATTATAATCACCTTACGCAATAGGAGACTTAATATCATTGCTTGTCGCAGAGGCCTACTTACCCCGCTGGATATTTCTATAACAGATCAGTTCTGTTTTGATTACCTTTCGTGAACGTAGCTCACTTAGCACATTATCTGAACTATTCCCTCTTTCTTTTCACCAGCTTAGACAATTACATGATGCTTATGACGGCAAGGGCCAATTGTGTTGCCTTTGCTGTTTCTCCCACAGGAACAAAGAAAACGGAGCCATATCACAAATTTTTTACTTTTATCACGAGTCATGTACTTTTTTACGACAATCACTACACGTTTTTGATAACTTACTTCGCTTGAATATCCTACAGTCAATATAGACTAAATTTTCGCGAAATTCTAGCGATACCCCGCCAATATTGCCATCTTTTCCCGACTTATCTAAGACTCCAATTTGAATGTTTCAACAAGTTGGCGTACTTGAATATGTGATAGTGTGGATTCGAATGGAAAATATCTATTATTTCCAAAGATTATGGAGAGGCCCGATTCCATACATTACTCATAGAGGTATATACTATAGAAAGGCCCTATTTGTGTACATGACAGTACATAAGGGCCCGAAGTGTTATACTTGCCTTTTTTTCTTATACGCTGTTCATATCTTCGGCTCCACCAGTGCCTATATCCGAGTATTATTAAAGATGATATCCGAAACTTTATCGAAATCGCAATGTATTTCGAGCTGTATGTTTCTAATTTACTTAATATTCACGATGTACTATGGAATCAAATGCAAAATTATGGTAACTACCATATATTTGTAATGAAATTGGAAATCATCGATTAGTATCAATTATGATGATTTTAGATAAGTTTTCCCTAACTATTGAAAGCATGAACTCTTGGACAACGAAAACATATTCATTCGTGAATCTTAAAAATAATAGCAATTTTCAGTTACATTCGGTTTTCAATTTAACAGTGAGTTAAAATGACAATTGGAAAACAACTTTTTGTATAGCGATGGCCATATTATTTGATTTTTGAAATTATAATGAAAGCGGTCGCTGGACCATACATTTTACTTAGTCAAAGTTAATTAAAAACGTTAAAAACTCTTATATTTACCATTGCCAATTCTCATTAAGTATGGAGATATACTAACTAATGACATTAACTACGGATTTATTGATTTAAAAATATTTGATTAGGATAGTGTAGACTTGATATCAGCTTAAGGTTTCAATGGCTCCATGTTCATTCGGCTCCAGTCATAGAGGGACAAGATATAGAGAGACCCTTAGCTCGAATTTTTATCCGCAATCACAAAAATGTACGCATATTTAAATGTAGGTTTATACAATTCTTACTTAAAAATATTCAAATTAGTATATATGAAAGGGCAAAAATTTCGTGATCTGAACTTTGGTCACAAACGCTACAATATTGGCTTGTTTCAAGCACATTCGTCATAAAGTTAATAAATTTCCGACATAATATTGGAACATTTATTGCCCCATCATGAATAAATTTGTATTGCCTATGAACAGAGGAGCATCACCCTAAAGGGAATGTAAATTACACACGAACATCATTTCCTGAAAAACTGAGCTCCATACGGTTTCGACAGATGCTCGACTTCCAATTTAATTTCCTCAAACCGAATAAACATGGGGCAATTGGAATCTTAAGCGGATATCAAGTGTACACTAAGCTTACTGAGATTACAGTACTGAGATTATTAATGCCCTGATACGTTATTAACGGCCCTATCCTTAGTGAGAATTAGCAACGGTTATATATTTTCACATTTTGAGGTATCGTGAACTAAGTAAGGTATTCACCGACCAATTTCTTTATAACTCCAATATTCAAATAATATATGTGACCATCCCTATACAAAGGTGTGGCAAGCACCATCCGGTCCCCTGACTGCCTGTTTTGCCCGGGGATTGCGGATGATGCTTGCCACACCTTCTTCACATGCAAACGGTGGGTGAGACAGCGTGTACATCTCAGGAAGAGTTTAGGGGAGATCTCTCCAGATACCCTGGTGGACAAGATGCTGGTGTCTAAAGACAAATGGAACTGTGTGTCGCACTATGCTCGATAGGTTCTCACTATGAAGAAGGACATCGTCGATCGCTTGTCGGCGCAGGAGGAAGAGGGTTCACTCTCTCAGTAATACCTCTCCTTTCTGTCCATCCCTGCTGAGGGAGGGATCTCTCCAATCCGAAGGTGCCGGTAGGCGAGACTAAGAGGCCTTGTCTGAAGTATTGTGACAAACAGTTCCAGGCTAGGTTCTCAGTGTGACAAGGAAGGTGTTTAGTCGGTAGTTCAGTTGCTGTGTGCCACTGAGAGTCTGAAACTCAGGGCGTAAATAGCCTTCACACCCAAACCAAAAAAAAATCCCTATAAAAAACTTGCCTCCCTTACTGTAGTGTAAACTCATTATCAAATTTAAAACCGAAGGTAGCCGAGGATAATAAAAAATGTCAATATTATTTTTACATTTCATGCATGAAAATGTTTTCAATTTGCAAATCAAATAATCAGCTAGTTTAATTTTATGTGGAAATTTTGGTAATTATATTGATAGATAATTTCCCATTTCAAGGCAGATATATGCCGTTCAACAAAACATGTAAAATTTATGCATTTTCAGCTGTTTTTATTGATTTCTGAATGTAGTTTACCTATTTGTGCCTATGAATGGACAGTACATTGTGAATATTAAGTATATGTACAATATATGGAGAGGCGCTACCCGTGTACATGAGCGTACGCGATCGACCAAAGTTTTAAATTGTCAGTCATGTTCAAGTGTACAGTTCCATCTGTTCCTGCTATTGGTGTCATTTGCAACATGATAACCGAAATTCTATCGAAATTTCAATGATTTCTTTGCGAGTATTAGCTCGTATACTTATGATCATATGGTTGGTTCTTACAAAGAACTGTTCGACCTTGTATCACGATGTTATACACTTACGAGAGTGGCAAAATGTATTACTTTTGAATGTTTCTGCCTTGCAATTGGATATTTGCCACTGGATCAGACGTTTAAATTCATCAAATGGAAATTCAAATTAATAGTCTGATTTTGCGTTCAGGATATCTAATTCGGCTACATTTTTATTTAAAATTCATAGAGAGATCACGTTAAAGTTATGAAAGAAATTACTGAAAAATAACACATTTTATTTGAATATTGAAATTCTAATGATATTGGTCCCTCAATCATTTAGTTATTAACTTTTATTCAAAATGTGAAATATAAAGACTATGGCATGGGTGGCTTCCACTCTGCAGGAAACGCTCTTCGTGTAGAGTTAACATTCCCATAGAGGCGATTATCCTTAATCAATGATGATATTTTCTCGTAATTTTGTAAATTTAACGTAAAAACAAATCTGAATATTTGAATATGTAACGCTAATTAAATGAAAATTGTTATTTATATCATGAATATGCAAAGAGAATAATATTATATATGATGAGGACATAATATATAACGTTAATTTCAAGAAAACATGATTAAATTGATGCTACCAAATTTTATAATAATTGTTAACATATTTCAGTTTTAGAGATTTAAATTTCGTTCAGTTAAGTAATTGTTTGTGTAAGTAGTGGAGAATAAATACCGGAATGAGTAAATTTTGAGAACATGTGGATAGAAATTTCCACTCTATATATCTTTTACGTCTATTCTATTACGTAAGACCCCGCCCGCACGAATTCATGGTAATCAGTTGTCTGATTAAGGAAAAGTCTCAATATAGAAAGTGATTTGCAGTTAGTCATTCAATCTACACTCGTTTTAAACGTCGGGGAGGTTATGTTGTTTTGTAAACTTGGAACAGTACAGGGTAATATCAGCAGCAATTAAATTTGCGAAGCCGAGATTTGATCAGGCTCGAAATATGGACAGCAAAGGGCGAAACGTTATTGTTTGTGATAATGGCACCGGTGTATGTATACATATGTATCAATGTTTTTTATGGAATAGAATCTTGATTGGTTTTTTTAAGTTAGATGTTTTCAAATAAATGAAATTTTAATTCTGGCAACAGATGTACTTCAATGCATAAATTAACAACAATTGGATTAATATCCATTCATGTCAGTTCATGAAGTATATTTTAACTACAGATTAAAAAATAATATACGTATATATAAGTATAACTATTATTTTAATAATAAAATTATAGTTACATAGTTATAGTAATCACAGCACACACGTTCAATGTTTATGCAAAAATTATTTTCTTTAGTTATTTCTTGGAATTGACCAATACGTTAGGACGATGAAAAGTGTTTATCATTTGGTTGGCGTTTTGGCGACTAAATTCAGTACTTTTGAAGTAATATTGTTCCATTCCTTTATTTTTCCACGGGCCTGGCATTTCTACAAATGCTAGGAGATGCAAATCGGCGTGTTAATTTACTATAATGATATTTAATTGCTTCATATATGAACAGGTCCCCTGTCCAATGTATCACATATGATAGATGACGCAAGTTTTGTACCAACCATATCCATATGTATGAACAAATTTATAGGTGATCTTAAGAGCATTTGTCAAAAAGACAGCGGTACCTCATGAAATCACCTATCAATTTGCTCGTGTATGATATATGGACTTGGTATGGTTGGTACAAAGATTGTGTCATATATGTTATATGCAATACATGGGCTGAGAAATCTGTTGAACTTCCGTTGTTTGTTAAAAACGGTGAAATATAAGAAAAGTGCGAATTCATTAACATATCAATATTGTGGCTTATGAAAGTTCAAGAGATAAATTTGTTCTATTATAAAATTACAGACAGCGCTGAAAGTTGTTCACTCTAAAAATGCATCGTCACACTGTGGATATTTAATCTCCAAAACGTTTGAAATAAAACACAGGGCTTCTTAATATTATCCCCTATGAGCAAATCTAAATAATGAAATAATGTAATAAAGTAATACAATGTCATAAATTTCCAATATAAATACTCAATAGAACAAAAGAGCCTTATCGTAATTAGAGCAACAGTTAATTCAATAGTTATTTTTTTTGTGTGCTAGAAATAAAGAAACCTTCCTTTTAATTTTATGTTTTTTTATTTACCTTGCGGAATCGATTTTCGACCGTGATCGTTCGGTCTTCATCAGCGATTGATTTTCTTAACCTATACATGGTGCTTATATACTAATCTTAGGTAGAATAAAATTTAGTTCAGAGGGAAATCTCACTTAAACTAAGTAATTAAATTTTAATTAGGCAATCAGCCTAAATAGCCAAGATTTGCAGTTGCCTTCATCACCGTTCATTAGGGTATTCCTTTCCCTGAATATCGCTAGGCTTTCCAAGGCATCTAGTTCCCTCATGTCTCTAGCTTCTCTAACTGGTGTTACGTCGTTGATTGTGATTTCGTGCCCTTTCGTGATGATGTGTTCCGCAACTGCTGACCTGAAATTGCTCTGCTTTCCTTTCTTCTTTGCTGCTATTGCTTCGCTTAGATGCTCTCGGACTCTTGTGTTGATCAATCTCCTTGTTTGTCCGATGTAAACTTCCTGGCAGATAGAGCATTCGATTCGGTATATACCCGATTTCTCATGCGGCTGTCGCTTGTCCTTTGTGGATCCAAGGATATTTTTGAGCTGGTTTTTACTGCTGGATTCGATGAGCCGTATTGATTTGTGTCGTTTGAGGTTCTTTTTTAATTTTTTAGTAATATCTGCGTAGAATGTGACTGCCTTCCAATAGGTTGTTTCAGAGTCTGGGTTAACTAATGTTGATCTCTTTTTCCTTTGTCGAGTTCTTCTGATTTTCTCCGCAATCCTTTTTATTGTTGATGGTTGGAACCCATTTAACATTGCTGTTTGTAAAATGTACTGCATTTCTTTTTCCTTTGCTGCTGTGCTTAGTGGTAGATCGAACATCCGGTTAATCATGGCTCGATAAGGTGATACTTTCAGTTGTTGGGTGTGGTTTGATGAGTTCGGAATCGTTCTCTGTGTGTGCGTTGACTTTCTATAAACCTCAAAGCTTAAGTTACCACTGGTTCTTGATATTAGTGTGTCTAGGAATGCTAATTTTCCGTCCTTTTCTTCTTCGGTTGTGAAGCTGATCATCTTGTGTGCGTTATTCAAATCCATAAGAACTTCTGATAATTGATTCTCTTTGGCATAGGCGAAAATGTCGTCTACATATCTTATCCAGCATCTTGGTAATTGGCCCTTCATTTTGAGTCCCTCTTCCAATCGAGTCATAAATATTTCACTGAAAAATGGTGAAAGTGGATTTCCCATGGCGACTCCTCCTTTAGTTTTGTAGAACTTCCCTTTGAACATGAAATAATTTTCTGTCATGCACAGTTTGCATAGTTGAATGTATTGTCTTGTTTTCGCCTTCCATGCCATAGACTTGCCTTGCCTTAGCAGCCACTCCTCGATGTATCCTAGTGTTTCCATCACTGGTACACTGGGAAAAAGTGCTTTCACGTCAAAAGACACCATCACCTCATCTTCTGCTGGTGGACCAAATGTCAGCAGTTTTTCTGTGAATGCCTTGCTATTTTTAACCGAGTTGCTCTCTATTTGCTTCATCTGTTTAAACTCTTCCACTAACCATTTTGCTAGCTTCTGAGTGGGGGCATTCATGGCGGATATAATCTCTCTCATTTCATTTCCTTCTTTGTGGATTTTCGGCAAGCATTTGATTCTTGGTAGTGTGGGATTCGTGACTCTTACTTTTGATAACTCTCCGATTAGCGGCTCGCAGCTTTTTATCACTCTCTCGAATCGTTTAATGGACTCCTCCAGTGGGTTTCGGCGGAATTCAAAGAAATTGCCGTTGTTTAATTTTTGCGTGACCGCTTCCTCATATTTTTCCTTGTCCATTATGACAACTGTGTTTCCTTTGTCCACGCAGATATTACTAAAAAATTAAAAAAGAACCTCAAACGACACAAATCAATACGGCTCATCGAATCCAGCAGTAAAAACCAGCTCAAAAATATCCTTGGATCCACAAAGGACAAGCGACAGCCGCATGAGAAATCGGGTATATACCGAATCGAATGCTCTATCTGCCAGGAAGTTTACATCGGACAAACAAGGAGATTGATCAACACAAGAGTCCGAGAGCATCTAAGCGAAGCAATAGCAGCAAAGAAGAAAGGAAAGCAGAGCAATTTCAGGTCAGCAGTTGCGGAACACATCATCACGAAAGGGCACGAAATCACAATCAACGACGTAACACCAGTTAGAGAAGCTAGAGACATGAGGGAACTAGATGCCTTGGAAAGCCTAGCGATATTCAGGGAAAGGAATACCCTAATGAACGGTGATGAAGGCAACTGCAAATCTTGGCTATTTAGGCTGATTGCCTAATTAAAATTTAATTACTAAGTTTAAGTGAGATTTCCCTCTGAACTAAATTTTATTCTACCTAAGATTAGTATATAAGCACCATGTATAGGTTAAGAAAATCAATCGCTGATGAAGACCGAACGATCACGGTCGAAAATCGATTCCGCAAGGTAAATAAAAAAACATAAAATTAAAAGGAAGGTTTCTTTATTTCTAGCACAAAAAAAAAAAAAATTTATGAAGATGGAAGCAATTACAAATATCAATAGTTATGTTTCCTTCTGGAAAGAATTCTTGGTGCACTGATTCACAACGTAAAAAGACAAGCCATTTTTAATAGATATGAGATTCACCCTCTTCACACACTAACGCTTTACGTTAGTGCTCGCATAATCGAAAAAAGCCGGAAAGATGGACCCACAAAGAAATCCTAATAATAACTTTTTACTTAATTGCTACTAATAACCTGTTTTTATTAATTTTGTATCACATTCCAGCCTAACAATTCGTGTCCTTGGAGACTAGGCTTTATTGTTGAAATCCACAGTAAATAAGTGTTATAGTTTTAACTACTGATAATTTAGAGTCGTCTCACATTCAAAATGCAAAAGTGCAGTTAAACTTGATCGCAATATTGTATTCACTCTCGAATGTCTCTCTCTCACCAAAACACCATGTGTTTTTACTAAATTTTGCATTTTAAATTTTATTGCTACTAAATTTCCGATTGCTCAAAAATTTGTTAAATTTTTGTGATATTTTCTGAAATATTAACCGAAATACTGAAATTTAAAGTGTGTAATTTTTCATATCAATACCTGAATCAAAAAAATTTTGATGGAGGGATTGCAATTTTGATCAATTCGTTGGAATCGAATCACATTTTTGTTTTTTTCCTGATTAAATGCTAAATCAATAGGATTTTTTTGGTGGATTATAATGTTTTTAGATTTAGTAAAAAATTTATTTGTGGTATATCTCAGAGGTACTAAAGCAATAAATTGGTCGTAAGAATCTTTTCCATCTTTAGGCGAGAATCTGCGTGGACATTAATACTGTTGCGCTTTTTCAGGTGCGCGACCTGTTTGTTTCGCAAATGTTCGGAAAAGTGAATCAAACACATACGAACTAATTTAAAATTACTTGTTTGATAATTTATTCTTTCAATAAATTTCACTAACACTTCACACTTAATTATTTTCACTTAATTACTTCACTTATTCACTTTATTAGTTTTCACTTTTACTTTAATTAATTACTTTTATAAAAATCACTTTCACTCGCGTTTTTAAAATTCGCGTACGATTGGACTCACTATTTCGCTATCACACTCATGTGACCGCGCACTGTTGCTTAATCAACAAGACTTCTTTTCGCCGCTTGCTGGAGTCGCTTTTATACATGTTTCATTCTATTCGGAATCTTCCACGTGGATCATTCTTGAGTTTGGGCGCTGAGTCATTTGCACATGTATTGTCGTACTCAATGGACGCAACGTGTTTACGTTATGCCTATTTCTTCTTCGAGAATAATCGGTGTATTGGTTATTGATACTTAATTACAAATTTGCTCTTTAGACGACTACAGTAGCGCGTGACATTATTCGAACCTGTCACAATACTAACATTTATCTATCAAGTCAAAAACAGCTTCAAAGTCTCATACGGTACTAATACCATATTTATCCCTGGAGAATTACCCTTGGGGTTTATTGACATTTTCAAGTCATTCAAGTGTATATGTTAATCCATATTTATTTCAAATTTATTTATGTTGAAAAGAATCCCTTTCTTCACTTTTCATATCTTTCGCGCATTAATGTTTTTATTTGTTTTAGTAATTTTTCGTTTCATTTACATATTTCCCACCATTAACAGTCTTCAAATTAAGTTTTTGTTTATTTCTTGTATTCTCGTTTGCGTTTATCTTCAATAATCTCGCATTAATTAATGACAGGTCTGAAACATTTGCAGAATCATTCGATAAATTTTTCTTTTGTTAATTTCGGTATTCTAGTTTTTGGAGCGCATAATGAAATATTTCATTAAAAAACTGAGCAAAATTCTATGTGCATTTTTAAGATAAGTATGTCAATGTTTCTACTTCTTTTTATTTTCTAAAAGATTATTTTTTGCGTATATTAATAGAATTTTATTAATAGTTAACAATTGACATGCCATTTTTAATAACTATTATGCAAAAAAATCTTTTATTGTAATCTTTAATATGAACGATTTGGATTAAAAAAGCTCAAGTATCTGATATTTATAATTATTATTTGTAGACTTAGGGAGTCAAAATAAAACGAGCATACATTTAAAAAAATTGATTTCAAAAAATAATTGCAATGATTTTGGCAATATTTTGTTAGAAATTTTCTGGATCTTATTGCAAAAAATATTCAGAGTATGCAACACTTTTCGAATTTCGAATATTAATACTGGAAACAAAGTTTTGACAATGGAAAATATTTGGAATATTGAACCTGTGCCCTCAACATTGATTATCAATAAATTGCTGCAATGTTCACACATTTTCTGAAAATTTTCAATCGAAATTCCTTTATTCAATCGAAATAATTTCTGTTCCAACTTATTGAAAAAAGGTCTTTATTATTAGAAGTCAAGAAAGGATTCAAAATTTTTTATATTATTTCGGTAATTGTATATGTCTCCCTTAAAAATAATTCTTAACTAAGAAAAAGGTGATATGTAAATATTATTATTAAGTTAAATATAAAAATAATTTTATATTGGTAAAATATTGAATGAGCTTATTTTTATATTGGTAAAATATTGAATGAACAAGCAGGATGTGGGTAAAAGCTCATATTATTTTAACTCTTCAGCAATAATTGGAGCTTCAAGCGGTCGTAGATTTTCACGCAGTAATATTGTGCCGTACCAGTTGACCGTTGCAGGTTACTTTTCATAAGTTTCTATACATGACATCAATTTCATATGACACCGCTGTTATGGTTCCGCCTAGTTGTAGGAAGGAATAATGGATCACTCCTCAGGAAGGTATTTTTTTGTTGAGTTGTCGGGTAACGGTGTGTCCTAGGAATGAATTCTTATCTACCTTGATCGTTTTCGGTTATCATACAAAATCAAGTTTTCAATTATATGATGAAGACGATTTGGTGTGAAAACGGAATTCATGTATTGCAGATGAAAAGATGAGCACAAAATCGGGATAAAATCACGATTAAAAAATTAATGCATGCTACAATGTATCTTATTTATAATTTGTTATAATTTTTACAGAGACTTCAAATTGCTCAGTTTTAAGCCTACTTGTCAAGAAAATTATTCTTTTTGCCATGCTAACACTGATCCAGCATTCTCTAGCCACCCTTATCTTATATACAATATACCTATAATTTCTTACCGGCGAGGTACTTTCATATAACACTCTTGTCTTGCCTGTGAACCGGATTATTGTGATATCCTTCGTGACTTTCACTTTAAGCACGCCGTTGTCCATAACATTCCAAAAAGAGGTCTCAAGTTCTATCTACACCCGTGACTACAGACTAGAGATGGGGTGTAATGTGCGGACCTGTGATTTTGTCGCAGTGACGACACCGGAGCTGGAACTGACTGACGGAAACCGAAAAATGACAGCTCCGACTGCTCCGTGTATGTACATAAGATTTGTGTAGTCACAGTCAGCGCTTGTCATTTGTGTGAATGCGCTTTCCAACGTTTCTAAAACCGCTCCGTGTATGTATACTAGATTTGCAGTCACAGTCGCCATAGTTCTTCATTTGGCACGATTTACTTTCCAACAATGCTTAAGTCACCGCTCCGTGTATGTATACTAGTTTTACAGAACACAGTGCACGTCGCATAGCCATGTCACTGTTACGATTTGCATTCTTCTATTCTCATATCCTAGCTTTGATTGTTTTGTGTGATATGCACTGTATATCAGATGCCAGGGCTATCACAGCGCCAAAATCACAGTCACAGTTGGGAATCTCCAATATCGACACAGTGATATTTTAGTCGCTATCAAGTTTAATAGTGACTGAAGAGTGTGACAAGTGGTTTTTTTTTTTGTTGGAAATCTTACTTTGAAAGGAAATCAATTAGCTTAGTTTATAAAAATGTCCCAGCCACAAAATAAGAGGCCCAGGTCTAGTCCCATATGGACCCTTTTCACAGATGTTGGCGACTATAACGCGAAATGTGACATTTGTAAAGAAAAATTTTCCTTTAAAACGTCGCTTTCTAATTTGAAGCGCCACATGGAAAAAAAAACATAAGACGGTAGATTTAGGCAATAATCGCCTTGCACTTGCAACTGATATGGATGAAGCAAGACGTGTTTTAGTGGATACGGTAACCACTGCAAATTCATCTCATGTATGTACTACTCTGTTTTATCACTTGCGATTGTGTTATTTACATCTGCAATAATATTTATTTGATGTTCATTATTTTAAAATGTTATTAGGTGCCTGAAGCTGCAACTAACCATGCACAATTTTCGTTAAAACGTGTTACTGGCCCTACTAGAATGACTGATTATTTGGCAAAAAAATGACAAAATTTAACAAAAAAGCGATAGACGATGCTCTTATTTCCTTATTCACATTAGACCTTCAGCCATTTAGCATTGTTGTAGACCAAGGTTTTAAACAATTTGTAGAGAAATTAAATCCTTCTTATCAAATTCCATCGAGAAAACATATTTCTAAGACCCTAGTAGCAGCAAAATATGAAGAGTGTGTGTTAGTCAGGAAAAACGCTGCCAACAGCATTATTAGCTGTTGTCTAACAACAGATTGTTGGACATCGAAAAATAATGAGAGCTATATTGCTGTTACGGTACATTTTATTAATGATGAATTTGAAGCCAAATCAATACTTTTAGAGTGCACTTCATTTTTGGAAAGGCACACGAGTCAACAACTTGCTCACAATATTAAGAGCGTTATGGAAAAATGGAAAGTGCAAACGAAAGTCCTTATAGCATTATCGGATAATGCGAGTAACATGAAAAAAGCTATTAAGGATGATCTTAAACTCAAACATTTTAGGTGTTTTGCTCACACTCTAAACTTAGTTGTTTTCAATGCACTAAAACCTGTTGATTCTTTGCTCAAAACAGTCAAAGCCATTGTTTCTTATTTTAAAAAGAGTACAGTTGGTTACAACAATTTTAGAAAATTTTTCGTCCATACCGGAACCGAACCCAAAAAATTAATACAAAGTGTTTTTACGCGATGGAATTCAACTTATTTCATGATTGAGCGATTTGTTGAGTTGGAAAGTGCTATAAGATCAACAATTGGTCTTCTTGATGTTGACTTACCTTCGTTAACTCCATCCGATTGGGTAATACTGAAAGATTTAGTAAGAATTCTTAAACCATTCGAAACGACTACAAGAGCTGTTAGCGGGGAAAAATACATGAGCGGCTCTCTTATAATCGTGTTGACCAACGGTTTGCTTGACGTAACCTCCAGAATGGAAAAGAAGCAGGATTTAACAGAAAAGGGAAGGGAAGTTTTGCTCACTTTAAATGACGGCGTAAAGAATCGTTTGGGGAACATTGAAGACGACCTCTCTTATGCTCATTGCACTATCCTTGATCCACGTTTTAAAACCATGGTCTTTCAAAGTAAAGAGGCTGCGGAAAACGCAAAATCAAGTGTTATAAATTTAGTAAGTAATAAAATTGCAGAACTTTCACGTGAAGAACAAATGTATTATATAAATGAATGTGATATGAGAGAACAAAGTATGACTAAAGGCATTACACCGAACGATGACGACGAATTTTCTGTATGGAGCGCATACAAGAAGCAAGCAGCGTCGCACAAGCCCAAAGGAACATCAACTTCACGAGCCTTCGTTGAGGTACAACGGTATTTAGACGACGAGTTATTGAGGCAAAGTGATGATCCTTTAGTATGGTCACTTTAGTATAGTCAATCACGAATATAATTCTGGGTGGCTTGGGTCCGCCGGGCCTTGCTTTGTGGGTCTCGAGGACGCGTTTCGGCTGCATACAGCCATCTTCAGCTCGTTCTGGTGTCTTTGTCGCGGTATCCATCTTTTTATATGTGAAACTTTTATCGGAGGGGTAGGTCTGGTTAATTAGGTGTTAACGAGGGTCATTAAGTTTGGGTCTTTTCAGGATCGTGGGATTATCGTTGTCGGGTTCGTTGCGTTTTCTTTTTTTGACAAGGATTGGGTCGAGGACTGAAAATATTGTGTCGGAGTTGGTCATTATTTGTTCGTTGATAATATTTCCGTGGGTTTTTTTGTGTTTGTAGATCTCTAATTTCTCTAGTACGTCAAGTCTAAGTCCCTTCTTTTGTTTGTGTAGTAGCGTCATTGAATTTGCCATGGTATCGGGTTCGTGTGTGTGATTCTGTAGGTGTGTTGCGTAGTTGGAGTCTGCTTTGTTATGTGTAAACGAACGTATGTGCTCCTTATATCTAGTTGTTAGTTTCCGTGTCGTTTTTCCTATGTAAACCATGTCGCAGTCCCTGCATGTTAGTTTGTATATGCCGCTGTTGTTGTATGTTGGTGTGCTGTTGGGCTTCGGTGTTAGTTTGTTTCCGATGTTGCTGTTGGTTTTGAACGCTGTATGTATTTTGTATTTTTTAAAGAAGCTTGCTAGCTGGTATGTCTCCTTGCCTACGTACGTCAATGTGGTCCATTTGTGTGCTTCATTCGGTTCGTCTGATGGTTGGCGTTTTTTCGTCTTTTGCTGTGCAATCAGTTTGTTTATATCACGTTTCCTGTATCCGTTATTGTCGGCTATCTTATATATGTTGTTCAATTCGTCGGTGTAGTCGCTGGAATTCATAGGGATGGAGTGTAGTCTCTGCACCATTGATCTGTATGCTGCTAGTTTGTGTTGGATGGGATGGTTAGATGAAGCGTGTATGGTGTGGTCTGTAGTAGTCGGTTTTCTGTAAATTTTGTGTTCCAAATGGGCTTCTCTGCGTATGATGGTTAGGTCCATGTAGTTGAGTTCTCTACACTGAGTACTACTGAGTACTACATGGACCTAACCATCATACGCAGAGAAGCCCATTTGGAACACAAAATTTACAGAAAACCGACTACTACAGACCACACCATACACGCTTCATCTAACCATCCCGAATCTAACCATTTGTATGTGAAAGAATATTTTCCACTGCAGGAAATATTTTGACAGAAAAGCGCTCCTTGTTTAGCTCTTCGAAATTAGATGGAATGGTTAGATCTAACCATTAATTTTGTGTTCCAAATGGGCTTCTCTGCGTATGATGGTTAGGTCCATGTAGTTGAGTTCTCTACACTGAGTACTACTGAGTACTACATGGACCTAACCATCATACGCAGAGAAGCCCATTTGGAACACAAAATTTACAGAAAACCGACTACTACAGACCACACCATACACGCTTCATCTAACCATCCCATCCAACACAAACTAGCAGCATACAGATCAATGGTGCAGAGACTACACTCCATCCCTATGAATTCCAGCGACTACACCGACGAATTGAACAACATATATAAGATAGCCGACAATAACGGATACAGGAAACGTGATATAAACAAACTGATTGCACAGCAAAAGACGAAAAAACGCCAACCATCAGACGAACCGAATGAAGCACACAAATGGACCACATTGACGTACGTAGGCAAGGAGACATACCAGCTAGCAAGCTTCTTTAAAAAATACAAAATACATACAGCGTTCAAAACCAACAGCAACATCGGAAACAAACTAACACCGAAGCCCAACAGCACACCAACATACAACAACAGCGGCATATACAAACTAACATGCAGGGACTGCGACATGGTTTACATAGGAAAAACGACACGGAAACTAACAACTAGATATAAGGAGCACATACGTTCGTTTACACATAACAAAGCAGACTCCAACTACGCAACACACCTACAGAATCACACACACGAACCCGATACCATGGCAAATTCAATGACGCTACTACACAAACAAAAGAAGGGACTTAGACTTGACGTACTAGAGAAATTAGAGATCTACAAACACAAAAAAACCCACGGAAATATTATCAACGAACAAATAATGACCAACTCCGACACAATATTTTCAGTCCTCGACCCAATCCTTGTCAAAAAAAGAAAACGCAACGAACCCGACAACGATAATCCCACGATCCTGAAAAGACCCAAACTTAATGACCCTCGTTAACACCTAATTAACCAGACCTACCCCTCCGATAAAAGTTTCACATATAAAAAGATGGATACCGCGACAAAGACACCAGAACGAGCTGAAGATGGCTGTATGCAGCCGAAACGCGTCCTCGAGACCCACAAAGCAAGGCCCGGCGGACCCAAGCCACCCAGAGTTAATTTTGGCCTGCGGCAACACCAAAACGAATATAATTATCCATACCTCAGCAAGGTAATGCAAGAAAATTGTTGCGCACTAGCAACATCCGTTCCCTGTGAAAGAATATTTTCCACTGCAGGAAATATTTTGACAGAAAAGCGCTCCTTGTTTAGCTCTTCGAAATTGCAGAAGTTACTTTTTTTTAAATGTTAACCAACAATATATGAAATAAATTCATAAAACGTCAGTTTTGTTCTTAGGCATAAGCAGTTATAAATGAAAAGGATTTTTTTACTGTATGTATATTTGCGAAATTCTGTGTTCATAGTTTGTAATTTTTATTTGTACTTTGTACTGAATACAATGATTTATTTTCGAATATACTAGGTGCTTTTATTTTATTTTTTACGTAGCCAAGCAAGCTAAAGAACAAACATACAAAATGTATACAAAAAATACAAACATAGAAAATGTAACTTTGTTACAAATTTCTGCGATTACACTCTGTTTGCCGCTGTTTGACTACATTTAGATGCAAAAAGGTGAAATATATACATACATACGTAATTTCTTTACTTTAAAAATGATTATTGGAGCAGCTTCAGGGATTTCGTTCCAAATTTCCAGTTTCGAAAAAGGCAAAGAATTTGGAATATTGGATAACATTGTTCCGCATTTTTTGCACTATGCTAGTTAAATTGTATTGTATAAGTACTTAACATGAGCACCAAAACGACCTGAATTTACCTAATCCTTAAATCACAGTAGTGACAAAATCACAGCTTTTTTGTCACAGCGACACGTTCGGAGAGTCACAGGTCGGAGCTGTGACAGTGAATTCCTGTCACACCACATCTCTTCTACAGACTCAGTTCTTATCCTTATATAATGTTGCGCAAAATGACCGAGAAAACATGCATTGGTTAATTTTCTTCGGAACACTTAACCCTTTCGCTACGGTAGTGTGCTCCGTCGGATTTACACCGTTATACGGGCAATCGTATTGGCGGAATAGCAGCACTGTACAGAGCACTACCAAATGAGTATCGCGCTTAGCTAAATTGGTGTTGGAACTTACACCGTTCGGTACATTTTCGTCTTTCTCTTGATCGTTCGATTCTTTAAGTGTTTTGCAAAAGCACTGAGATATATTTTCATTGTTAACGATAAAAATGTATTTATAAATTAAAAATTACAATTTACATAGGCCGTTACGCGGTTGTCGTCTATAGGCGACACTTGTATACATAAGTCGTCGCGTAGATGTCTATAGACGACGCTCGTATACTCAGATCGTTGTGCGGATGTCGCCTATAGACAACACTCGTAGCGAAAGGTTAACGTGGTCAAGTGCGGGTTTTATGTGTTCAAAATTAATGTGTACAATAAACATATAGGGTATATTGTGTTGTAAGGCAAAAAAAAAACCCCATTGAAGCAGTGAAGCTAACAGGAAGCATTCACAAACTGGAAAGATGATTGCAGCATGCAACTAAGGTGAATACGCCAAAAAAAGTTTTTGAAAACTTAATTATAGACCTATTCAAGCAATTTTTAGGTGAATTTAAAAGGACATAAAGAACAGTATCGTTTGGTCTCATCTGCCAACATAGTGTGCAACGTGTAAGCGATATACATCATGTTGCACAGGACAAGGAGCTAGACAAATCCTAGACAAACATTTCGTGCAAGGTTTTCAATAAGAAATAGAGCTATGTAAAAAGCATTTTATTCAATTAATGTCATGAACAAAGCGTGAACCGATGAAGTTTTCAGAATTAATGACAAGAAAGATGCCAACGTTTTACCACAAGAATTTATTTTTATTTGCAACTTCAAACAGAAGGTAAACAAATACCCAGTAGACTCGGAAGGTAAAGTTTTCCCTTTCAGTGAAACAGAGCTATAAGTTCTCGAAGTATTTTTGGACGAAAGATCTTAGAACCTTCTGGGACAAAGGGACAGAGCTCTCAATTGACTTTTGAACAAAAAGGAGAGTCAATTAGCCCATTCCAAATGAGCATCGAGGGATGTGGAGAATTATCATTAGGGCAGTGAAACTGACAAATGCTGGGAGGCCAAGATGCCGGAAAAAGGTGAATCAGGAAACATAAAACTTCCCTGGCGTTTCATCAAATACATCATACATCAATGACAGGAAAGTCCAACCGCAAAACTTCTGCAGAGCACAACTGGCCATACGCCTCTTAGAGTATATAAAAATGAAAGTACCCCATAGCCTCCCTTAATAATGGTCTGGCATTCAGGTCAGAGGAGATGGAACGTATACTTGCCGGAAAAGCGGACCGGCGGCACATGGACCTGAGAATATTAACAATGAAAAGATGAAATCATTTTTCCAGCACCTTCTATACAGTCTGCGCGAAGCTATTAATAATACGGTAGCAAAAGGTCAGATCACCGAATCAGGCAGACACATCAGGATTGTACCCATTCACGAAGCTAACAGATGTTATGACCTAGGCAACTTTAGACCCATCTCACATCTAGGCGTTCCTTATAAAAATAATTAGCATACTAATACCGAACAGAATCTGCAAGCTCAAATATGAGTAGAATATCTTAGGATCCCAGTGCTCCAGTTGAACAAAGTACAAATCACCCAGAAAGAGTGTGCTTTAACACACCCTGTTTCTTGGTCAATGGGAGGAGGCTAACATCATCTACGTGGGCTACAATGAGATATGGTTTAATGAACAGTGTACTTCATGACAATTGTAAATTTCCCTATTACTTATGATAGAACTAGGCAGCTCCCATCTCTAATATGATATAGTAATTATGAAGGTGAACCCCGACTAACAAATATCTCCGATCTCAGCAGCCTTTTTTGGTACGTAGATATGATATGCTATGGTAGATATGTAATTTTTATACGAGATCTCCGTCCCAATAATAAATATCTATTGATTGTTTATACTTCATATTCTTGTGAATGGCGCCAGTGTAGCTTTATCAGGGATGAAGCCATATCCTAGCACGACTTACTCACAAATCGAAGTGCCCCCTGTATTATATCACTCAGTGTCTCTTCGTACGCGTGTGGTATCACTACTTATTGACATTCAAACTAAGATTTATTTGACACAAGAACACCTTCTTGTGGATATACACGACCCGTGGGTACGTTGTGGATGCTTGATCCAAATTCGCATTCGATTGTTCGTCCCGCAAGGGATCGAGCCATAGAGGTATAAGATATACAGAGGCCCTACCCGTGAACATAAGCGTACGTGAGCGTCTGAAGTTTTAAACTTATCTTTTTTCCCCTCATCAACTGTTCAAATGTTCGACTTCATTTGTGTCATATGCAACATGATATCGGAAATTCTTTCCAAATTTCAATGTTTTTCGGGTGATTAGAAGCATGTATTCACAATACACTATCCAGTCATAGGCAAATATACGAAAACTACATTCATAAATAAATAATCACCGGGGATTAGGGTAGGGTTCCTCTCCGTTTACACTAGCACTTTCTTCACTGCATCATTATCCGTCTAGTCAAATGGTGGTACTTGTTTATAATCTAAGGATTATTTGTTTTAACGTGTTTACATGTCAGTATCTGTTGATATTCCCATATTAGTATACGTGTTGATTTGGATTTGATGGATAAGTGAGGTGTCCTTATATAGTTATTCACCACCTTCTCCATTGCCTTGAAAACAAACCAAGTTAAACTAATCGCTCTTGCTGCTGTGTTGGTTAGATTGAGTTGGTGAAAATATAGTGGCTATACATGTCGCCATCACATGATTAATGGAAATGGTGTTTAGTTTGAAGAGATTAGCTGTTTCTGCATTGAGATATAGTGAAAGGGGCATTCTGTGATTCAGATTTGTTAGCAGATTATTTTGCAAAAAGTTGCTGGCGCAGTTTTAAGTGGTAGTATTTATTTTCCCCCTCATAAGGCAATTAACATCTTTAGAGCAATAAAAAGACTTCAGCTTTTAAAACAACTTACTTAACATGATCAATGCACCACAACCCCTATTGAAAAATAAACTCAAATAAAGCTGCCGTGCTGAAAACGCCTTGGATTCTCCCAAACTGCATCAAATACGGGACCAATTACACACCAGCACACAAACGTTTCGTTCCAAAAAAAAACGTGGTGGTTAGCTTGATAGTTTTCCCATGATGTTATTGTATGTTTTCGATTTAGTTTATGATATTGAGAATTTGTTTTTAATATTCCCTTTGATGTTAACTTTTCCTCAGAAGGAATGTGGCTAATTTGATATTGGTGCTGTTGAAGGAATGATATTCTGGTGGGTTGTTGGAGTATAACCGGGTCACTGTAGTTTTGTTGTGATTAAGTTCTTCCAATTATGTTTTAGAACTTATCTTGTAAATTACAGAAAGTCTTAGCATATTTTCCACAATTGCTTACTTATATAAAGTCTGCATTCTTTTTTACTGTCATTGACCAAAAAATTGGGAACGCAAAGTTTTTTGCAAAAATTTACACTTCTGCCCCTGAAAACTCTCTTTTAAAACGATGAATGTTTTGATATTCCTTGAATTTTTCAATCATAAATTTAAAAAAATTAGATTCATTCATACCGCTCATCTGGTCTAACTAACAGAAGTGGCGACTGTATGTTACCGTTTGTAAGGTACAATCATTACCTACCTAAACACAATCTAAAAAATGTGAAAACAAAATTCAAATTTGTACATTTTCCTTTATAGCGAGAAAACCGCAGAAAATTATTCAAAGATGATAATATTTCAAAACTCTTCAAGGGTATAATGTTGAAGTATTTTTGCAAATTTCAATTAAGTATTGCGCATTTAACCGTGTTCGTTCCTGACGCTAAGTACGAACGAAAAAAGGGTTTCCACGTGTCTCCTGCATAATTGTTCGGTTTATTCGAGTCGTTGTAGTCCCTTTCAGAATTCTTTTGTTTCCTGGCAATTTTCAAAGCACTATCGGGATCTTTTTGATTTGCATCGCAGCTTGAGGGGAAATCATGTATCAACCTTATGTATGGTGTTTTAATGATGAAGTTACTGGAGTTTGCATTAAAGTTTTATTGCATACCTTTTCAAATACATTGGCGAAATCATAGGTTATTGCCATGTATTCGTCTCATCTATTTACGTTATTTACTATAGTAGTTTATTGATGCAAAGTTAGCAAATTTCCCCTAACTGTATATAAGACTCATTTGACCGGGAAGTTTCTTTTCTTATACATATAAGTGCAAATATATTTCAAATAAAATGAAATTTTCAAAATATATTGCATTGTTGCCTATATTATAAAATTCGTACTTTTTGAATTCCTGAATATTTATTTAAAGGGTATGAGGTAAATATCTTTAATTATCTTATTTTGTTCTTGTTTAACATGTCATGAATGTTTGATATTGTTTTTCGAGGTCAACAAGGTGGTATTTGTTGATGATTCTAGTAAAGGGTTATTTTCTTGTTGGAAGCTATGTTTTTATTATATTGTGGTGTTGTGAATATTATTTCATATATTTCTATATTTTATATTATTTTTTCTATTTCAGTATTATCTGTTATGATTACTTCAATTTCATCCGCTGTTACAGTATTTTTTCGCTAAATTTCGATTAGACATGTGATTGTATTACCTTCACTCTTGCTTAGAGTGGATTGTTTCCAAATTGTTAGTTCAAAATAGAAATACTTAATTTTTAATCAAAATTATTTTATCCTACGCATAAATGTGTTGCAGACACGGGACGGGTCAAATTGTTATTTTGAAATAGAGGAAATAGCTCACATCTATGAGCTAATAAACACGAAAACTTGATCAACCATCAATAGCACATTTATTTTCTACCACTTCTATCAATAAATAAAACCTTTGTCTCCTTTGTTGTCATGAGGATTTTGTTATATTATACTATTATTAACTATGCTAATAATAACCCTACTGTCAAAATGTTTAGAAGAACCTACATATCAACAAAAAATGGAAAAAATTACTTTCACCTTTTTGTTTTCAGTTTGTTAAATGTGGATACGCTGGTAGTAACTTTCCCGCACATATATTTCCTTCAATGGTTGGCCGCCCGATTATTAGAGCTGTTAACAAAATTGGTGATATTGAAGTTAAGGTAAATATTTTGCTGTATCTGGAATCATGATATATATAATCAATCGTTAGCTTCATTTTGGTAGTACAAATTATTGATTTATAATACATTATATATTCCAGGATTTACATGTTGATGTAAGTCTGTGCATATGAGGTATTCGGGATACGATTATTTTGGAAAGCATATTAAACATTATTTCCCATTTTGGTTGTTTGGTTGAAAATGTTTGTTTTATGTCAATATCGTATTTTACACTCGCTCAAAGTTTAACTTAATGCCATGAATTGATGATTTTGAATGGTCTAACAAATGGCAAATATACAGTTCGAACTTTCAACATAACACCAAAGTGCAAAATTTAATTCAATATTATAATTGAGAAATCGAAATAAAAAAAATATATGTTTTCGCTAAAAGTCACTCACACTGAAAGAGGAATTTACTCATATTTGCCGTTAAATGCCTATATAGATTCGCTTTAGTGTCCGCAAATATTATCTTTACCGGTTACAAAATATTAATTAAATTTATTTAAAGAAATTAATCTGAATATTATAAGAGATTATCTTTTTCTTTTGGCATGGTAACAATGTAAACGAAAAGACAAAATATTCAAGAAAATGTCTTAAAATGGGTATTTATACTTAGAGTATCTGCATGTTTCAATACATAGCTCTTAATTTTAAGTTGTAATCGAATTTTAATTTTCCTTATAATGAAAGAAGTATGAAATTTAAGACGCCAGCATCGAATTATATTTACCTGAGTTCACGCTAAACCATGCACTTTTTTTGTATGTATCAATCGATTTGCAGATAAAATGCTTATATTTGTGGACATCTAATGGCGGTAGGACTAATCCTATATACCTTATTAGCTTTATGAGCTATGATGCGTTTGCTATTATTGTTTGAAGATCGGTGTAATTAATTTAAATCAAAAAGAAACAATTTTGAAGGAGAAAAAACTCAATCAAAACCTATATCTTAGGATTTAATGGTTGGAGATGAAGCATCGCAATTACGATCTTTGCTTGAGGTGTCGTATCCTATGGAGAATGGTGTTGTGCGAAATTGGGAAGATATGTGCCACGTTTGGGATTACACATTTGGACCAATGAAAATGAACATAGACCCAAAAAATACAAAAATATTGCTCACCGAACCTCCTATGAATCCCACGAAAAATCGTGAAAAAATGATCGAGGTTAGTCAATAAGTTAATAAGAAGAAAAACGATAGTCATTCGATAATTTAATTTTAAGGTTATGTTTGAAAAATATGGCTTCGATTCAGCATATATAGCTATACAAGCAGTTCTAACACTTTACGCTCAGGGTCTCATATCTGGTGTTGTGATTGATTCGGGAGATGGGGTCACCCACATATGCCCAGTATATGAAGAATTCGCGTTACCACATTTAACAAGAAGACTAGACATCGCTGGAAGAGATATTACAAGATATTTAATTAAGGTATAGATGAATTTAGAGATAGATGTAATTTTATCATATTCATATTTAAGCTATTGTTATTGCGAGGATACGCTTTCAATCATTCCGCTGATTTCGAAACGGTGCGAATGATGAAGGAAAAATTGTGCTATATTGGCTACGATATTGAGATGGAACAAAGACTTGCTCTCGAAACTACTATTTTGGTTGAAACTTACACAGTAAGTAATTTGAAATACGTACAATAATTAATAATCCTGTTTTATTTTGTATTTATAATTGAGAAAAATATTACCAGTTTGTCGCATTATTTGTATTTTCCGTCGAAAAAATGAGTGGATAAGCATGACATTACTTGAACAAGTATATTACTTCCATAGAGGTATCAGATAATAAACAGATGCTATTCTCGTGAGTGTGACTGCCCATAAGTCAGAAGATCGATCGAAATTTTGATTTTTGTTGGGATAACATGTTTTGTTTTACAAAACTTAAACACAGAAAAAAAAGTTTCCACAAAATTAGAACTTTATTTAAGTTGCACTCGGAAGGACCGACTGAAACTAAAAATCTTACTTGTTTATTACTTTACTTTAGGTTAGTTTAACTTAATTATTCAAGTTTTTATCTTTCTGGACACTGGAAGTGGACACAAATAGTTTTTGGTGTCACTGAATAAATTAGATCATTGTTTGCCCGTTTTTCATTGTTTCTATACTTCTTTCTCTCATTGTCTTTCTTTTAAGTGAACATTTTCTTTTGAATTTCCTTAAACAATGAGTGTTAAGGAATAGAATAAGGCGATGACAATGGGTGTTGCACCAATTGTCCTTTCTAGCGTCGACTAAGTGGTATACCTGTTCAACACTTGGTTGCTAGATTGAAATTCAAATACATTTTTTTTTAAATATTCCAATGTATAAAAACATATTTACAAACTGATACATTAAAAAAAAAATAAAAAATTTGATTACTATTGTAAAATGCATACAACTTTTTAACTTAATTGCAAGGTTGAATGCATTTCTTGTATTGTTGCGCTTATCCAAGTGCGCTGCCTTTAACTTAGTAAAATTTCTTGCTAGTGGAAACGCAAATTCAAAATTAATTAAAATAGTCTTTTAATCTTATTTGATCACACTTCACTACATTCAACTCACACTTCACTAAATTACAGTAAATTGATCACTTTATTTTCTTTACACGTTTATTTATTTCCTAATTTGACTTAAATTGATCACTTCAACTCGCGTTGCATTTAATTTCACCGTGACACTATTTACTTATGCACTTTCGCGAGGCGACTGACATATCCTATCGCGGTCCTTAATAAAAATTAACACACTTTTTAACCACTAATACACTTTATTCTAAACGGTTCTTATGCTAACGTTACAACTGACGATCCATCAGTCAATTGCTCATTTATTGATTCATTGCTTGTACTTCTGGTGTTAGCAAAGTTTACCCGACCTAGTTGAATTGCAATTAATAATATTTGGAAAGAGTAATTAGCTGCTTATAATATTTTCAGCATATGGTGCAATGTTCGATTCTGACCCAATTTCATTATAAGGTTAATGAACATTACCATATCTTACTAACGCACTGTCTTTTATCACTTTTTAATCATTACTTATCGTCTCTGCCCGCTATAGTCGCTTATATACTCCAATCCAAACAATTCGGAACCTTCTCATACCTTCTATGAAGATCATTCTCGAGTTCACGCGGTAAATCATTTGAATTTGCATTTTTTTTTATTTCTAATCCCAATGCATTTACATAATGACTTTTTTCCCCTTCGAGAATGATCCACGTATTTTTTGTTGTTTTAGTCGTCGTTGTTTTGCATTGCATTTGGCAACTATAGTGGCGCGTGAAATTATTCGATCACGTAACAGTACCAACAATATGCATCACGACGTGCATAAAGATACTGCGGGAATTCCGGACGTTTCTATGAATTCGTCTTTAAAAGGAGTGGCTTAGGACGTGAAAAATAGTGACTCCAAAAAATGTTTTCGATAAACTTAGTCAATAAAATTCTATGATCTTTACAATCTGATGGCTTACTCTCAATATAAAGGCCAAGGTTTAGAGACTGATAACACCATATTTATCATGTATAAAGCCCATTCGTTATTTATGCACTATAATATTATAGTATCGCACTGAACAAGCAATTGATTAGATCGCAAACTCATTCCAATGCAGCCTTTCCTACACAAAGTAGTACATAAAAATTAAAGAAGAAAGGAAAACCGTAGTCAGGCAAAGTAACCGCTTTTATGTCAGGCAAAGATAGATGTGATCAAACGACATACTATGCCTCACCTCAAAAAATCTAATTGTTTGTAAATGAAGTTGTAGTTCACCTAGATGTTGCTATATAGAATTCTTATTTTATTCATAAGAACATAAATGAATGAAATATTAGTTTCCTTGATGATTTTATAAATGATTTAACAAACTTGCCTTGAAAAATTCCACCGAACTGAAATGGTTGTGAGTATATGTAATGTATAATGATAATAGCAGCTCACAAGGATGGTTGGTTGGAAGTGGGCATTGATAATTCACAAAAGACTGTCAGGTACACTCCGACAACATATTTTCAAGGTGCACACTCAAGAAAAAATCCAACGTTTTTGAATAACACCCATAAAACATTTCTGATATGCAAATTTTTTTAAAAAGACAAAAAGTAATAAAATACATATAGATGTTAGAACTGTTTAAATAAGTCTTTAATGTATCCTGGCAAGTGCTTCCAGGAATGGCACTGACCCGCAGATTAAAATAACACCAATTCGGATATGGAGTCCTAAATATTCAAATCGGTCTACACTATCTCTTATTGTACAACGTTTTCATTTCCTTTTGACCATCATATGTTGCGTCATATATTTTTTGAAAATAACTTTGCACTTTTTTTTTATAAAAACAATTAGTTTGCTGTTAATTAGATCAATATATTTTTTCCTTCATATTACACTTCGCGTTTCGACGAACTAGTCAGCGTGTATTAACAATTTTGGACTTAAGTCTACCTTTTATATCCTTTAAAATTATGAATCAAAAAAAGAAAGAAGGTAATTATGCTAATGCATCAAAGAGGAAAGATTTAAATATGTTGGTTTGGTCATTAAGGACTGTTAAATCATTAATTCTAAGGTGTTTATGAATTTCCAGTGCTTCTAAAATATTGAGTTTATGGGAGTTAGATAAATTATGGAGGATCTGTAAATTTTCAATTGAAGGGAATTCATGGTTGGTTTCCAGGAAGTGGTTTGCTACGTTAGAATTGGATTTTTGGTGAATGTAGGATTTGAAATGCTCATTAAATCTGGCTTTAAAGGATCTACCTGTTTGGCCAATATACCCACAATTACATTCTCCACATGTAATTTTATAGACTCCGCATTTATTAAATTTGCTCGTAGATTGTTTGGCATTGTAGAAAAGGGTGGAAATTTTTTGGCTAGGCTTGAAGGCAATGTGATTATTATCATTAGCTAAAATTCGAGAAATATTGGATATTGGACCAAAATATGAAAGGAGTGCAAATTTTCTGTGGATTCTTTCTTCTATCTTCGGATAAATTGTTTCTTCCTTATGTTTTCTATTAATAAGATGATCAATTAGCTGATTCGAAAAATTTTCCCCTTTGAGAATGATCCACGTATTTTTGTTGTTAGTCGTCGTTGTTTTGCATTGCGTTTAACAACTACAGTGGCGCGTGAAATTATTCGATCACGTAACGGTACCAACAATATGCATCGAGACGTGCACCAAGACACTTGCTTAAATTACTTCTCTTAAATTACTTTTTTTTGCTTTTCTGAGATGCTCATATAATAAGCAGTTTTTGCAAAGGCGCTTGTTAATTTGTAAAAATTCCTTTAGCATTTTGTCTGTGTACGGAAGCAGTACTCGTGAAGGCATATCCTGCGTTTGGTTTCGTTCCTTTAGAGGTCAGCACGTGTCCGGAAAACTCGGTATCTTTTACATAATGGGTTTTCCCTTTAGAGAATGATCTACGTATTTTTTGTTGTTTTGTTCGTCTTTGTTTTGCATTGCATTGTTGTTATTCCTAATCCCAATGTATTTACATAATGACTTTTTACCCCTTCGAGAATGATCCGCGTATAACGCCCATTCGTTATTTATGCACTATAATATTATAGTATCGCACTGAACAAGCAATTGCTTAGATTGCAAACTCATTCCAATGCAGCGTTTCCTACACAAAGTAGTACATAAAAGTAGTACATAAAGAAGAAAGGAAAACCGTAGTCAGGCAAAGTAACCGTTTTTATGTCAGGCAAAGATAGATGTGATCAAACGTCATACTATGCCTCACCTCAAAAAATCTAATTGTTTGTAAATGAAGTTGTAGTTCACCTAGATGTTGCTATATAGAATTCTTATTTTATTCATAAGAAGATAAATGAATGAAATATTAGTTTCCTTGATGATTTTATAAATGATTTAACAAACTTTTCTTGAAAAATTCCACCGAACTGAAATGGTTGTGAGTATATGTAATGTATAATGATAATGGCATCTCACAAGGATGGTTGGTTGGAAGTGGGCATTGATAATTCACAAAAGACTGTCAGGTACACTCCGACAACATATTTTCAAGGTGCACACTCAAGAAAAAATCCAACGTTTCTGAATAACACACATAAAACATTTCTGATATGCAAATTTTTTTAAAAAACAAAAAGTAATAAAATTCATATAGATGTTAAAACTGTATAAATAAGTCTTTACTGTATCCTGGCCAGTGCTTCCAGGAATGGCACTGACCCGCAGATCAAAATAACCCCAATTCGGATATGAAGTCTTGAATATTGAAGTTTTATTGATATTGTTTTTCGTAAGTTATTTTTTTATTTTTTGTAATTATAAGTTACTGATGTTTTATATTATATTTTCATTACTTTCGGAGTTAAAGGCTCCTTGTGTGGTGCGAATAAAGTTGAATAACCTGCACTTGCAACGAAAGGTACATTGAAGCTAATTTAGCTCGAATTCTCTCTAATTCTTTTGGAAATGCAGATTATGATCCTGTTTTGATTCGCCCGTTGTCTCCTCTTGGCAATTGGAGCGTTTTTACTTCTTAGCAGAAATAAAGCGCATTTTTGTTTTTAAGTGTTGTTTATTATTTTGGTCACCAATATTAGCGTGTCTGTTTTTAATCCAAATCTAGATTCGTTTTTATATTTTTGCTTAAATGACTTTTCTCTTATTATACAATCCATTTATAAGGTTTCGCTGTTTTACGGTGTACCAACTGATATGTCAAGAGGGATTGGCATAGCATGATTCATGGTCGTTTGGATCGTGACATGGTATCGCTGCTATTGCCTACAGCTCCATGTACGATATTTTACACGCTTTCCGCAATAGTTTTTTCGGATTTGCTCATCAAAACTAATATTTCTTGTAGTTCAATAAGGAATGAATTAGTGTTACTAGTGTCTTTTCACAATTGTTGATTACTTTAGTGATTTCTTTGATTTGGTCAGGATAGTATATGCTGGTTTCAAGGCCATGGATGTTTTCATTTTAATAATATTTCATTGGCAAAAAAAGTTATAACAAGAATTGTTTAATTATGCAAAAATTTTCCTGGTACAATACATCTTTATAAAAATCGAATTAAGTGCTCCGTGTTTTTCTATTCAAATCGGTCTACACTATGTCTTGATTGTATAACGTTTTCATTTCCTTTTGACCATCATATGTTGCGTCATATATTTTATGAAAACAACTTTGCACTTGTTTTTGAGAGTGAGCTGAACTTGTTATTGGATCGAAAACTGAATCGTTTTCGATGTTTTCAGTGAATCAATATATTCGGCATGAATCCCGTTCCGTTTTTTTTTGATTTTCTGAGATGCTCATACAGTAAGCAGTTTTTGCAAAGCCGCTTATAAATTTCTAAAAATTCCTTTAGCTTTTTGTCTGTATGCGGAAGCAATACTCGTGAAGGCATATCCTGCGTTTGGTTTCATTCCTTTAGAGGTCAGCACGTGTCCGGAAAACTCGGTATCTTTTTACATAATGGGTTTTCCCTTTAGAGAATGATCTACGTATTTTTTGTTGTTTTGTTCGTCTTTGTTTTGCATTGCATTGTTGTTATTCCTAATCCCAATGTATTTACATTAAGACTTTTTTCCCCTTCGAGAATGATCCACGTATAACGCCCATTCGTTATTTATGCACTATAATATTATAGTATCGCTCTGAACAAGCAATTGCTTAGATTGCAAACTCATTCCAATGCAGCGTTTCCTACACAAAGTAGTACATAAAAGTAGTACATAAAGAAGAAAGGAAAACCGTAGTCAGGCAAAGTAACCGCTTTTATGTCAGGCAAAGATAGATGTGATCAAACGTCATACTATGCCTCACCTCAAAAAATCTAATTGTTTGTAAATGAAGTTGTAGTTCACCTAGATGTTGCTATATAGAATTCTTATTTTATTCATAAGAAGATAAATGAATGAAATATTAGTTTCCTTGATGATTTTATAAATGATTTAACAAACTTGTCTTGAAAAATTCCACCAAACTGAAATGTTTGTGAGTATATGTAATGTATAATAATGATAATGGCATCTCACAAGGATGGCTGGTTGGAAGTGGGCATTGATAATTCACAAAAGACTGTCAGGTACACTCCGACAACATATTTTCAAGGTGCACACTCTCCAGCAAAAATCCAACGCTTTAAATAACACACATAAAACATTTCTGATATGCAAATTTTTTTAAAAAACAAAAAGTAATAAAATTCATATAGATGTCAAAACTGTATAAATAAGTCTTTACTGTATCCTGGCCAGTGCTTCCAGGAATGGCACTGCTCCGCACTGGCCGTTTTTTCATATTGTTTTTGTAGGTTATTTTGTTATTTTTTGTAATTATAAGTTACTGATGTTTTCTTTTTGATGATGTTTTATGTTATATTTTCATTACTTTCGGAGTTAAAGGCTCCTTGTGTGGTGCGAATAAAGTTGAATAACCTGCACTTGCAACGAAAGGTACATTGAAGCTAATTTAGCTCGAATTCTCTCTAATTCTTTTGGAAATGCAGATTATGATCCTGTTTTGATTCGCCCGTTGTCTCCTCTTGGCAATTGGAGCGTTTTTTACTTCTTAGCAGAAATAAAGCGCATTTTTGTTTTTAAGTGTTGTTTATTAGATTGGTCACCAATATTAGCGTGTCTGTTTTTAACCCAAATCTAGATTCGTTTTTATATTTTTGCTTAAATGACTTTTCTCTTATTATACAATCCATTTATAAGGTTTCGCTGTTTTACGGTTTACCAACTGATATGTCAAGAGGGATTGGCATAGCATGATTCATGATCGTTTGGATCGTGACATGGTATCGCTGCTATTGCCTACAGCTCCATGTACGATATTTTAAACGCTTTCCACAATAGTTTTTTCAGATTTGCTCATCAAAACTAATATTTCTTGTAGTTCAATAAGGAATGAATTAGTGTTACTAGTGTCTTTTCACAATTGTTGATTACTTTAGTGATTTCTTTGATTTGGTCAGGATAGTATATGCTGGTTTCAAGGCCATGGATGTTTTCATTTTAATAATATTTCATTGGCAAAAAAAGTTATAACAAGAATTGTTTAATTATGCAAAAATTTTCCTGGTACAATACATCTTTATAAAAATCGAATTTAGTGCTCCGTGTTTCTATTCAAATCGGTCTACACTATGTCTTGATTGTATAACGTTTTCATTTCCTTTTGACCATCATATGTTGCGTCATATATTTTATGAAAATAACTTTGCACTTGTTTTTGAGAGTGAGCTGAACTTGTTGTTGGATCGAAAACTGAATCGTTTTCGATGTTTTCAGTGAATCAATATATTCGGCATGAATCCCGTTCCGTTTTTTTTGATTTTCTGAGATGCTCATACAGTAAGCAGTTTTTGCAAAGCCGTTTGTAAATTTCTAAAAATTCCTTTAGCTTTTTGTCGTCGTCGTTTTGTATTGCATTTGGCAGCTACAGTGGCGCGTGAAATTATTCGATCACGTAACGGTACCAACAATATGCATCGAGACGTGCACCAAGACACTTGCTTAAATTACTTCTCTTAAATTACTTTTTTTTGCTTTTCTGAGATGCTCATATAATAAGCAGTTTTTGCAAAGGCGCTTGTTAATTTGTAAAAATTCCTTTAGCATTTTGTCTGTGTACGGAAGCAGTACTCGTGAAGGCATATCCTGCGTTTGGTTTCGTTCCTTTAGAGGTCAGCACGTGTCCGGAAAACTCGGTATCTTTTACATAATGGGTTTTCCCTTTAGAGAATGATCTACGTATTTTTTGTTGTTTTGTTCGTCTTTGTTTTGCATTGCATTGTTGTTATTCCTAATCCCAATGTATTTACATAATGACTTTTTACCCCTTCGAGAATGATCCGCGTATAACGCCCATTCGTTATTTATGCACTATAATATTATAGTATCGCACTGAACAAGCAATTGCTTAGATTGCAAACTCATTCCAATGCAGCGTTTCCTACACAAAGTAGTACATAAAGAAGAAAGGAAAACCGTAGTCAGGCAAAGTAACCGTTTTTATGTCAGGCAAAGATAGATGTGATCAAACGTCATACTATGCCTCACCTCAAAAAATCTAATTGTTTGTAAATGAAGTTGTAGTTCACCTAGATGTTGCTATATAGAATTCTTATTTTATTCATAAGAAGATAAATGAATGAAATATTAGTTTCCTTGATGATTTTATAAATGATTTAACAAACTTGTCTTGAAAAATTCCACCGAACTGAAATGGTTGTGAGTATATGTAATGTATAATGATAATGGCAGCTCACAAGGATGGTTGGTTGGAAGTGGGCATTGATAATTCACAAAAGACTGTCAGGTACACTCCGACAACATATTTTCAAGGTGCACACTCAAGAAAAAATCCAACGTTTCTGAATAACACACATAAAACATTTCTGATATGCAAATTTTTTTAAAAAACAAAAAGTAATAAAATTCATATAGATGTTAAAACTGTATAAATAAGTCTTTACTGTATCCTGGCCAGTGCTTCCAGGAATGGCACTGACCCGCAGATCAAAATAACCCCAATTCGGATATGAAGTCTTGAATATTGAAGTTTTATTGATATTGTTTTTCGTAAGTTATTTTTTTATTTTTTGTAATTATAAGTTACTGATGTTTTCTTTTTGATGATGTTTTATATTATATTTTCATTACTTTCGGAGTTAAAGGCTCCTTGTGTGGTGCGAATAAAGTTGAATAACCTGCACTTGCAACGAAAGGTACATTGAAGCTAATTTAGCTCGAATTCTCTCTAATTCTTTTGGAAATGCAGATTATGTTCCTATTTTTAATCGCCGGTTGTCTCCTCTTGGCAATTGGAGCGTTTTTTACTTCTTAGCATAAATAAAGCGCATTTTAGTTTTTATCTGTTGTTTATTAGTTTGGTCACCTATATTAGCGTGTCTGTTTTTAACCCAAATCTAGATTCGTTTTTATATTTTTGCTTAAATAACTTTTCTCTGATTATACAATGCATTAACAAGGTTTCGCTATTTTACGGTGTACCGGCTGGTATGTCAAGAGGGACTGGCATAGCATGATTTATAGTCGTTTGGATCGTGACATGGTATCGCTGCTATTGCCTACAGCTCCATGTACGATATTTTACACGCTTTTCGCAATAGTTTTTTCGGATTTGTTCATCGAAACTAATGTTTCTTGTAGTTCAATAAGGAATGAATTAGTGTTACTAGTGTCTTTTCACAATTGTTGATTACTTTAGTGATTTCTTTGATTTGGTCAGGATAGTATATGCTGGTTTCAAGGCCATGGATGTTTTCATTTTAATAATATTTCATTGGCAAAAAAAGTTATAACAAGAATTGTTTAATTATGCAAAAATTTTCCTGGTACAATACATCTTTATAAAAATCGAATTAAGTGCTCCGTGTTTTTCTATTCAAATCGGTCTACACTATGTCTTGATTGTATAACGTTTTCATTTCCTTTTGACCATCATATGTTGCGTCATATATTTTATGAAAACAACTTTGCACTTGTTTTTGAGAGTGAGCTGAACTTGTTATTGGATCGAAAACTGAATCGTTTTCGATGTTTTCAGTGAATCAATATATTCGGCATGAATCCCGTTCCGTTTTTTTTTGATTTTCTGAGATGCTCATACAGTAAGCAGTTTTTGCAAAGCCGCTTATAAATTTCTAAAAATTCCTTTAGCTTTTTGTCTGTATGCGGAAGCAATACTCGTGAAGGCATATCCTGCGTTTGGTTTCATTCCTTTAGAGGTCAGCACGTGTCCGGAAAACTCGGTATCTTTTTACATAATGGGTTTTCCCTTTAGAGAATGATCTACGTATTTTTTGTTGTTTTGTTCGTCTTTGTTTTGCATTGCATTGTTGTTATTCCTAATCCCAATGTATTTACATTAAGACTTTTTTCCCCTTCGAGAATGATCCACGTATAACGCCCATTCGTTATTTATGCACTATAATATTATAGTATCGCTCTGAACAAGCAATTGCTTAGATTGCAAACTCATTCCAATGCAGCGTTTCCTACACAAAGTAGTACATAAAAGTAGTACATAAAGAAGAAAGGAAAACCGTAGTCAGGCAAAGTAACCGCTTTTATGTCAGGCAAAGATAGATGTGATCAAACGTCATACTATGCCTCACCTCAAAAAATCTAATTGTTTGTAAATGAAGTTGTAGTTCACCTAGATGTTGCTATATAGAATTCTTATTTTATTCATAAGAAGATAAATGAATGAAATATTAGTTTCCTTGATGATTTTATAAATGATTTAACAAACTTGTCTTGAAAAATTCCACCAAACTGAAATGTTTGTGAGTATATGTAATGTATAATAATGATAATGGCATCTCACAAGGATGGCTGGTTGGAAGTGGGCATTGATAATTCACAAAAGACTGTCAGGTACACTCCGACAACATATTTTCAAGGTGCACACTCTCCAGCAAAAATCCAACGCTTTAAATAACACACATAAAACATTTCTGATATGCAAATTTTTTTAAAAAACAAAAAGTAATAAAATTCATATAGATGTCAAAACTGTATAAATAAGTCTTTACTGTATCCTGGCCAGTGCTTCCAGGAATGGCACTGCTCCGCACTGGCCGTTTTTTCATATTGTTTTTGTAGGTTATTTTGTTATTTTTTGTAATTATAAGTTACTGATGTTTTCTTTTTGATGATGTTTTATGTTATATTTTCATTACTTTCGGAGTTAAAGGCTCCTTGTGTGGTGCGAATAAAGTTGAATAACCTGCACTTGCAACGAAAGGTACATTGAAGCTAATTTAGCTCGAATTCTCTCTAATTCTTTTGGAAATGCAGATTATGATCCTGTTTTGATTCGCCCGTTGTCTCCTCTTGGCAATTGGAGCGTTTTTTACTTCTTAGCAGAAATAAAGCGCATTTTTGTTTTTAAGTGTTGTTTATTAGATTGGTCACCAATATTAGCGTGTCTGTTTTTAACCCAAATCTAGATTCGTTTTTATATTTTTGCTTAAATGACTTTTCTCTTATTATACAATCCATTTATAAGGTTTCGCTGTTTTACGGTTTACCAACTGATATGTCAAGAGGGATTGGCATAGCATGATTCATGATCGTTTGGATCGTGACATGGTATCGCTGCTATTGCCTACAGCTCCATGTACGATATTTTAAACGCTTTCCACAATAGTTTTTTCAGATTTGCTCATCAAAACTAATATTTCTTGTAGTTCAATAAGGAATGAATTAGTGTTACTAGTGTCTTTTCACAATTGTTGATTACTTTAGTGATTTCTTTGATTTGGTCAGGATAGTATATGCTGGTTTCAAGGCCATGGATGTTTTCATTTTAATAATATTTCATTGGCAAAAAAAGTTATAACAAGAATTGTTTAATTATGCAAAAATTTTCCTGGTACAATACATCTTTATAAAAATCGAATTTAGTGCTCCGTGTTTCTATTCAAATCGGTCTACACTATGTCTTGATTGTATAACGTTTTCATTTCCTTTTGACCATCATATGTTGCGTCATATATTTTATGAAAATAACTTTGCACTTGTTTTTGAGAGTGAGCTGAACTTGTTGTTGGATCGAAAACTGAATCGTTTTCGATGTTTTCAGTGAATCAATATATTCGGCATGAATCCCGTTCCGTTTTTTTTTGATTTTCTGAGATGCTCATACAGTAAGCAGTTTTTGCAAAGCCGTTTGTAAATTTCTAAAAATTCCTTTAGCTTTTTGTCGTCGTCGTTTTGTATTGCATTTGGCAGCTACAGTGGCGCGTGAAATTATTCGATCACGTAACGGTACCAACAATATGCATCGAGACGTGCACCAAGACACTTGCTTAAATTACTTCTCTTAAATTACTTTTTTTTGCTTTTCTGAGATGCTCATATAATAAGCAGTTTTTGCAAAGGCGCTTGTTAATTTGTAAAAATTCCTTTAGCATTTTGTCTGTGTACGGAAGCAGTACTCGTGAAGGCATATCCTGCGTTTGGTTTCGTTCCTTTAGAGGTCAGCACGTGTCCGGAAAACTCGGTATCTTTTACATAATGGGTTTTCCCTTTAGAGAATGATCTACGTATTTTTTGTTGTTTTGTTCGTCTTTGTTTTGCATTGCATTGTTGTTATTCCTAATCCCAATGTATTTACATAATGACTTTTTACCCCTTCGAGAATGATCCGCGTATAACGCCCATTCGTTATTTATGCACTATAATATTATAGTATCGCACTGAACAAGCAATTGCTTAGATTGCAAACTCATTCCAATGCAGCGTTTCCTACACAAAGTAGTACATAAAGAAGAAAGGAAAACCGTAGTCAGGCAAAGTAACCGTTTTTATGTCAGGCAAAGATAGATGTGATCAAACGTCATACTATGCCTCACCTCAAAAAATCTAATTGTTTGTAAATGAAGTTGTAGTTCACCTAGATGTTGCTATATAGAATTCTTATTTTATTCATAAGAAGATAAATGAATGAAATATTAGTTTCCTTGATGATTTTATAAATGATTTAACAAACTTGTCTTGAAAAATTCCACCGAACTGAAATGGTTGTGAGTATATGTAATGTATAATGATAATGGCAGCTCACAAGGATGGTTGGTTGGAAGTGGGCATTGATAATTCACAAAAGACTGTCAGGTACACTCCGACAACATATTTTCAAGGTGCACACTCAAGAAAAAATCCAACGTTTCTGAATAACACACATAAAACATTTCTGATATGCAAATTTTTTTAAAAAACAAAAAGTAATAAAATTCATATAGATGTTAAAACTGTATAAATAAGTCTTTACTGTATCCTGGCCAGTGCTTCCAGGAATGGCACTGACCCGCAGATCAAAATAACCCCAATTCGGATATGAAGTCTTGAATATTGAAGTTTTATTGATATTGTTTTTCGTAAGTTATTTTTTTATTTTTTGTAATTATAAGTTACTGATGTTTTCTTTTTGATGATGTTTTATATTATATTTTCATTACTTTCGGAGTTAAAGGCTCCTTGTGTGGTGCGAATAAAGTTGAATAACCTGCACTTGCAACGAAAGGTACATTGAAGCTAATTTAGCTCGAATTCTCTCTAATTCTTTTGGAAATGCAGATTATGTTCCTATTTTTAATCGCCGGTTGTCTCCTCTTGGCAATTGGAGCGTTTTTTACTTCTTAGCATAAATAAAGCGCATTTTAGTTTTTATCTGTTGTTTATTAGTTTGGTCACCTATATTAGCGTGTCTGTTTTTAACCCAAATCTAGATTCGTTTTTATATTTTTGCTTAAATAACTTTTCTCTGATTATACAATGCATTAACAAGGTTTCGCTATTTTACGGTGTACCGGCTGGTATGTCAAGAGGGACTGGCATAGCATGATTTATAGTCGTTTGGATCGTGACATGGTATCGCTGCTATTGCCTACAGCTCCATGTACGATATTTTACACGCTTTTCGCAATAGTTTTTTCGGATTTGTTCATCGAAACTAATGTTTCTTGTAGTTCAATAAGGAATGAATTAGTGTTACTAGTGTCTTTTCACAATTGTTGATTACTTTAGTGATTTCTTTGATTTGGTCAGGATAGTATATGCTGGTTTCAAGGCCATGGATGTTTTCATTTTAATAATATTTCATTGGCAAAAAAAGTTATAACAAGAATTGTTTAATTATGCAAAAATTTTCCTGGTACAATACATCTTTATAAAAATCGAATTAAGTGCTCCGTGTTTTTCTATTCAAATCGGTCTACACTATGTCTTGATTGTATAACGTTTTCATTTCCTTTTGACCATCATATGTTGCGTCATATATTTTATGAAAACAACTTTGCACTTGTTTTTGAGAGTGAGCTGAACTTGTTATTGGATCGAAAACTGAATCGTTTTCGATGTTTTCAGTGAATCAATATATTCGGCATGAATCCCGTTCCGTTTTTTTTTGATTTTCTGAGATGCTCATACAGTAAGCAGTTTTTGCAAAGCCGTTTGTAAATTTCTAAAAATTCCTTTAGCTTTTTGTCGTCGTCGTTTTGTATTGCATTTGGCAGCTACAGTGGCGCGTGAAATTATTCGATCACGTAACGGTACCAACAATATGCATCGAGACGTGCACCAAGACACTTGCTTAAATTACTTCTCTTAAATTACTTTTTTTTGCTTTTCTGAGATGCTCATATAATAAGCAGTTTTTGCAAAGGCGCTTGTTAATTTGTAAAAATTCCTTTAGCATTTTGTCTGTGTACGGAAGCAGTACTCGTGAAGGCATATCCTGCGTTTGGTTTCGTTCCTTTAGAGGTCAGCACGTGTCCGGAAAACTCGGTATCTTTTACATAATGGGTTTTCCCTTTAGAGAATGATCTACGTATTTTTTGTTGTTTTGTTCGTCTTTGTTTTGCATTGCATTGTTGTTATTCCTAATCCCAATGTATTTACATAATGACTTTTTACCCCTTCGAGAATGATCCGCGTATAACGCCCATTCGTTATTTATGCACTATAATATTATAGTATCGCACTGAACAAGCAATTGCTTAGATTGCAAACTCATTCCAATGCAGCGTTTCCTACACAAAGTAGTACATAAAGAAGAAAGGAAAACCGTAGTCAGGCAAAGTAACCGTTTTTATGTCAGGCAAAGATAGATGTGATCAAACGTCATACTATGCCTCACCTCAAAAAATCTAATTGTTTGTAAATGAAGTTGTAGTTCACCTAGATGTTGCTATATAGAATTCTTATTTTATTCATAAGAAGATAAATGAATGAAATATTAGTTTCCTTGATGATTTTATAAATGATTTAACAAACTTGTCTTGAAAAATTCCACCGAACTGAAATGGTTGTGAGTATATGTAATGTATAATGATAATGGCAGCTCACAAGGATGGTTGGTTGGAAGTGGGCATTGATAATTCACAAAAGACTGTCAGGTACACTCCGACAACATATTTTCAAGGTGCACACTCAAGAAAAAATCCAACGTTTCTGAATAACACACATAAAACATTTCTGATATGCAAATTTTTTTAAAAAACAAAAAGTAATAAAATTCATATAGATGTTAAAACTGTATAAATAAGTCTTTACTGTATCCTGGCCAGTGCTTCCAGGAATGGCACTGACCCGCAGATCAAAATAACCCCAATTCGGATATGAAGTCTTGAATATTGAAGTTTTATTGATATTGTTTTTCGTAAGTTATTTTTTTATTTTTTGTAATTATAAGTTACTGATGTTTTCTTTTTGATGATGTTTTATATTATATTTTCATTACTTTCGGAGTTAAAGGCTCCTTGTGTGGTGCGAATAAAGTTGAATAACCTGCACTTGCAACGAAAGGTACATTGAAGCTAATTTAGCTCGAATTCTCTCTAATTCTTTTGGAAATGCAGATTATGTTCCTATTTTTAATCGCCGGTTGTCTCCTCTTGGCAATTGGAGCGTTTTTTACTTCTTAGCATAAATAAAGCGCATTTTAGTTTTTATCTGTTGTTTATTAGTTTGGTCACCTATATTAGCGTGTCTGTTTTTAACCCAAATCTAGATTCGTTTTTATATTTTTGCTTAAATAACTTTTCTCTGATTATACAATGCATTAACAAGGTTTCGCTATTTTACGGTGTACCGGCTGGTATGTCAAGAGGGACTGGCATAGCATGATTTATAGTCGTTTGGATCGTGACATGGTATCGCTGCTATTGCCTACAGCTCCATGTACGATATTTTACACGCTTTTCGCAATAGTTTTTTCGGATTTGTTCATCGAAACTAATGTTTCTTGTAGTTCAATAAGGAATGAATTAGTGTTACTAGTGTATCTTTCACAATTGTTGATTTCTTTGATTTGGTTAGGATAGTATATGCTGGTTTTAAGGCCATGGATGTTTTCATTTTAATCATATTTCATTGGCAAAAAAAGTTATAACAAGAATTGTTTAATTATGCAAAAATTTTCCTGGTACAATACATCTTTATAAAAATAGAATTTAGTGCTCCGTGTTTTTCTATTCAAATCGGTCTACACTATGTCTTGATTGTATAACGTTTTCATTTCCTTTTGACCATCATATGTTGCGTCATATATTTTATGAAAATAACTTTGCACTTGTTTTTGAGAGTGAGCTGAACTTGTTATTGAATCGTAAACTGAATCGTTTTCGATGTTTTCAGTGAATCAATATATTCGGCATGAATCCCGTCCCGTTTTTTTGATTTTCTGAGATGCTCATACAGTAAGCAGTATTTGTAAAGCCGCTTGTAAATTTCTAAAAATTCCTTTAGCTTTTTGTCTGTATGCGGAAGCAATACTCGTGAAGGCATATCCTGCGTTTGGTTTCATTCCTTTAGAGGTCAGCACGTGTCCGGAAAACTCGGTATCTTTTTACATAATGGGTTTTCCCTTTAGAGAATGATCTACGTATTTTTTGTTGTTTTGTTCGTCTTTGTTTTGCATTGCATTGTTGTTATTCCTAATCCCAATGTATTTACATTAAGACTTTTTTCCCCTTCGAGAATGATCCACGTATAACGCCCATTCGTTATTTATGCACTATAATATTATAGTATCGCTCTGAACAAGCAATTGCTTAGATTGCAAACTCATTCCAATGCAGCGTTTCCTACACAAAGTAGTACATAAAAGTAGTACATAAAGAAGAAAGGAAAACCGTAGTCAGGCAAAGTAACCGCTTTTATGTCAGGCAAAGATAGATGTGATCAAACGTCATACTATGCCTCACCTCAAAAAATCTAATTGTTTGTAAATGAAGTTGTAGTTCACCTAGATGTTGCTATATAGAATTCTTATTTTATTCATAAGAAGATAAATGAATGAAATATTAGTTTCCTTGATGATTTTATAAATGATTTAACAAACTTGTCTTGAAAAATTCCACCAAACTGAAATGTTTGTGAGTATATGTAATGTATAATAATGATAATGGCATCTCACAAGGATGGCTGGTTGGAAGTGGGCATTGATAATTCACAAAAGACTGTCAGGTACACTCCGACAACATATTTTCAAGGTGCACACTCTCCAGCAAAAATCCAACGCTTTAAATAACACACATAAAACATTTCTGATATGCAAATTTTTTTAAAAAACAAAAAGTAATAAAATTCATATAGATGTCAAAACTGTATAAATAAGTCTTTACTGTATCCTGGCCAGTGCTTCCAGGAATGGCACTGCTCCGCACTGGCCGTTTTTTCATATTGTTTTTGTAGGTTATTTTGTTATTTTTTGTAATTATAAGTTACTGATGTTTTCTTTTTGATGATGTTTTATGTTATATTTTCATTACTTTCGGAGTTAAAGGCTCCTTGTGTGGTGCGAATAAAGTTGAATAACCTGCACTTGCAACGAAAGGTACATTGAAGCTAATTTAGCTCGAATTCTCTCTAATTCTTTTGGAAATGCAGATTATGATCCTGTTTTGATTCGCCCGTTGTCTCCTCTTGGCAATTGGAGCGTTTTTTACTTCTTAGCAGAAATAAAGCGCATTTTTGTTTTTAAGTGTTGTTTATTAGATTGGTCACCAATATTAGCGTGTCTGTTTTTAACCCAAATCTAGATTCGTTTATATATTTTTGCTTAAATGACTTTTCTCTTATTATACAATCCATTTATAAGGTTTCGCTGTTTTACGGTTTACCAACTGATATGTCAAGAGGGATTGGCATAGCATGATTCATGATCGTTTGGATCGTGACATGGTATCGCTGCTATTGCCTACAGCTCCATGTACGATATTTTAAACGCTTTCCACAATAGTTTTTTCAGATTTGCTCATCAAAACTAATATTTCTTGTAGTTCAATAAGGAATGAATTAGTGTTACTAGTGTCTTTTCACAATTGTTGATTACTTTAGTGATTTCTTTGATTTGGTCAGGATAGTATATGCTGGTTTCAAGGCCATGGATGTTTTCATTTTAATAATATTTCATTGGCAAAAAAAGTTATAACAAGAATTGTTTAATTATGCAAAAATTTTCCTGGTACAATACATCTTTATAAAAATCGAATTTAGTGCTCCGTGTTTCTATTCAAATCGGTCTACACTATGTCTTGATTGTATAACGTTTTCATTTCCTTTTGACCATCATATGTTGCGTCATATATTTTATGAAAATAACTTTGCACTTGTTTTTGAGAGTGAGCTGAACTTGTTGTTGGATCGAAAACTGAATCGTTTTCGATGTTTTCAGTGAATCAATATATTCGGCATGAATCCCGTTCCGTTTTTTTTTGATTTTCTGAGATGCTCATACAGTAAGCAGTTTTTGCAAAGCCGTTTGTAAATTTCTAAAAATTCCTTTAGCTTTTTGTCGTCGTCGTTTTGTATTGCATTTGGCAGCTACAGTGGCGCGTGAAATTATTCGATCACGTAACGGTACCAACAATATGCATCGAGACGTGCACCAAGACACTTGCTTAAATTACTTCTCTTAAATTACTTTTTTTTGCTTTTCTGAGATGCTCATATAATAAGCAGTTTTTGCAAAGGCGCTTGTTAATTTGTAAAAATTCCTTTAGCATTTTGTCTGTGTACGGAAGCAGTACTCGTGAAGGCATATCCTGCGTTTGGTTTCGTTCCTTTAGAGGTCAGCACGTGTCCGGAAAACTCGGTATCTTTTACATAATGGGTTTTCCCTTTAGAGAATGATCTACGTATTTTTTGTTGTTTTGTTCGTCTTTGTTTTGCATTGCATTGTTGTTATTCCTAATCCCAATGTATTTACATAATGACTTTTTACCCCTTCGAGAATGATCCGCGTATAACGCCCATTCGTTATTTATGCACTATAATATTATAGTATCGCACTGAACAAGCAATTGCTTAGATTGCAAACTCATTCCAATGCAGCGTTTCCTACACAAAGTAGTACATAAAAGTAGTACATAAAGAAGAAAGGAAAACCGTAGTCAGGCAAAGTAACCGTTTTTATGTCAGGCAAAGATAGATGTGATCAAACGTCATACTATGCCTCACCTCAAAAAATCTAATTGTTTGTAAATGAAGTTGTAGTTCACCTAGATGTTGCTATATAGAATTCTTATTTTATTCATAAGAAGATAAATGAATGAAATATTAGTTTCCTTGATGATTTTATAAATGATTTAACAAACTTGTCTTGAAAAATTCCACCGAACTGAAATGGTTGTGAGTATATGTAATGTATAATGATAATGGCAGCTCACAAGGATGGTTGGTTGGAAGTGGGCATTGATAATTCACAAAAGACTGTCAGGTACACTCCGACAACATATTTTCAAGGTGCACACTCAAGAAAAAATCCAACGTTTCTGAATAACACACATAAAACATTTCTGATATGCAAATTTTTTTAAAAAACAAAAAGTAATAAAATTCATATAGATGTTAAAACTGTATAAATAAGTCTTTACTGTATCCTGGCCAGTGCTTCCAGGAATGGCACTGACCCGCAGATCAAAATAACCCCAATTCGGATATGAAGTCTTGAATATTGAAGTTTTATTGATATTGTTTTTCGTAAGTTATTTTTTTATTTTTTGTAATTATAAGTTACTGATGTTTTCTTTTTGATGATGTTTTATATTATATTTTCATTACTTTCGGAGTTAAAGGCTCCTTGTGTGGTGCGAATAAAGTTGAATAACCTGCACTTGCAACGAAAGGTACATTGAAGCTAATTTAGCTCGAATTCTCTCTAATTCTTTTGGAAATGCAGATTATGTTCCTATTTTTAATCGCCGGTTGTCTCCTCTTGGCAATTGGAGCGTTTTTTACTTCTTAGCATAAATAAAGCGCATTTTAGTTTTTATCTGTTGTTTATTAGTTTGGTCACCTATATTAGCGTGTCTGTTTTTAACCCAAATCTAGATTCGTTTTTATATTTTTGCTTAAATAACTTTTCTCTGATTATACAATGCATTAACAAGGTTTCGCTATTTTACGGTGTACCGGCTGGTATGTCAAGAGGGACTGGCATAGCATGATTTATAGTCGTTTGGATCGTGACATGGTATCGCTGCTATTGCCTACAGCTCCATGTACGATATTTTACACGCTTTTCGCAATAGTTTTTTCGGATTTGTTCATCGAAACTAATGTTTCTTGTAGTTCAATAAGGAATGAATTAGTGTTACTAGTGTATCTTTCACAATTGTTGATTTCTTTGATTTGGTTAGGATAGTATATGCTGGTTTTAAGGCCATGGATGTTTTCATTTTAATCATATTTCATTGGCAAAAAAAGTTATAACAAGAATTGTTTAATTATGCAAAAATTTTCCTGGTACAATACATCTTTATAAAAATAGAATTTAGTGCTCCGTGTTTTTCTATTCAAATCGGTCTACACTATGTCTTGATTGTATAACGTTTTCATTTCCTTTTGACCATCATATGTTGCGTCATATATTTTATGAAAATAACTTTGCACTTGTTTTTGAGAGTGAGCTGAACTTGTTATTGAATCGTAAACTGAATCGTTTTCGATGTTTTCAGTGAATCAATATATTCGGCATGAATCCCGTCCCGTTTTTTTGATTTTCTGAGATGCTCATACAGTAAGCAGTATTTGTAAAGCCGCTTGTAAATTTCTAAAAATTCCTTTAGCTTTTTGTCTGTATGCGGAAGCAATACTCGTGAAGGCATATCCTGCGTTTGGTTTCATTCCTTTAGAGGTCAGCACGTGTCCGGAAAACTCGGTATCTTTTTACATAATGGGTTTTCCCTTTAGAGAATGATCTACGTATTTTTTGTTGTTTTGTTCGTCTTTGTTTTGCATTGCATTGTTGTTATTCCTAATCCCAATGTATTTACATTAAGACTTTTTTCCCCTTCGAGAATGATCCACGTATAACGCCCATTCGTTATTTATGCACTATAATATTATAGTATCGCTCTGAACAAGCAATTGCTTAGATTGCAAACTCATTCCAATGCAGCGTTTCCTACACAAAGTAGTACATAAAAGTAGTACATAAAGAAGAAAGGAAAACCGTAGTCAGGCAAAGTAACCGCTTTTATGTCAGGCAAAGATAGATGTGATCAAACGTCATACTATGCCTCACCTCAAAAAATCTAATTGTTTGTAAATGAAGTTGTAGTTCACCTAGATGTTGCTATATAGAATTCTTATTTTATTCATAAGAAGATAAATGAATGAAATATTAGTTTCCTTGATGATTTTATAAATGATTTAACAAACTTGTCTTGAAAAATTCCACCAAACTGAAATGTTTGTGAGTATATGTAATGTATAATAATGATAATGGCATCTCACAAGGATGGCTGGTTGGAAGTGGGCATTGATAATTCACAAAAGACTGTCAGGTACACTCCGACAACATATTTTCAAGGTGCACACTCTCCAGCAAAAATCCAACGCTTTAAATAACACACATAAAACATTTCTGATATGCAAATTTTTTTAAAAAACAAAAAGTAATAAAATTCATATAGATGTCAAAACTGTATAAATAAGTCTTTACTGTATCCTGGCCAGTGCTTCCAGGAATGGCACTGCTCCGCACTGGCCGTTTTTTCATATTGTTTTTGTAGGTTATTTTGTTATTTTTTGTAATTATAAGTTACTGATGTTTTCTTTTTGATGATGTTTTATGTTATATTTTCATTACTTTCGGAGTTAAAGGCTCCTTGTGTGGTGCGAATAAAGTTGAATAACCTGCACTTGCAACGAAAGGTACATTGAAGCTAATTTAGCTCGAATTCTCTCTAATTCTTTTGGAAATGCAGATTATGATCCTGTTTTGATTCGCCCGTTGTCTCCTCTTGGCAATTGGAGCGTTTTTTACTTCTTAGCAGAAATAAAGCGCATTTTTGTTTTTAAGTGTTGTTTATTAGATTGGTCACCAATATTAGCGTGTCTGTTTTTAACCCAAATCTAGATTCGTTTTTATATTTTTGCTTAAATGACTTTTCTCTTATTATACAATCCATTTATAAGGTTTCGCTGTTTTACGGTTTACCAACTGATATGTCAAGAGGGATTGGCATAGCATGATTCATGATCGTTTGGATCGTGACATGGTATCGCTGCTATTGCCTACAGCTCCATGTACGATATTTTAAACGCTTTCCACAATAGTTTTTTCAGATTTGCTCATCAAAACTAATATTTCTTGTAGTTCAATAAGGAATGAATTAGTGTTACTAGTGTCTTTTCACAATTGTTGATTACTTTAGTGATTTCTTTGATTTGGTCAGGATAGTATATGCTGGTTTCAAGGCCATGGATGTTTTCATTTTAATAATATTTCATTGGCAAAAAAAGTTATAACAAGAATTGTTTAATTATGCAAAAATTTTCCTGGTACAATACATCTTTATAAAAATCGAATTTAGTGCTCCGTGTTTCTATTCAAATCGGTCTACACTATGTCTTGATTGTATAACGTTTTCATTTCCTTTTGACCATCATATGTTGCGTCATATATTTTATGAAAATAACTTTGCACTTGTTTTTGAGAGTGAGCTGAACTTGTTGTTGGATCGAAAACTGAATCGTTTTCGATGTTTTCAGTGAATCAATATATTCGGCATGAATCCCGTTCCGTTTTTTTTTGATTTTCTGAGATGCTCATACAGTAAGCAGTTTTTGCAAAGCCGTTTGTAAATTTCTAAAAATTCCTTTAGCTTTTTGTCGTCGTCGTTTTGTATTGCATTTGGCAGCTACAGTGGCGCGTGAAATTATTCGATCACGTAACGGTACCAACAATATGCATCGAGACGTGCACCAAGACACTTGCTTAAATTACTTCTCTTAAATTACTTTTTTTTGCTTTTCTGAGATGCTCATATAATAAGCAGTTTTTGCAAAGGCGCTTGTTAATTTGTAAAAATTCCTTTAGCATTTTGTCTGTGTACGGAAGCAGTACTCGTGAAGGCATATCCTGCGTTTGGTTTCGTTCCTTTAGAGGTCAGCACGTGTCCGGAAAACTCGGTATCTTTTACATAATGGGTTTTCCCTTTAGAGAATGATCTACGTATTTTTTGTTGTTTTGTTCGTCTTTGTTTTGCATTGCATTGTTGTTATTCCTAATCCCAATGTATTTACATAATGACTTTTTACCCCTTCGAGAATGATCCGCGTATAACGCCCATTCGTTATTTATGCACTATAATATTATAGTATCGCACTGAACAAGCAATTGCTTAGATTGCAAACTCATTCCAATGCAGCGTTTCCTACACAAAGTAGTACATAAAAGTAGTACATAAAGAAGAAAGGAAAACCGTAGTCAGGCAAAGTAACCGTTTTTATGTCAGGCAAAGATAGATGTGATCAAACGTCATACTATGCCTCACCTCAAAAAATCTAATTGTTTGTAAATGAAGTTGTAGTTCACCTAGATGTTGCTATATAGAATTCTTATTTTATTCATAAGAAGATAAATGAATGAAATATTAGTTTCCTTGATGATTTTATAAATGATTTAACAAACTTGTCTTGAAAAATTCCACCGAACTGAAATGGTTGTGAGTATATGTAATGTATAATGATAATGGCAGCTCACAAGGATGGTTGGTTGGAAGTGGGCATTGATAATTCACAAAAGACTGTCAGGTACACTCCGACAACATATTTTCAAGGTGCACACTCAAGAAAAAATCCAACGTTTCTGAATAACACACATAAAACATTTCTGATATGCAAATTTTTTTAAAAAACAAAAAGTAATAAAATTCATATAGATGTTAAAACTGTATAAATAAGTCTTTACTGTATCCTGGCCAGTGCTTCCAGGAATGGCACTGACCCGCAGATCAAAATAACCCCAATTCGGATATGAAGTCTTGAATATTGAAGTTTTATTGATATTGTTTTTCGTAAGTTATTTTTTTATTTTTTGTAATTATAAGTTACTGATGTTTTCTTTTTGATGATGTTTTATATTATATTTTCATTACTTTCGGAGTTAAAGGCTCCTTGTGTGGTGCGAATAAAGTTGAATAACCTGCACTTGCAACGAAAGGTACATTGAAGCTAATTTAGCTCGAATTCTCTCTAATTCTTTTGGAAATGCAGATTATGTTCCTATTTTTAATCGCCGGTTGTCTCCTCTTGGCAATTGGAGCGTTTTTTACTTCTTAGCATAAATAAAGCGCATTTTAGTTTTTATCTGTTGTTTATTAGTTTGGTCACCTATATTAGCGTGTCTGTTTTTAACCCAAATCTAGATTCGTTTTTATATTTTTGCTTAAATAACTTTTCTCTGATTATACAATGCATTAACAAGGTTTCGCTATTTTACGGTGTACCGGCTGGTATGTCAAGAGGGACTGGCATAGCATGATTTATAGTCGTTTGGATCGTGACATGGTATCGCTGCTATTGCCTACAGCTCCATGTACGATATTTTACACGCTTTTCGCAATAGTTTTTTCGGATTTGTTCATCGAAACTAATGTTTCTTGTAGTTCAATAAGGAATGAATTAGTGTTACTAGTGTATCTTTCACAATTGTTGATTTCTTTGATTTGGTTAGGATAGTATATGCTGGTTTTAAGGCCATGGATGTTTTCATTTTAATCATATTTCATTGGCAAAAAAAGTTATAACAAGAATTGTTTAATTATGCAAAAATTTTCCTGGTACAATACATCTTTATAAAAATAGAATTTAGTGCTCCGTGTTTTTCTATTCAAATCGGTCTACACTATGTCTTGATTGTATAACGTTTTCATTTCCTTTTGACCATCATATGTTGCGTCATATATTTTATGAAAATAACTTTGCACTTGTTTTTGAGAGTGAGCTGAACTTGTTATTGAATCGTAAACTGAATCGTTTTCGATGTTTTCAGTGAATCAATATATTCGGCATGAATCCCGTCCCGTTTTTTTGATTTTCTGAGATGCTCATACAGTAAGCAGTATTTGTAAAGCCGCTTGTAAATTTCTAAAAATTCCTTTAGCTTTTTGTCTGTATGCGGAAGCAATACTCGTGAAGGCATATCCTGCGTTTGGTTTCATTCCTTTAGAGGTCAGCACGTGTCCGGAAAACTCGGTATCTTTTTACATAATGGGTTTTCCCTTTAGAGAATGATCTACGTATTTTTTGTTGTTTTGTTCGTCTTTGTTTTGCATTGCATTGTTGTTATTCCTAATCCCAATGTATTTACATTAAGACTTTTTTCCCCTTCGAGAATGATCCACGTATAACGCCCATTCGTTATTTATGCACTATAATATTATAGTATCGCTCTGAACAAGCAATTGCTTAGATTGCAAACTCATTCCAATGCAGCGTTTCCTACACAAAGTAGTACATAAAAGTAGTACATAAAGAAGAAAGGAAAACCGTAGTCAGGCAAAGTAACCGCTTTTATGTCAGGCAAAGATAGATGTGATCAAACGTCATACTATGCCTCACCTCAAAAAATCTAATTGTTTGTAAATGAAGTTGTAGTTCACCTAGATGTTGCTATATAGAATTCTTATTTTATTCATAAGAAGATAAATGAATGAAATATTAGTTTCCTTGATGATTTTATAAATGATTTAACAAACTTGTCTTGAAAAATTCCACCAAACTGAAATGTTTGTGAGTATATGTAATGTATAATAATGATAATGGCATCTCACAAGGATGGCTGGTTGGAAGTGGGCATTGATAATTCACAAAAGACTGTCAGGTACACTCCGACAACATATTTTCAAGGTGCACACTCTCCAGCAAAAATCCAACGCTTTAAATAACACACATAAAACATTTCTGATATGCAAATTTTTTTAAAAAACAAAAAGTAATAAAATTCATATAGATGTCAAAACTGTATAAATAAGTCTTTACTGTATCCTGGCCAGTGCTTCCAGGAATGGCACTGCTCCGCACTGGCCGTTTTTTCATATTGTTTTTGTAGGTTATTTTGTTATTTTTTGTAATTATAAGTTACTGATGTTTTCTTTTTGATGATGTTTTATGTTATATTTTCATTACTTTCGGAGTTAAAGGCTCCTTGTGTGGTGCGAATAAAGTTGAATAACCTGCACTTGCAACGAAAGGTACATTGAAGCTAATTTAGCTCGAATTCTCTCTAATTCTTTTGGAAATGCAGATTATGATCCTGTTTTGATTCGCCCGTTGTCTCCTCTTGGCAATTGGAGCGTTTTTTACTTCTTAGCAGAAATAAAGCGCATTTTTGTTTTTAAGTGTTGTTTATTAGATTGGTCACCAATATTAGCGTGTCTGTTTTTAACCCAAATCTAGATTCGTTTTTATATTTTTGCTTAAATGACTTTTCTCTTATTATACAATCCATTTATAAGGTTTCGCTGTTTTACGGTTTACCAACTGATATGTCAAGAGGGATTGGCATAGCATGATTCATGATCGTTTGGATCGTGACATGGTATCGCTGCTATTGCCTACAGCTCCATGTACGATATTTTAAACGCTTTCCACAATAGTTTTTTCAGATTTGCTCATCAAAACTAATATTTCTTGTAGTTCAATAAGGAATGAATTAGTGTTACTAGTGTCTTTTCACAATTGTTGATTACTTTAGTGATTTCTTTGATTTGGTCAGGATAGTATATGCTGGTTTCAAGGCCATGGATGTTTTCATTTTAATAATATTTCATTGGCAAAAAAAGTTATAACAAGAATTGTTTAATTATGCAAAAATTTTCCTGGTACAATACATCTTTATAAAAATCGAATTTAGTGCTCCGTGTTTCTATTCAAATCGGTCTACACTATGTCTTGATTGTATAACGTTTTCATTTCCTTTTGACCATCATATGTTGCGTCATATATTTTATGAAAATAACTTTGCACTTGTTTTTGAGAGTGAGCTGAACTTGTTGTTGGATCGAAAACTGAATCGTTTTCGATGTTTTCAGTGAATCAATATATTCGGCATGAATCCCGTTCCGTTTTTTTTTTGATTTTCTGAGATGCTCATACAGTAAGCAGTTTTTGCAAAGCCGTTTGTAAATTTCTAAAAATTCCTTTAGCTTTTTGTCGTCGTCGTTTTGTATTGCATTTGGCAGCTACAGTGGCGCGTGAAATTATTCGATCACGTAACGGTACCAACAATATGCATCGAGACGTGCACCAAGACACTTGCTTAAATTACTTCTCTTAAATTACTTTTTTTTGCTTTTCTGAGATGCTCATATAATAAGCAGTTTTTGCAAAGGCGCTTGTTAATTTGTAAAAATTCCTTTAGCATTTTGTCTGTGTACGGAAGCAGTACTCGTGAAGGCATATCCTGCGTTTGGTTTCGTTCCTTTAGAGGTCAGCACGTGTCCGGAAAACTCGGTATCTTTTACATAATGGGTTTTCCCTTTAGAGAATGATCTACGTATTTTTTGTTGTTTTGTTCGTCTTTGTTTTGCATTGCATTGTTGTTATTCCTAATCCCAATGTATTTACATAATGACTTTTTACCCCTTCGAGAATGATCCGCGTATAACGCCCATTCGTTATTTATGCACTATAATATTATAGTATCGCACTGAACAAGCAATTGCTTAGATTGCAAACTCATTCCAATGCAGCGTTTCCTACACAAAGTAGTACATAAAGAAGAAAGGAAAACCGTAGTCAGGCAAAGTAACCGCTTTTATGTCAGGCAAAGATAGATGTGATCAAACGTCATACTATGCCTCACCTCAAAAAATCTAATTGTTTGTAAATGAAGTTGTAGTTCACCTAGATGTTGCTATATAGAATTCTTATTTTATTCATAAGAAGATAAATGAATGAAATATTAGTTTCCTTGATGATTTTATAAATGATTTAACAAACTTGTCTTGAAAAATTCCACCGAACTGAAATGGTTGTGAGTATATGTAATGTATAATGATAATGGCAGCTCACAAGGATGGTTGGTTGGAAGTGGGCATTGATAATTCACAAAAGACTGTCAGGTACACTCCGACAACATATTTTCAAGGTGCACACTCAAGAAAAAATCCAACGTTTCTGAATAACACACATAAAACATTTCTGATATGCAAATTTTTTTAAAAAACAAAAAGTAATAAAATTCATATAGATGTTAAAACTGTATAAATAAGTCTTTACTGTATCCTGGCCAGTGCTTCCAGGAATGGCACTGACCCGCAGATCAAAATAACCCCAATTCGGATATGAAGTCTTGAATATTGAAGTTTTATTGATATTGTTTTTCGTAAGTTATTTTTTTATTTTTTGTAATTATAAGTTACTGATGTTTTCTTTTTGATGATGTTTTATATTATATTTTCATTACTTTCGGAGTTAAAGGCTCCTTGTGTGGTGCGAATAAAGTTGAATAACCTGCACTTGCAACGAAAGGTACATTGAAGCTAATTTAGCTCGAATTCTCTCTAATTCTTTTGGAAATGCAGATTATGTTCCTATTTTTAATCGCCGGTTGTCTCCTCTTGGCAATTGGAGCGTTTTTTACTTCTTAGCATAAATAAAGCGCATTTTAGTTTTTATCTGTTGTTTATTAGTTTGGTCACCTATATTAGCGTGTCTGTTTTTAACCCAAATCTAGATTCGTTTTTATATTTTTGCTTAAATAACTTTTCTCTGATTATACAATGCATTAACAAGGTTTCGCTATTTTACGGTGTACCGGCTGGTATGTCAAGAGGGACTGGCATAGCATGATTTATAGTCGTTTGGATCGTGACATGGTATCGCTGCTATTGCCTACAGCTCCATGTACGATATTTTACACGCTTTTCGCAATAGTTTTTTCGGATTTGTTCATCGAAACTAATGTTTCTTGTAGTTCAATAAGGAATGAATTAGTGTTACTAGTGTATCTTTCACAATTGTTGATTTCTTTGATTTGGTTAGGATAGTATATGCTGGTTTTAAGGCCATGGATGTTTTCATTTTAATCATATTTCATTGGCAAAAAAAGTTATAACAAGAATTGTTTAATTATGCAAAAATTTTCCTGGTACAATACATCTTTATAAAAATAGAATTTAGTGCTCCGTGTTTTTCTATTCAAATCGGTCTACACTATGTCTTGATTGTATAACGTTTTCATTTCCTTTTGACCATCATATGTTGCGTCATATATTTTATGAAAATAACTTTGCACTTGTTTTTGAGAGTGAGCTGAACTTGTTATTGAATCGTAAACTGAATCGTTTTCGATGTTTTCAGTGAATCAATATATTCGGCATGAATCCCGTCCCGTTTTTTTGATTTTCTGAGATGCTCATACAGTAAGCAGTATTTGTAAAGCCGCTTGTAAATTTCTAAAAATTCCTTTAGCTTTTTGTCTGTATGCGGAAGCAATACTCGTGAAGGCATATCCTGCGTTTGGTTTCATTCCTTTAGAGGTCAGCACGTGTCCGGAAAACTCGGTATCTTTTTACATAATGGGTTTTCCCTTTAGAGAATGATCTACGTATTTTTTGTTGTTTTGTTCGTCTTTGTTTTGCATTGCATTGTTGTTATTCCTAATCCCAATGTATTTACATTAAGACTTTTTTCCCCTTCGAGAATGATCCACGTATAACGCCCATTCGTTATTTATGCACTATAATATTATAGTATCGCTCTGAACAAGCAATTGCTTAGATTGCAAACTCATTCCAATGCAGCGTTTCCTACACAAAGTAGTACATAAAAGTAGTACATAAAGAAGAAAGGAAAACCGTAGTCAGGCAAAGTAACCGCTTTTATGTCAGGCAAAGATAGATGTGATCAAACGTCATACTATGCCTCACCTCAAAAAATCTAATTGTTTGTAAATGAAGTTGTAGTTCACCTAGATGTTGCTATATAGAATTCTTATTTTATTCATAAGAAGATAAATGAATGAAATATTAGTTTCCTTGATGATTTTATAAATGATTTAACAAACTTGTCTTGAAAAATTCCACCAAACTGAAATGTTTGTGAGTATATGTAATGTATAATAATGATAATGGCATCTCACAAGGATGGCTGGTTGGAAGTGGGCATTGATAATTCACAAAAGACTGTCAGGTACACTCCGACAACATATTTTCAAGGTGCACACTCTCCAGCAAAAATCCAACGCTTTAAATAACACACATAAAACATTTCTGATATGCAAATTTTTTTAAAAAACAAAAAGTAATAAAATTCATATAGATGTCAAAACTGTATAAATAAGTCTTTACTGTATCCTGGCCAGTGCTTCCAGGAATGGCACTGCTCCGCACTGGCCGTTTTTTCATATTGTTTTTGTAGGTTATTTTGTTATTTTTTGTAATTATAAGTTACTGATGTTTTCTTTTTGATGATGTTTTATGTTATATTTTCATTACTTTCGGAGTTAAAGGCTCCTTGTGTGGTGCGAATAAAGTTGAATAACCTGCACTTGCAACGAAAGGTACATTGAAGCTAATTTAGCTCGAATTCTCTCTAATTCTTTTGGAAATGCAGATTATGATCCTGTTTTGATTCGCCCGTTGTCTCCTCTTGGCAATTGGAGCGTTTTTTACTTCTTAGCAGAAATAAAGCGCATTTTTGTTTTTAAGTGTTGTTTATTAGATTGGTCACCAATATTAGCGTGTCTGTTTTTAACCCAAATCTAGATTCGTTTTTATATTTTTGCTTAAATGACTTTTCTCTTATTATACAATCCATTTATAAGGTTTCGCTGTTTTACGGTTTACCAACTGATATGTCAAGAGGGATTGGCATAGCATGATTCATGATCGTTTGGATCGTGACATGGTATCGCTGCTATTGCCTACAGCTCCATGTACGATATTTTAAACGCTTTCCACAATAGTTTTTTCAGATTTGCTCATCAAAACTAATATTTCTTGTAGTTCAATAAGGAATGAATTAGTGTTACTAGTGTCTTTTCACAATTGTTGATTACTTTAGTGATTTCTTTGATTTGGTCAGGATAGTATATGCTGGTTTCAAGGCCATGGATGTTTTCATTTTAATAATATTTCATTGGCAAAAAAAGTTATAACAAGAATTGTTTAATTATGCAAAAATTTTCCTGGTACAATACATCTTTATAAAAATCGAATTTAGTGCTCCGTGTTTCTATTCAAATCGGTCTACACTATGTCTTGATTGTATAACGTTTTCATTTCCTTTTGACCATCATATGTTGCGTCATATATTTTATGAAAATAACTTTGCACTTGTTTTTGAGAGTGAGCTGAACTTGTTGTTGGATCGAAAACTGAATCGTTTTCGATGTTTTCAGTGAATCAATATATTCGGCATGAATCCCGTTCCGTTTTTTTTTTGATTTTCTGAGATGCTCATACAGTAAGCAGTTTTTGCAAAGCCGTTTGTAAATTTCTAAAAATTCCTTTAGCTTTTTGTCGTCGTCGTTTTGTATTGCATTTGGCAGCTACAGTGGCGCGTGAAATTATTCGATCACGTAACGGTACCAACAATATGCATCGAGACGTGCACCAAGACACTTGCTTAAATTACTTCTCTTAAATTACTTTTTTTTGCTTTTCTGAGATGCTCATATAATAAGCAGTTTTTGCAAAGGCGCTTGTTAATTTGTAAAAATTCCTTTAGCATTTTGTCTGTGTACGGAAGCAGTACTCGTGAAGGCATATCCTGCGTTTGGTTTCGTTCCTTTAGAGGTCAGCACGTGTCCGGAAAACTCGGTATCTTTTACATAATGGGTTTTCCCTTTAGAGAATGATCTACGTATTTTTTGTTGTTTTGTTCGTCTTTGTTTTGCATTGCATTGTTGTTATTCCTAATCCCAATGTATTTACATAATGACTTTTTACCCCTTCGAGAATGATCCGCGTATAACGCCCATTCGTTATTTATGCACTATAATATTATAGTATCGCACTGAACAAGCAATTGCTTAGATTGCAAACTCATTCCAATGCAGCGTTTCCTACACAAAGTAGTACATAAAGAAGAAAGGAAAACCGTAGTCAGGCAAAGTAACCGCTTTTATGTCAGGCAAAGATAGATGTGATCAAACGTCATACTATGCCTCACCTCAAAAAATCTAATTGTTTGTAAATGAAGTTGTAGTTCACCTAGATGTTGCTATATAGAATTCTTATTTTATTCATAAGAAGATAAATGAATGAAATATTAGTTTCCTTGATGATTTTATAAATGATTTAACAAACTTGTCTTGAAAAATTCCACCGAACTGAAATGGTTGTGAGTATATGTAATGTATAATGATAATGGCAGCTCACAAGGATGGTTGGTTGGAAGTGGGCATTGATAATTCACAAAAGACTGTCAGGTACACTCCGACAACATATTTTCAAGGTGCACACTCAAGAAAAAATCCAACGTTTCTGAATAACACACATAAAACATTTCTGATATGCAAATTTTTTTAAAAAACAAAAAGTAATAAAATTCATATAGATGTTAAAACTGTATAAATAAGTCTTTACTGTATCCTGGCCAGTGCTTCCAGGAATGGCACTGACCCGCAGATCAAAATAACCCCAATTCGGATATGAAGTCTTGAATATTGAAGTTTTATTGATATTGTTTTTCGTAAGTTATTTTTTTATTTTTCGTAATTATAAGTTACTGATGTTTTCTTTTTGATGATGTTTTATATTATATTTTCATTACTTTCGGAGTTAAAGGCTCCTTGTGTGGTGCGAATAAAGTTGAATAACCTGCACTTGCAACGAAAGGTACATTGAAGCTAATTTAGCTCGAATTCTCTCTAATTCTTTTGGAAATGCAGATTATGTTCCTATTTTTAATCGCCGGTTGTCTCCTCTTGGCAATTGGAGCGTTTTTTACTTCTTAGCATAAATAAAGCGCATTTTAGTTTTTATCTGTTGTTTATTAGTTTGGTCACCTATATTAGCGTGTCTGTTTTTAACCCAAATCTAGATTCGTTTTTATATTTTTGCTTAAATAACTTTTCTCTGATTATACAATGCATTAACAAGGTTTCGCTATTTTACGGTGTACCGGCTGGTATGTCAAGAGGGACTGGCATAGCATGATTTATAGTCGTTTGGATCGTGACATGGTATCGCTGCTATTGCCTACAGCTCCATGTACGATATTTTACACGCTTTTCGCAATAGTTTTTTCGGATTTGTTCATCGAAACTAATGTTTCTTGTAGTTCAATAAGGAATGAATTAGTGTTACTAGTGTATCTTTCACAATTGTTGATTTCTTTGATTTGGTTAGGATAGTATATGATGGTTTTAAGGCCATGGATGTTTTCATTTTAATCATATTTCATTGGCAAAAAAAGTTATAACAAGAATTGTTTAATTATGCAAAAATTTTCCTGGTACAATACATCTTTATAAAAATAGAATTTAGTGCTCCGTGTTTTTCTATTCAAATCGGTCTACACTATGTCTTGATTGTATAACGTTTTCATTTCCTTTTGACCATCATATGTTGCGTCATATATTTTATGAAAATAACTTTGCACTTGTTTTTGAGAGTGAGCTGAACTTGTTATTGAATCGTAAACTGAATCGTTTTCGATGTTTTCAGTGAATCAATATATTCGGCATGAATCCCGTCCCGTTTTTTTTGATTTTCTGAGATGCTCATACAGTAAGCAGTATTTGTAAAGCCGCTTGTAAATTTCTAAAAATTCCTTTAGCTTTTTGTCTGTATGCGGAAGCAATACTCGTGAAGGCATATCCTGCGTTTGGTTTCATTCCTTTAGAGGTCAGCACGTGTCCGGAAAACTCGGTATCTTTTTACATAATTGGTTTTCCCTTTAGAGAATGATCTACGTATTTTTGTTGTTTTGTTCGTCTTTGTTTTGCATTGCATTGTTGTTATTCCTAATCCCAATGTATTTACATTAAGACTTTTTTCCCCTTCGAGAATGATCCACGTATAACGCCCATTCGTTATTTATGCACTATAATATTATAGTATCGCTCTGAACAAGCAATTGCTTAGATTGCAAACTCATTCCAATGCAGCGTTTCCTACACAAAGTAGTACATAAAAGTAGTACATAAAGAAGAAAGGAAAACCGTAGTCAGGCAAAGTAACCGCTTTTATGTCAGGCAAATATAGATGTGATCAAACGTCATACTATGCCTCACCTCAAAAAATCTAATTGTTTGTAAATGAAGTTGTAGTTCACCTAGATGTTGCTATATAGAATTCTTATTTTATTCATAAGAAGATAAATGAATGAAATATTAGTTTCCTTGATGATTTTATAAATGATTTAACAAACTTGTCTTGAAAAATTCCACCGAACTGAAATGGTTGTGAGTATATGTAATGTATAATGATAATGGCAGCTCACAAGGATGGTTGGTTGGAAGTGGGCATTGATAATTCACAAAAGACTGTCAGGTACACTCCGACAACATATTTTCAAGGTGCACACTCAAGAAAAAATCCAACGTTTCTGAATAACACACATAAAACATTTCTGATATGCAAATTTTTTTAAAAAACAAAAAGTAATAAAATTCATATAGATGTTAAAACTGTATAAATAAGTCTTTACTGTATCCTGGCCAGTGCTTCCAGGAATGGCACTGACCCGCAGATCAAAATAACCCCAATTCGGATATGGAGTCCTAAATATTGAAGATTTTTTCATATTGTTTTTCGTAAGTTATTTTGTTATTTTTTGTAATTATAAGTTACTGATGTTTTCTTTTTGATGTTGTTTTATGTTATATTTTCATTACTTTCGGAGTTAAAGGCTCCTTGTGTGGTGCGAATAAAGTTGAATAACCTGCACTTGCAACGAAAGGTACATTGAAGCTAATTTAGCTCGAATTCTCTCTAATTCTTTTGGAAATGCAGATTATGATCCTGTTTTGATTCGCCCGTTGTCTCCTCTTGGCAATTGGAGCGTTTTTTACTTCTTAGCAGAAATAAAGCGCATTTTTGTTTTTAAGTGTTGTTTATTAGTTTGGTCACCTATATTAGCGTGTCTGTTTTTAACCCAAATCTAGATTCGTTTTTATATTTTTGCTTAAATGACTTTTCTCTTATTATACAATCCATTTATAAGGTTTCGCTGTTTTACGGTGTACCAACTGATATGTCAAGAGGGATTGGCATTGCATGATTCATGATCGTTTGGATCGTGACATGGTATCGCTGCTATTGCCTACAGCTCCATGTACGATATTTTACACGCTTTCCGCAATAGTTTTTTCGGATTTGCTCATTAAAACTAATATTTCTTGTAGTTCAATAAGGAATGAATTAGTGTTACTAGTGTCTTTTCACAATTGTTGATTACTTTAGTGATTTCTTTGATTTGGTCAGGATAGTATATGCTGGTTTCAAGGCCATGGATGTTTTCATTTTAATAATATTTCATTGGCAAAAAAAGTTATAACAAGAATTGTTTAATTATGCAAAAATTTTCCTGGTACAATACATCTTTATAAAAATAGAATTTAGTGCTCCGTGTTTTTCTATTCAAATCGGTCTACACTATGTCTTGATTGTATAACGTTTTCATTTCCTTTTGACCATCATATGTTGCGTCATATATTTTATGAAAATAACTTTGCACTTGTTTTTGAGAGTGAGCTGAACTTGTTATTGCATCGAAAACTGAATCGTTTTCGATGTTTTCAGTGAATCAATATATTCGGTATGAATCCCGTCCCGTTTTTGTGATTTTCTGAGATGCTCATACAGTAAGCAGTTTCTGCAAAGGCGCTTGTTAATTTCTAAAAATTCCTTTAGCTTTTTGTCTGTATGCGGAAGCAATACTCGTGAAGGCATAGCCTGCGTTTGGTTTCATTCCTTTAGAGGTCAGCACGTGTCCGGGAAACTCGGTATCTTTTTACATAATGAGTTTTCGCTTTAGAGAATGATCTACGTATTTTTTTGTTGTTTTGTTCGTCTTTGTTTTGCATTGCATTGTTGTTATTCCTAATCCCAATGTATTTACATTAAGACTTTTTTCCCCTTCGAGAATGATCCACGTATAGCTTCCATTCGTTATTTATGCACTATAATATTATAGTATCGCACTGAAGAAGCAACTGCTTAGATTGCAAACTCATTCCAATGCAGCGTTTCCTACACAAAGTAGTACATAAAAGTAGTACATAAAGAAGAAAGGAAAACCGTAGTCAGGCAAAGTAACCGCTTTTATGTCAGGCAAAGATAGATGTGATCAAACGTCATACTATGCCTCACCTCAAAAAATCTAATTGTTTGTAAATGAAGTTGTAGTTCACCTAGATGTTGCTATATAGAATTCTTATTTTATTCATAAGAAGATAAATGAATGAAATATTAGTTTCCTTGATGATTTTATAAATGATTTAACAAAGTTGTCTTGAAAAATTCCACCAAACTGAAATGTTTGTGAGTATATGTAATGTATAATAATGATAATGGCATCTCACAAGGATGGCTGGTTGGAAGTGGGCATTGATAATTCACAAAAGACTGTCAGGTACACTCCGACAACATATTTTCAAGGTGCACACTCTCAAGCAAAAATCCAACGCTTTAAATAACACACATAAAACATTTCTGATATGCAAATTTTTTTAAAAAACAAAAAGTAATAAAATTCATATAGATGTCAAAACTGTATAAATAAGTCTTTACTGTATCCTGGCCAGTGCTTCCAGGAATGGCACTGCTCCGCACTGGCCGTTTTTTCATATTGTTTTTGTAGGTTATTTTGTTATTTTTTGTAATTATAAGTTACTGATGTTTTCTTTTTGATGATGTTTTATGTTATATTTTCATTACTTTCGGAGTTAAAGGCTCCTTGTGTGGTGCGAATAAAGTTGAATAACCTGCACTTGCAACGAAAGGTACATTGAAGCTAATTTAGCTCGAATTCTCTCTAATTCTTTTGGAAATGCAGATTATGTTCCTATTTTTAATCGCCGGTTGTCTCCTCTTGGCAATTGGAGCGTTTTTTACTTCTTAGCAGAAATAAAGCGCATTTTAGTTTTTATCTGTTGTTTATTAGTTTGGTCACCTATATTAGCGTGTCTGTTTTTAACCCAAATCTAGATTCGTTTATATATTTTTGCTTAAATAACTTTTCTCTGATTATACAATGCATTTATAAGGTTTCGCTGTTTTACGGTGTACCAGCTGATATGTCAAGAGGCATTGGCATAGCATGATTCATGATCGTTTGGATCGTGACATGGTATCGCTGCTATCGCCTACAGCTCCATGTACATTTCACACGCTTTCCGCAATAGTTTTTTTCGGATTTGCTCATCGAAACTAATATTTCTTGTAGTTCAATAAGGAATGAATTAGTTTTACTAGTGTCTTTTTCACATTTGTTGATTACTTTAGTGATTTCTTTGATTTGGTCAGGATAGTATATGCTGGTTTCAAGGCCATGTATGTTTTCATTTTAATCATATTTCATTGGCAAAAAAGTTATAACAAGAATTGTTTAATTATGCAAAAACGTTTTCATTTCCTTTTGACCATCATACGTTTCGGCGTATTTTTTAAAAAAAAAAAAAACGTTGCACTTGATTTTGAAATTGAGCTGAACTTGTTATTGGATCATAAACTGAATCGTTTTCGAAGCTTTCAGTGAATCAATATATTCGACATAAGTCAGATTCTGTTATTTTATTTTGATTTTCTGAGATGTAAGATATAGTAAGTAGTTTTTGCAAAGCCGCTTGTAAATTTCTAAACATTCCTTCACCTTTTTGTCTCTTACAATAAGTGAGCAATTGATGATCATATTACGATATACGCCTCAGAATCTTAATAGGTTTAAAATAAAAACCAAAGGCGTAATATATGCAGTAGCTTGTTCGGAACAAAACGACAAAAAAAATTGTTTCTAGGAAATATACAAGATTTTCGAAGACATTGACCTATGCAGAGTTTTTCATCGTACATACCGTTTGTTCTTTAGTTCTTATTACTCAATCACTCCAAATATTTTTATATTGCTGCTTGTGCAAATGGTACTGCTAGTGCCATGTATTTGATTAAGCCTTACGTCCCTAACCAAATTCATAATTCAACTTTCCAATTCATAGTTTGGCTCACATTAACCATCGTAATCAGTAATGAAATGAAATCTAATTTGTTTAACAATAAGCCTTTCGGTTTTGCCATATATTAATAATTAAAGGTTAACTGGCTGTTGCTCATTTCGAAGTTTGATATTTTTTCTGTAAGTACTTTTTACTCTTCTTGTTGGAATTGAAACACCGACTTTGTGTCGTTCAAAATGAAGTGAAAAAAAAAATCTTAACCATAAATGACCAAAATGTTTTTTGTTTAACCATAATAGTTTCGTTATGATGAAAAATAAAAGTGTCCTTTCATTATTTTTTTGCCTTTAGCCTAGCTTAGCTTTTTGAATCCTTGTTTCACACTACTGCAAGTATCACTTACTTATTTACATTTTAAGAGTATCAAAAAATGTTTAAAATAAAATCAATTATCTGATACTTAAGTATAAAGCATAAAGTATAAAGATGATATACATTGATAAGTATTATCAAAAAAACGTTTTTTCTTTTTAAGTTACCGGATGGCCGTGTGGTAAAAGTAGGAGGGGAACGTTTCGAAGCCCCAGAAGCATTATTTCAACCGCATTTAATAAATGTTGAAGGACAAGGAATAGCAGAATTAGTTTTCAACACAATACAAGCAGCTGATATTGATATGAGACCCGAACTCTACAAACATATTGTTTTATCTGGCGGTTCAACTATGTATCCCGGACTTCCGAGTAGACTTGAACGTGAAATAAAGCAACTGTATTTGGAGCGAGTTCTCAAAAATGATATTGATAAACTATCGGTATGTGCGATAGTGAGAGATATTTATACGGCAAAAATGTTATTAATTTTCTTTGTAGAAATTTAAAATAAGAATTGAAGATCCTCCACGAAGAAAAGATATGGTCTTCATAGGTGGTGCAGTTTTGGCTGAAGTAACTAAAGATCGTGATGGTTTTTGGATGTCAAGACAAGAATACCTCGAACAAGGTTTGAAAGTTCTACAGAAGCTTTCTATGCGAACACATTAATAAAAATTTAGATAGCTTTGTATCTATCATTGGAAGAATGCTATAATTCATGAACTTATCACGAAAAAGTCTTAATTCTAAACATTAATCAAAATAACTGATTGTAGTCGTTTAAAGCAAATTCCAAGTTATCGAAAAGCATTCTATTTAGGATAAAAAACTGAAAAAAATAATGAAACATTGAAGTTATCATGTCAATTTCATGATAATGCTTGTTTTTTCAAGGAATTACGATTATCACCAACCATTTTCTATAACCAAGCAAAGTTAAATAAAATTGCTGTTCAGTATTTAATGCGAACTAAACAAATTTAAATAAAATTACTGTTCAGTATTTATTGTTATACGAATTAGCCCTTATTTATAAGTCAAATTATTCTAAGAAATTAATAATGCGTAACGACACATAAAGATTTTACAGAAATAATTGAAGTTGTTTTTTATAATTCGTATAATTTGGATTATAATATAAAATTAAATAGATTCCTCATTTATTTTAGTTTCAAAAAGGCTATTCTTTCACTTCTTTAATTTATCAATAAACTCAAGACTAACCCCATCATCAAAACGTTGTATTAGATTTCACCCACATAATTTCTTTAAGTAAAATGCTGCTGATATCTTCGCATTTTTCTAAAATTCTGAAAATTACAGGTGGATGTATTGTTACAATTGAACGTACCAGCGAAAAAACCGAAAAACTTTACTTTTAAAAACTGTTAGGAAAACGCATAAATTTTGAAAAAGTAGAGGTTTTTTTTTCATTAATTATTTTTCCATTTTCATATAAATTGGTAAGAACACTACATTTTTTATAGATTTATAGAAGATTTTAAATGAACTAAATTAAATGGACTTATCTGATGTTTGCACAGCGAGCTATATATTTTTTGTGATGTGCCTCCTATGTGAATTACAAAATGCCTTATCTAGTGGTAGAAGGTATTTCCTGCATTTCCTACAAAAACTAACCTCAGAATGGAAAACGAAACACTTAAATGCCGTTTTACACCTTTTTGAATCGGCAACGAATAACTGGGATCATTCACATCATTTAAAAACTCTGAATCACTCGCAAAGTTACTAAAATTTTCGTTAATTTAACAAATAATTACTACTCGTTTGCCCTACTTTAAAAGCTATTAAATTATGAAAAAAGATTATGAATCTTTGTAAAATAAAAGATTACGGACCAATTTATTTTATTTTATTCGCTCTAAGAACATGTAGAAGACGCAACTTAGCAGATTATATATCCACATCAGGCTGATTAAAAAGTTCTCAATATATTTTTCATGGAAGCATGAAAAACTCTAAATAAATATCTTTAAATAATAAAAGGACAACATTCATACATTTATTTTGATTTTCACATCAAACCAACTCCAGACCAACTCAATTAGTGGAAATGAATAGTCATAATTTTACTTTAAATTCTAGCTTCAGATTTTTCTGACCAGCAATATTATACAGAACCTAAGTATGTTTTGTCACCGGGTGTTTTATTGTCATTGAAAATAATAAAATAAAACGTAAAAAAACTCCAATAAATTTTATTTATATTGAAATCAATGAAATTAAAATTGGGACAAATTTTTTTATGTAAATCTTAATTTTTTTTTAAGTTATAGACTGTACTGGAATCACCTGCGTGTATTGGACCCAACAGGGTTACAGATGGATCTCATTCCGCTGCGTTTTCTTTTTGAGGAGAAAAAGAATGCTGTTATTGTATACTGCTGTATACTTTTCATTAATATCAAAGACACATCATGAAAATTTGAAAAGTCTGAATATTCTTGAACTTTTCCATTAGCACCTTCGGCTAGCCACGGTTCGCTGTTATGGTAACACAAATATTAAATTTTCTGCTTTTTTTCCTTTACTCTCCGAACGATTTTTTATTCTCTGTTAAAATAAAACCATTTAAAACGTCGTTTGATAATTATCGTGATTAACTGTATGTGAGTAAACAAAATGCGGCCCAAGAATGATATAAATTTTTATAGTTTTGGTGGTAAAATGAGAGAGCAGCCATCAACGAAGATAATAGAGTACAAATTAAAACACAAGAAGTTATAAGGAACAGTTTCAACAAATGAGCCCATAAGGTTAGCCACCAAACCAATAAATAATCACACAGATCAAAAGAATTGGAAAAACTGTTGAAAAAACATACAAAAACACCTAAATACTTATACTGAAGAAAAAAAAAAGAAAATACTATAGTCTTAGAATCCACTCTAAGATCGTGGGCTAATAGCCTCAGCAAACATCTTATGAAAGACACCGTGGACGCTGACATAAACAATAGCATGAAAATAAACAATATGCTTATATAATATAAATATGAACATACTTCAACTAAATACACAGAGTTTAAATAAACACAAGGACAACTTGGAATACTACTTGAATGAAAACAACATATCATGTGCATTACTGCAAGAAGTACTCAGCAACTACAACACCAATACAAAATTTTTAAATAACATCATATAGAAAATCAGAGAGAATAATTTAGAAGCAGGTGTGGCCGTATTATTAAGGAAAAAATATAGTGGAGATTGATTAATATACACAGTGAACTAGAAATGGTTGCAATACAAACTCTCAACCTGAAACTGGTTTCAATCTATGCACCACCATCAGTAGCCACGAAAGTTTTCAACTTAGAATTATACAAAATATCAAGTATAATAGACTACACCAAAGACATAATCATAGGAGGAGACCTAAATGCTAGGAATCAGATGTGGGGAAACCACAGTTAAGGGAAAATACTAATAAAATGGAGGAAAAAATTACAACTTAAGACTCTTAACTCAGGCATTTATACTTACAGATTGGTAGATACGAACGGCAAATGGGCACACACAGAGCCTGACATCACATCAACAAATATGAACAGGAATGACATTAAATGAATGCAAGTTAGACAGAATATTTGTGGCAGCAACCACATTTCCATCAACATTACTATACTCTTGAACCCCACAGATAAAACCAGAACACCGAACTATAAAAATATCCTTTAAGGAATTAGCATTTTCACTTTTTAACAGATATGAAAAAATGATTAATACAATTCACTCAAACTCCAAAGGACTCAGGCACAAAAACCTCCCCAAACATTGGTGATCGAATGAAATGGCTAAGCTATGGAAATCTGAAAAAAGGCACATAAATATTCAATAAAACTAAATTCATACTAAACTGGTCAAATCTAAATAAAGCAAGAGAAGTCTGGAGGGAAAAAATCAAAATAGCTAAACAAATTAGCTGGCAGGAGAAGCTGGAGGAAAAATGCGTTACTGGTAATGTCGAACAGTATTGGAGCCTTGTAAACATCACACACAACAGAGAACCACCGATGCACAACAGATTCAACGATGAACAATCAAAAGCCTTTTTGATAACAACAATAAACAACACCCTGACAACATAACCAACTCAATTTTAAAGTCTCACGCAGACAACACTCCAGACTTGAACCAAGAGGAATTACAAAAAATACTAGATATGAAAATGAAATCAACAGCTCGAGGAACTGACAATATCAACTTTGAAATAATGGAAAGCCTATTCAAGCATTCCCCTCAAAACCTACTGCAAGCAATTAACAAAGCGGGCAACAGGAGCCAAGTACCAGAAGCAGGAAGACACATCAGAATAGTGCAAATTTCCAAACCAAATAGAGATCTTACTGATTTAAACAACTATGCACCAATATCCTTACATAGCGTTCCGATAAAGATCATTAATAACTGATCAAAAATAAAATCGAAAACCACATACAAAATACTAACCCTCTACCATAGCGTTACAACATACAGCGATGACACTCCGAACAAACGACCGATCTAACGATATTCAACGAGTTCTGCAGAATTCGATTGGTGTTAGTAAAAATGTTTATTTTTCTCTACTTTCTCTATCTATTTTCATTTAGTTTGTAAACAAAACGATCAAAATACGAACAAAAATTAAAATTTTTTACTAACACCATTGCAATTCTGCAAAATTCATTAGATCGGCCGATGGTCGGAGTGTTATCGCTGTATGTTATTACGCTGTGCCTCTACCAACTTACTCCTTCGAATATACCAAAAACAACTCTTCAACCACATGTAATAACACCCTATGCAGAAAAAAAATAGAAACATGCTCCCATTCACAATAGCCTGCATCATAGACATTTCCAACACCTATGAAAAGGTGGATCTCAATGTTCTCAGCGACATTCTATCAAGGCTTAGTATACTCAGAAAATACATCATATGGATCACAAATCATTTCAAAATCAGAATACTTCATTTCAATCAGGATACCACCAAAATAACAAATGGGATACCACAAGGGGATGTTCTTAGCCCATTACTCTTCAACTTATTGTGACATGTTCGAATAATGTTACGCGCATGTCATATAATAATGTAATAATGTCAGTCGTCTTAAGAGCAAATTCGTAAACAGGTATCCATAACCAATACAACGATCATTCACGAAGCGGAAATAGGCATAACGTAAATACATTGCGTGCATCGAGTACGACAATACATGTGCAAATGACTCGTGGAAGACTCCGGGTTGGTTAAAACATGTATAAAAGCGACTACAGCGAGCGGCGAAAAGAAGTCTTGTTGATTAAGCGATAGTGCACGCGCATATTAGCGTGATAGTGAGTCCAATCGTACGCGAATTTTAAAACAGCGAGTGAATGTGATTTTCATGAAAGTATTAAATCAATTAATTATAGTAAAAGTGAATAAGTGAAGTAGTAATTAAGTGAAAATAATTGTGAAGTGTTAGTGAAATTTATTAAAAGAATAAATTATCAAATTTTAAATTACTCCGTGTGTGTTTGATTCACTTTTGCGAACATTTGGAAGCAAACAGGTCGCGCACCTGAGAAAGCGTAACATTGGTGTCAGAAAGTGCGATTGTTTTTGCAATAGTGAAGTGAACAAAATCGAACACTTACAAAAAAAAAAAAAAGAATAAACGCGAACTAATGTGAACACTTTTCTGAACTTTTGCATTAAAGACAACTCGCCACAAAAATGCCGCGTAAAATCAACGCACTTTGCCGGAACTAATAGAGGAATTGGGAAAGCTGAACATTTCCACCGAAGGAAGCAAAGCTAGACTAATCACTCGGTTAAACGAAGCGCTGGTGGTAGAACGGATGGATCCAGAGTCATTTGAGTTTCACGATGCTGGAAGTTGCACCGGAGACGAGGAAGAGGAACAAATTCTGACTGCTAAAGGGCTGATGCGGGTGCAGATGGTAATCCAAAAGCAGTCAAACGACTTAAACGTGAAGCTCGATCGTCGAACAACAGCGTTAAACTAGCTCGACCGGTAATCCACCGACTTAAGATCAGATTTGGGTGAGCTAAGCCAAAAGCTTAGCGGAACAATAGCGAGTAGCCCAGCCCCGATAGCGAGTAACCCGAGCGCAATAACGAGTACAGCCAGTATCTCAACAAGGAATGTAAAGCACCAACTTTCGATAGACAAATAGCTTGGAGCATTTACAAAACGCAGTTTGAAGCTCCCGCTCAAACGAATCACTGGAATCTGGAATAAGTGGGAGCGAGCAACAGCCTTAATTCTTGCCCTGAGAAGTCCATGCTGCGGAAATTCTTCAAACTGTCCCCGTCGAGTCTCAGTCAAGCTACATCGCTATCATGAACGCACTCGACATGAGGTATGGAGATCATCACCTGAAGCAGATCCACAGGTCGCAGTTGCGCAACCGGATGCAAAAACCAGGTGAAACCCTACAGCAATTAGCCCAGGATATTGAAAGGCTTGCACTTTTGGCTTACCCTGCATACGACCCAGATTATCGGGACGATGTGGCAACGAAATCATTTATTAGTGCGTTGCAGGACAGGGAAATGCAACAAGCGGTCTGCCTAGTCGAAAAATGCTCAGTAAAGGACGCACTGGCCTATTGTTTAAGTTTCGAAACAGCTTTAACAACCGTTCCTCACACAGCTACGATCGGGGAGATTACAACGGAAGAATGTAGATGTGAACGTGTTGGCATGAGCAGGAGGTCGAAGGTGTATGTTTCACCTACATGCTGGAATTGTGGTGAACGAGGGCACCTGCAATGGGGCTGCAAGCAGCGAAAAACACCAAGCTATTGCGCGGCGTGTGCCGCTAGACTGAAACGCCGGCCAGAGTCAAAGCTTGGAAAGAAGACTTCTCTTACTGATGGGCCAGGGAAACGAGCTAAAGGCGGCTTCGTGGTACAAAAGTTGGCCACAAGGATGGAAAGAACACAGCAGCTTGTAAACATTGCCGACGATCTGAGTAAAAGAACAAGGTGTGGATATGCGTGTAATAGCAACAGAAGTCGACGAGGGTTGGACGCACCACGAGCTCCGGGTCGCTCAGCCAGCCGACGATGATATTGGACCATTTTTGGTATTGAAAGAGACAACAGCACGTCCCGAGTGGAAGAACATATCAGCACGCAGCACAGTGTTAAAAAGCTTTTGGGCTCAATGAAACTCCCTTGAGGTTGACGATGGAGCTCTGAAACGAAAATGGGAAACGGCTGACGGCACTTCGTATAGGATGCAAATTGTTCTTCCTAAGAGTCATATCAAAGAAGTACTAAAGGAGATGCATGAAGGAACATCGGGAGGTCACCTTGGGGTGAAAAAAACCCTGACGAAGGTGTGATAAAGACTCTACTGGCTCCACGCTCAGGACGACGTTCTTGATTGGTGTCGTAAATGCACAATATATGCTTCCGTTGAAGGCCTAAATCGACGAAAGAGAGGACAAATGCAGACCTTTAACGTGGGGGCACCGATCGAAAGAATAGCTGTGGATATCGCAGGACCCTTTCCCGAGTCTGATTGGGTAAATCGGTATTTACTCGTTGTGGCTGATTACTTCAGTTAGTGGCCTGGAGTATACCCAATGCCTAACCAGGAGGCAACTACTGTAGCAGAGCAAATCGTTTCACAGTGGGTTAGAAGATATGGGGTACCTCGTGAACTACATTCAGACCAAGGCAGAAACTTCGAGTCACAGGTTTTTGCCGAAATGTGTGAGCTGCTGGGAATACGGAAAACACGGACAACACCACTTCACCCCCAGTCCGAAGGAATGGTCGAATGGTTCAATGACACACTAAATAAACATTTGGCCAAGATGGATGATGAAAATCAGAGAGATTGGGATCGACACATTCCATTATTTTTGAAGGCATACCGAACTGCAGAAAATGCATCGACAGGAGAAGCGCCAGCGAAAATCATATTTGGAAAAATGATTAGTCTACCAGCTGATGTAAGGTTTGGGACACACCCTGAGTAACCCCAACCCATTTCGGAGTATACAAGCGACTTACGGTAACGGCTGAATCAGATGCACCAATTAGTGCGGAAGCAAATCGAGTCGACCACTGATCACATTTAGACTAGATATGACTTAATGGCAAACTCATCTGGATTCCGGCCGGACAACTTGGTGTGGCTATATAACCCACGGCGTCGGAAAGGCAGATCTCTGAAGCTACAGCCAAATTGGGAAGGATCCTACAGAATCATCAAACGAATCAACGATGTGGTAGACCGGATACAGGAGCACCAGAAACTCGGGGCAAAAATGAAAATTGTGCTCCTGGACCACCTTGTCCTATATTATCAGCAGAAAGACGCGGAGATAGCTGATTGACATTTTTTTCGGGGCAAAAAAAATATAAGGCGGGGATAGTGCGACACGCTCGAATAATGTTACGTGCCACTGTAATCGTCTTAAGAGCAAATGCGTGAGCAAGTATTAATAACCAATACAACGATCATTCTCGAAGCGGAAATAGGCATAACGTAAACACATTACGTGCGTTGAGTACGACAATACATGTGCAAATGACTCAGCGCGTAAACTCGAGAATGATCCACGTGGAAGGTTCTGGATTGGTTAAAAAAAGTATTAAAGCGACAACAACGAGCGGCGAAAAGAAGTCTTGTTGATTAAGCGACAGTGCACGCGCATATTAGCGCGATAGTGAGTCCAATCGTACGCGAATTTTAGAAAAGCGAGTGAATGTGATTTTAATGAAAGTAATAAATCAATTAATTAAGTTAAAAGTGAAAACTAATGAAAATGAATAAGTGAAATAGTAATTAAGTGAAAATAATTGTGAAGTGTTAGTAAAATTTATTAATAGAATAAATTATCAAAATTTTAAATTAGTTCGTGTGTGTTTGATTCACTTTTGCGAACATTTGGAAGCAAACAGGTCGCGCATCTGAGAAAGTGCAACAGTATACCACAGCATTTCCACTGGTGTATATTTCTATATACACCACAGAATTTCACTCAATAACAGACTCCAAACTACCTTACTGCAAGATGCGGATAAGTTCATGCTTTCAGCGGGAGGCACCAACATTCACAACAAACGTCATGTATAATGACAAAAAATTAATATTACTCCGGATATAAGCAATAACCTCAAATTACCAATCAATCCAGATAAGATTCAAATCATGAATTTCTACAGCCACAGAAACACGATCATTAAGATAATACATAATGGTAAACATATAAATTAAATATCTAGGAATAATTATCACTAAGAATCTATCCTTCCGAGCAGATGAAGAACACGAACACCTTGCCTCACACAGGAAACATAATAAGATGCCGTGATAAACCAACAAACCCTTTTAGTCTCTTATTAGTCTTTTTAGTCTTTTTAGTCGTTTAGTCCTTTTTTATTTAAACTACATCTAGGAGTCACCACTTTTGCACATGCACCGGCGTACCTTCCTAAAAATTTGGATAAAATCAGTCATATCAACAAATGATATATCAATCGACAATAGTCGTAAACAATGCGTTTCTCCATAGGTGAATTGAATGCTGGAAAAAATGACATTAAGTGACGGTGATATGGAAGCATTGCTAATGCAACATTCCTATGTGGAACGTGTTAGTGGAAGGACGTATTCAGATCAGTGAAGTGAAGGGTTTTCCCCGAGCATCTATTGTTTTTCTCAGAATCCTACGAACGCCATATCTTGGTTCCTGGCGTAATAACGATCTTTGGACTTGTGACTGACTTACTGGAATACTCTCACAAAGGAAAAGAACAGTGAGTACCCTTTTACTTTCTTAAGTGAAGTGAACAATTGGTGAGCATAATATAGCATACATCTAGCACCTTAATATTTCATTCTGTGAACTGCGACATGGAAGAAAACTATGAGGATAGACCCCCAGACCCAGGGGACCCAAACACCAAAACTCTCAAAAAAAGAAGATTAGTTGAAAACAACGGCAATACAAAAAGCAAGGGAGAGTTGAAAAGCTTTGTACCAAATAACACATCCTTGTACCCAAACCCCTCTGAAGACATACCACGTGCCACACCATCTCAAGCCCCGCTAGCCAACATGAAAGTCAATAAATATCAACCCGATGCGAAAGGTAAATCCTTTACAATCCTCATCGATAGTGTTGATACAAATGGTGACAGGGTTAGACTAACCCCTATGAAGATGTTCGTATACAACAAAAGCTTAAACATCCAAGGCATTAAAGATGTTAAGCAAGCTGGGTTCAATAGGCTAAGGGTAATCTTTGAAACTGCTACAGAAGCAAACAATGCTGTCGACAACACCAAGTTGAAAGAATACAACCTCAGAGCCTTTATCCCCGGCAATTTCGTTTACAGATATGGAGTCATCAGAGACATCCCGCACGAAATTAACACAGACGAGATAGTAAACTCAGCTAAGCCTTGCAATAGAATGGGAATTCTATTAGAAAATATAAAGATTCTACAAGCACAAAGGCTGAATACCAGAGATAGAAACGACCCTAACAAATTTATACCAACCACAACACTGAAGATAACCTTCGCAGGAACTGACCTCCCGGACTCTCTGAAATTCGAATACGTAATAAGCAAAGTTAGCTATTTTAAATTTCGACCAAGGCAATGTACAAACTGCGGCCTCCTAGGACACTCGGCGCAGTTTTGCAAAAACAAAAAGAAAACCTGCCTTAAATGTGGTGCGGACGATTGCGACAACAAATGCACAAAAGTCATGTGTGTATTATGTAAGAGCGACGAGCATGAAGCAACACATCAAAGATGCCCCAAATGGGTAGCATATAAACAAGAGATAGATGTTAGCTCTATCCTGAACATCACAAACAGAGAAGCAAGAGTTATTATTAACAGAAACAAATTTGCGGGTTTAGATGTAGCGGACCTTAATGAAGCCAACTTCCCCAGTCTAACGAACGCGGAAAGACACAATACCAGAAACCCCCAACAGGACACGCAAAAGGTACTATTCAGAAGCTCCTTTGCCCAAATCGCTGGCATAAACAATAAACCCAACACATCAAGAAACATCGTTAAAAATAGCTTCCCCTCTACTGAAACCCTCACCATACCAAACAAACCCATTACATGTAACCCACACAAAACCACTGAATTGGAAAAACTCCTAGGAAAGATGGAAGAGGAAATTAACAGAAAGACCGGTGACAACAAAGAAAAAGAGGACTTACTAATAACCAGTGTTCAAACATGGGTAAAAACACTACAGAAATACCTCACCAACTCTGGTAATGAGAAAAGTAACACAAGAAAGAGTAACAATAACATTATCATCTAACACATGAACATTTTACAACTAAACATCCAAAGTATCAACAAGCACAAGGACAATCTAGAATACTACTTATACAAGAATAACATATCCTTCGCACTCCTACAAGAAATACTCAGTAATTTCAATATTAATATGAAGTTTACCAACTACAATATAATCTTCAAAACCAGAGACAACAACATAGGAGGAGGAGTTGCAATATTAATCAGAAAGGACATTAAGTTTAGACAGATCCACACGAACAGTCGTATAGAAAATGTAGCAATCCAGACCCTAAACCTTAAACACAACATAATTTTAGCATCCCTATATGCTCCCCCCTCGATCAATACCCAATTTTTCAAAGAAGAATTAGACAAGCTTTCCAACATCTTAGACTACACCAAAGACATACTCATCGGAGGAGATCTAAACGCAAGAAACAAGGCATGGGGAGATCATCTTAACAATGCCAAAGGCAGAATTCTGAAAAGTTGGATGACGGAACACAACCTCAAAACATTGAACACTGGCATATACACTTATAAAACAACAAACAAGAACGGAAAAATTCTACAGTCAACGCCGGATATAACTCTTAGCAACATGAATAGGAATAATATCCTCTGGATGGAAGACAAAGAACACATCAGCAACAGTAATCATATAACAATTAAAATCTGCTTGCCCAGTACACCCATTTCAAACACCAAGAAAATCAAATATAGGAACATCGCTCAAGAAATAAATAAAACCCCTTTTTCACCAAACCTCAATAATATATACGATAAACTAAGCCACCTAATAGACCTAAACTCAAACACGATAAGATACAAACACACACCCAAACACTGGTGGTCCAAGGATTTAGCAAGGCTCTGGAAAATAAAAAATAAGGCACTACTAAATTACAACAGACTCAAATCGAATGCCAACTGGGCAATTCTCCACGAGGCAAAAACAAACTGGAGGCAAAAATCCAAAGAAGCCAAGCAAAGAAGCTGGACAGACAAACTAGATGAAATCAGAGGCAGCGGAAACATAAATAACTTCTGGAGATTCATCAACAGTATCAGGAATAATAAAGAACCCCCCTCAAGATACAACCTTGATGAGGACCAGACCCAAACCTACCTCAACATGATTAAATCAAAGCACCACCCTGATAACACCTTAAACATGATGCCACACAATCCTCTGGAACACCCACCAGACTTCGAACTGGAAGAACTCAATAATGTTATAAATGAGAAACGTAAATCCACAACCCCTGGTCTCGATAACATTAATCACAATCTAATTAAAGCCTTACTCACACATCACCCGAACAATCTTTTACAGGCTATTAATGATGCAGTCAATAGATGTGACATACCCACATCAGGAAGGCACATCAGAATCGTTCCCGTTCCCAAACCCAATAGAAATCTAGAAGACCTCAGCAACTACAGACCCATATCCCTCCTCAGTGTTCCCATTAAAATCATAAATAAACTTATAAAACAAAGAATCGAAACACACCTAATAAACACAAATCCACTACCAACGCTTACTTTTGCTTACACAAAAAACAAATCCTCGACAACATGTTTTAACACCCTTTTACAAAAACTTGAAAACAAATCCACTTTCCCCTTCAAAACTGCATGTGTTATAGATTTTTCAAATGCATATGAGAAAGTCGACCTACAGATCCTGAACAAACTTCTTTCAGACCTCAACATCCCAAAAACCTACACCTCATGGATCATAAATCTATATAAAGAAAGAATACTCCACCTCAACCAACAACACACGACAATCTCCAATGGTCTGCCACAAGGTGACGTCTTGAGCCCACTTCTTTTCAATATATACACTTCCAAACTGCACAACATATCTGACAGCAACACAACTCTTCTACAATATGCTGATGACTTCCTCATTCTAACTGAGGGAACTAATTTAAAGCACACGATTAACCTACTTCAACTCAAACTAAATCTCTTCTCCACAATGAGTGACAACCTCAAGCTACCCTTCAACCCGGACAAAATACAAGCCATTAATTTCCACCATAGCAGGAACACAGATAAAATTCTCAAACACAATAACACCCAAATAAAATGGAGCAATAGCATAAAATACCTAGGCATCAATCTAAATAAAAATCTAACCTTCAGAACACATGAAGAACACATCCAAACCTTTAACAACATAGGCAACATAATAAAATATCTGAACAGACCCACAAATCCCTTTAGCCCCACCTTGGCTCTAAATCTTTTCAAATCATTAGTCAGGCCCAAAATAGAATACGGACTAACTACAATGGCACATGCGCCAGCATACTTATTCAATACCATGGACAGGCTTAAAGCTAAGATTCTCAAGCAATGCCTAGGCTTACCCCCTAGCACACCCAACCTCTATGCTTTTAACATGGCATGCGAACATCAATCCATAGATAGAGCAGCTCTTCTAACAGCGAAAGAATTAGGTAAACAAATTGTCAACAACACTTTCAGACCAACATGGACTGAACAGGATCCAGTCCACAAAAGCAGCTACAATCACATACTCCACAAATTTAAGCACCACCTGAGAAAGCTCAACCCAACTCACCGAACTAAAAGACCAGCTAACCTATTCACCACACCTTTCTCAACAACGTCCTCTTTCCTCCATACCCACAACCAAACAAAACCCAACCTTACCTTCAAGAAGTATACAGATAACCTTAAAAAACAAAATGCCCTGATACTGGTGACCGATGCAGCCAAAAATCTCTTTGGCACAGGGATAGGATTCCTGAACCTTAACAACAACACCACCTACAATTCTAGCCTCCGCAATAGCGTAACAACAACAGCAGCAGAATTACACGCCATCCTGTCGGCCCTAAATAGGAACAACATACAGAATCACCATAAGATTTTTGTCTTCACTGATTCCAATAATGCTATCAAAAGTCTAAAGGAAAATCAAGAATACAGAAAGACCACACAAGATATATGGAAATTCATTGAAAATTACCCAGAGAAGATCTTCAATTTCATCTGGATCCCGGGACACGCGGGCATCATGCCATTAGAAACAGCCGAAAAACAAGCCAAAATAGGTGTTCTAAGCCAAAGTATCATGGACACACAATATGAACTGGACGAAATAACAAACTTAATAAAAGAAGAAATTGACAATGAATGGAAGGGCAGAATTAGAGCTCAAACCACCAACTACGCACCCTGCATATGGAAAGAGGCACACCATCTCAACAACAAAGGAAAACCGTGGTTTCATAAAAGCAACATCACCCCCAAACATATCAAAACCATCAACAGAATCCTCACAAACAGAGCCTACAACAAACTTCGTCTCTTTCAAATTAAAAAAAGCACTACCGACCTATGCATACAATGCAACAAAACTGACACAATAGATCACCAATTGTTTCACTGCACTAAATATGAAAGGATCAGGGCAAATCACAATCTTTTTCTTAATTATAATAATATTAAAGACCTAATTCTCAAAAACGACAGTAACTTACTTGACAGCTTTGGAGCGTTCTTAGCAGAAGCGAACCCTAACATATAACACCCAACGAGATATCAATCATACCCACACAATCAAAATATAACTAAGCCACAGACTAACTATGAACAAGTAATAATGATATAATTTACAGGATCGACAACGCTGGCCAGTGCCATAGCAGCCCGGGCCAATTTTAAGCTGGTATCCCCCAGTTGAACTTAAAAAAAAAAAATTGCTAATGCAATCTATATTCCATAGTAATGTAAACAGTTCGATCGTCGCTTTATGTAAGCATGCGGATCGCTAATGGTCTGGTTGTTTATGTTCAGATTTTTCATTTCAAGCATATGTTTATAAAATGTATCATATTCTAATATTTATCAATTAATTTCCAGCTAAAAAGCATAATTGATTTCTCATGTAAAGCTTCATTTTGTCAACGAGTACTTGATCCATCGTTAGATTAGTTAAGTTTTCCTTTTAGGTTTAAGTTCGATAATGAAATTAGGTCTAGCTAGGGATTTAGCCAGTCAAGTCGTAGACTTGATAGAATTAAAATTAAAAAATAAATACATACATATACACATACATACAAACAAATTGAATTTTTCTGTTTTATTAAAAAAAGGATCATTGGTGATACCGACCAAATAACTAATCAAAGCAATAATTTATAAACAATGTCTAGGTCTTCCACCCAGTACACTTAACCTTAATGCCTTTGACTTGGCAACTGAGATACCATACCAAGGGAGCGCTGAGTATTTAACAGCCAAGAGGTAGAGAAACAAATGTTACACCAGAACCTCAAACCAATAAAGTACATTGTTGTACAAAATGATACATACTTCAGAAGCAGCTACAGTCATATACCACATAAATGCAAACAACACTTTAATAAAATAAACACAGCGCACCCCATCAATAAACCAACAAACCTTAAAATAATACCCTACTCAAAAAACTCATTCTAACTTCGATATCAAAACCAAGAAGACATTCGCTACCTGTTCGAAACACAAATAAAAATCTTACAGAGGAACAAGCAATAATCCTTGTTACGGATGCAGCCAAAAATTATATGGGTAATGGTGTAGGTTTTATTAATCTTAGCAACAACAATTTTTCAACTCAAGTCTCCGTAATAGCATAACAGTAGTAGAGGCAAAACGACGTGCCATATATGAAGCCCTGTAAAGGATCTACACTCAAAATCACAACAAGGTCGCTAATTATCCAGACGCGTACAATTGAACATTGAAAGCAATACAGAGAAAAGAACTGTAGTGAATAAAATACAAATGCTTAATGAAAAAACCTGCTTTGGGATTTTATTCAATTTTCTTGCAACAATTTGTTATGTATATATGTATGTATATGTATGTATTTATGTATGTATGTATGTATGTATGTATGTATGTATGTATGTATGTATGTATGTATGTATGTATGTATGTATGTATGTATGTATGTATGTATGTATTGTATGTATGTATGTATGTATGTATGTATGTATGTATGTATGTATGTATGTATGTATGTATGTATGTATGTATGTATGTATGTATGTATGTATGTATGTATGTATGTATGTATGTATGTATGTATGTATGTATGTATGTATGTATGTATGTATGTATGTATGTATGTATGTATGTATGTATGTATGTATGTATGTATGTATGTATGTATGTATGTATGTATGTATGTATGTATGTATGTATGTATGTATGTATGTATGTATGTATGTATGTATGTATGTATGTATGTATGTATGTATGTATGTATGTATGTATGTATGTATGTATGTATGTATGTATGTATGTATGTATGTATGTATGTATGTATGTATGTATGTATGTCAGTATGTATGTATGTATGTATGTATGTATGTATGTATGTATGTATGTATGTATGTATGTATGTATGTATGTATGTATGTATGTATGTATGTATGTATGTATGTATGTATGTATGTATGTATGTATGTATGTATGTATGTATGTATGTAGTATGTATGTATGTATGTATGTATGTATGTATGTATGTATGTATGTATGTATGTATGTATGTATGTATGTATGTATGTATGTATGTATGTATGTATGTATGTATGTATGTATGTATGTATGTATGTATGTATGTATGTATGTATGTATGTATGTATGTATGTATGTATGTATGTATGTATGTATGTATGTATGTATGTATGTATGTATGTATGTATGTATGTATGTATGTATGTATGTATGTATGTATGTATGTATGTATGTATGTATGTATGTATGTATGTATGTATGTATGTATGTATGTATGTATGTATGTATGTATGTATGTATGTATGTATGTA
>OX940877.1:57085571-57327644 GCA_954870665.1 Stratiomys singularior
ACATACATACATACATACATACATACATACATACATACATACATACATACATACATACATACATACATACATACATACATACATACATACATACATACATACATACATACATACATACATACATACATACATACATACATACATACATACATACATACATACATACATACATACATACATACATACATACATACATACATACATACATACATACATACATACATACATACATACATACATACATACATACATACATACATACATACATACATACATACATACATACATACATACATACATACATACATACATACATACATACATACATACATACATACATACATACATACATACATACATACATACATACATACATACATACATACATACATACATACATACATACATACATACATACATACATACATACATACATACATACATACATACATACATACATACATACATACATACATACATACATACATACATACATACATACATACATACATACATACATACATACATACATACATACATACATACATACATACATACATACATACATACATACATACATACATACATACATACATACATACATACATACATACATACATACATACATACATACATACATACATACATACATACATACATACATACATACATACATACATACATACATACATACATACATACATACATACATACATACATACATACATACATACATACATACATACATACATACATACATACATACATACATACATACATACATACATACATACATACATACATACATACATACATACATACATACATACATACATACATACATACATACATACATACATACATACATACATACATACATACATACATACATACATACATACATACATACATACATACATACATACATACATACATACATACATACATACATACATACATACATACATACATACATACATACATACATACATACATACATACATACATACATACATACATACATACATACATACATACATACATACATACATACATACATACATACATACATACATACATACATACATACATACATACATACATACATACATACATACATACATACATACATACATACATACATACATACATACATACATACATACATACATACATACATACATACATACATACATACATACATACATACATACATACATACATACATACATACATACATACATACATACATACATACATACATACATACATACATACATACATACATACATACATACATACATACATACATACATACATACATACATACATACATACATACATACATACATACATACATACATACATACATACATACATACATACATACATACATACATACATACATACATACATACATACATACATACATACATACATACATACATACATACATACATACATACATACATACATACATACATACATACATACATACATACATACATACATACATACATACATACATACATACATACATACATACATACATACATACATACATACATACATACATACATACATACATACATACATACATACATACATACATACATACATACATACATACATACATACATACATACATACATACATACATACATACATACATACATACATACATACATACATACATACATACATACATACATACATACATACATACATACATACATACATACATACATACATACATACATACATACATACATACATACATACATACATACATACATACATACATACATACATACATACATACATACATACATACATACATACATACATACATACATACATACATACATACATACATACATACATACATACATACATACATACATACATACATACATACATACATACATACATACATACATACATACATACATACATACATACATACATACATACATACATACATACATACATACATACATACATACATACATACATACATACATACATACATACATACATACATACATACATACATACATACATACATACATACATACATACATACATACATACATACATACATACATACATACATACATACATACATACATACATACATACATACATACATACATACATACATACATACATACATACATACATACATACATACATACATACATACATACATACATACATACATACATACATACATACATACATACATACATACATACATACATACATACATACATACATACATACATACATACATACATACATACATACATACATACATACATACATACATACATACATACATACATACATACATACATACATACATACATACATACATACATACATACATACATACATACATACATACATACATACATACATACATACATACATACATACATACATACATACATACATACATACATACATACATACATACATACATACATACATACATACATACATACATACATACATACATACATACATACATACATACATACATACATACATACATACATACATACATACATACATACATACATACATACATACATACATACATACATACATACATACATACATACATACATACATACATACATACATACATACATACATACATACATACATACATACATACATACATACATACATACATACATACATACATACATACATACATACATACATACATACATACATACATACATACATACATACATACATACATACATACATACATACATACATACATACATACATACATACATACATACATACATACATACATACATACATACATACATACATACATACATACATACATACATACATACATACATACATACATACATACATACATACATACATACATACATACATACATACATACATACATACATACATACATACATACATACATACATACATACATACATACATACATACATACATACATACATACATACATACATACATACATACATACATACATACATACATACATACATACATACATACATACATACATACATACATACATACATACATACATACATACATACATACATACATACATACATACATACATACATACATACATACATACATACATACATACATACATACATACATACATACATACATACATACATACATACATACATACATACATACATACATACATACATACATACATACATACATACATACATACATACATACATACATACATACATACATACATACATACATACATACATACATACATACATACATACATACATACATACATACATACATACATACATACATACATACATACATACATACATACATACATACATACATACATACATACATACATACATACATACATACATACATACATACATACATACATACATACATACATACATACATACATACATACATACATACATACATACATACATACATACATACATACATACATACATACATACATACATACATACATACATACATACATACATACATACATACATACATACATACATACATACATACATACATACATACATACATACATACATACATACATACATACATACATACATACATACATACATACATACATACATACATACATACATACATACATACATACATACATACATACATACATACATACATACATACATACATACATACATACATACATACATACATACATACATACATACATACATACATACATACATACATACATACATACATACATACATACATACATACATACATACATACATACATACATACATACATACATACATACATACATACATACATACATACATACATACATACATACATACATACATACATACATACATACATACATACATACATACATACATACATACATACATACATACATACATACATACATACATACATACATACATACATACATACATACATACATACATACATACATACATACATACATACATACATACATACATACATACATACATACATACATACATACATACATACATACATACATACATACATACATACATACATACATACATACATACATACATACATACATACATACATACATACATACATACATACATACATACATACATACATACATACATACATACATACATACATACATACATACATACATACATACATACATACATACATACATACATACATACATACATACATACATACATACATACATACATACATACATACATACATACATACATACATACATACATACATACATACATACATACATACATACATACATACATACATACATGCATGCATACATACATACATACATACATACATACATACATACATACATACATACATACATACATACATACATACATACATACATACATACATACATACATACATACATACATACATACATACATACATACATACATACATACATACATACATACATACATACATACATACATACATACATACATACATACATACATACATACATACATACATACATACATACATACATACATACATACATACATACATACATACATACATACATACATACATACATACATACATACATACATACATACATACATACATACATACATACATACATACATACATACATACATACATACATACATACATACATACATACATACATACATACATACATACATACATACATAAATACATACATACATACATACATACATACATACATACATACATACATACATACATACATACATACATACATACATAAATACATACATACATACATACATACATACATACATACATACATACATACATACATACATACATACATACATACATACATACATACATACATACATACATACATAATATATTAAGAGTGCAACAAATCTGTACAAAATCTGTACAAACATATCAAAATCCTTAAAATACATATGGCATCTTAATTACTAACAAGAATTCCACACCCGTCTTTCGAAATCCTTCGAATTGCCGAAAGGGTATTAAAAGGAAATTAGCGGTCAGAAGAAAAATGTATCACATGTATGTAACTAAAGATGGTATTCACTATTTCCTCTGCGTTCTCCACTTGTGTTGGTTTGTTGCTCCCATCTTGGTTGCTTGCTATCTGTAGATATGTTTTGCGTCTAGTTATTTATATGGGCAATTTTTGCGCAATTTATTGGGTCATTTTTCTTCAGGCGAGAAAAATTTTGCTGTCATAATGGCTTTAGTCGTTTCGTTCGGGTTTTCTTTTGACCTGTTTAGGTACGTATTGCTTAGTTTTGCTATTAGGTCTTCAACCTTATTTTTTTTTTAAATCTCTCAGCAGAAATTCTTTGCACATATAACGCTGTGCGCGGGTTGTTGTCCTGATAATTTTTGATTGAGGTCTTTGTCAATGTTTAATGTCTTCGCGGCCCCCCCTCCCCAGAGTTGGATGCCGTAGGTCCAGATTAGTCTGATGATACTCTTATATACTGCTATCGTATGAAAGTAAATTTTCTGGAAGACTATGTTTACTCGCTCTTTCTTATTCTACAGGTGAATATTGCAAGTTAACCTGCGGTCCAGGAGCATGCCCAGATATTTAACTGTGTTGAAGAGTTCAACGTTTTTTCGCCATATATTTCGCCAGGTTCGCAGTTTTTTTCATAAGAGTGTATGTTATTTATACATTTATGTTTTCATTGTGCGTGCTGCCTCACTTGTTGGCTCAGTCTATAATAATCATCCTCGTTGATCCATACATTATTTTTCCCTAGTATTTGTGTGTTCTGCAGCATTGATTTGTTAATTTCCTCTGTTACTTTCCAGATAGTATAGCCTATGTCTTGGTAATGGTTCAGCCCTGCCGTAAAATTATCGATACTCTGGCTCCCCTCCTGTTACAGGTATTGAGGTTTTCAGTAGCCAGGTTTAGTTATACCTTTGCTTGTTGAGATGTTGTTAGTTGCCAATGTCTGTTAGCTTTCCTCTTTTTTCTGAGGAGGTCTTGAGTGATGGTGGTGTTTGCTTTTAGTGCTCTGGCAGTTACTTGGATAGTTGGCGTGGAATTTTGGGCACATTCCTTGATCGTGTCGTTGAGGTGCTCTTCGGTTTGGAGCTGGATTTGGAGGCCGTAGTTTCTTTGAAATAGTTGGTGAAATTTGCGCCAGTTGGTATATTTGTTTGTAAGCCTGTGGGTTGTTTTTGTGCGCGTTGGAGTGTTTGTTGGTTTAATGATGGTTGTCGCGTGGTCTGAAAAATGGCCCAGAGTTATTATGGCATTAAGTAGTCATTGATTCAGACCTTTTTTGAGTCCGAAATTTATGATATCTGGCCTTTTCCTTCTGTCAGATATTTCGGCCTTTTTCCAAAGATGCAGTTAAGGTTGTTTGTATGAATTGACGTTGCCCGCTGTTCGCCTCTCGTCGTTGTTATCCTTGATCTCCACAGTATGGATTTTGGATCGTTTGGGTTATTGCCGTGCCTCCTCCTTGTTTGGGTGGTCGTTTCTGTATATTGTGTATCCGAAAATTTTGACGTTATTTTTATCTACTAGGAGTGTCTCGGCAATTAGCATCACTTCAATTTGGTTGAGGTTGAAGTATTTTTTCATTTCACGTTTTTGTTTGAATAGACCCTTGACATTTAAATGCACTATTTTAGTTTCTTTCCTTTTCTTAGTTTACTGAGTATTTCAGAATGCCTGCTAAGCATAGTCTGCATTTATTGTATGGTTTGCGTGAGCTGGTCCAAGTTGTTTGTTAATTTTATCAAAATTTGCAACATGCCTTCGTTTTGATTTTTCGAGTTTGTTTGCATGTTGCTCCTTACTATATATTCATATGCAAGTACACTTATTACACAGCTGGGGTGTGAGGTATTTATATTTGTGGGTATTGGGTCATTGTCCCTGTCTCCACTTGCATTTCCCTCTGTGGAGGTCATTCCTTATTGGCCACCAATTTTATTTTCAATTATTTTCTGGGTTACCGCTGATTGATCACTATGGCCGATTAGTTACTTTAGCTTGCACTTGCATTGGCTTACGAGACTTCATAATAACACGTCCGGTCGCTTCGACCGCAATTATTTATTCGCAATTAAAATTACAGTTAGAAAAACAATTTTTGTAAAGGAATAGTCGCACACATTACTTGAATGTTGAAATGAATATGAAATCGGTCGCTGAATCATGCACTTCACTCAGTCAACGTTAATTAAAAACATGAAAACGCGTATAATTAGCATTTCTAATTTCTACATAATGAACATACGTAACAGAATAGCTTAGTGTAGCCTTGATATCAGCTTAAGATTGCAATGTTCCTTCGGCTCGAGCATATTAAATCTGGAGTCGAACATCCGTCGAAATTGTATGAAATGGGCGGGGCTTAATGGTTCGGCGAATGATGTTCGTGTGGAGATAACATTCCCGTTAAGTAAATTCTCCTGTGCCCATGGGCAATACAAATTTGTTGACGATGAGGCAATTAATGTGATGATAATTTTAGTAATATTATTGATTTATGGACAAAATTTTGTTTATGAGTATTTGGATGATAAAATGCGAATAAAAACAAATCATGTGCTTGCATAATAGCAAGCAAACATTTTAATGGTTCTTACAATTTTCGCCTATTAATTTATACTACCAATGATTATTTTTATGTAAATGGTTGTGAATTTCTGTTAATATGCGTAAAATTTGGTGATTATGGTCAAAAAAGTAGGCATAGGACCTCTCTATGCCTTGGACTTCCATGAAGCCACTGCAGGCAACTTAGGTAGGACTAACAGGCCTTTTATTACGGACGGTCACCAAAAAACTCATTGTTTCCTGATTTTGTGTAGTTTTTCCAGTGACAGATGGACTATTCCACTTAAAAATACTCTTTGGTTCTTCATCGAAACTTTTCGTCGGAAGTCATTTCAACATGGCGGCTGTAATGTTGTTGAAGTTCTAATAAGGACAATCTTTGTGTTTAATGTAATATTGACTGCGATTCAAAGTACGGAAGCACCTTGCTGAAGTCAGAACCTTAAGCAGAGTCAACAAAAGAACATTTTTCGCTCTTTTTCCAAGTACGTGTTCCCTCAAGGTTTAATTTCCAACACCAATCACTTCTTGTTTGCTATTTTAATGTCAAACATAACTTCGTACTGCCCGTCATTGAACTATTGGGTTTAAGGAAACGTTGCCTTGTGCGGCCGCGGGTTTGCGGATTATTTTTTTGTGAATAGTGCCGGATGTTGTGGGATTGTATATTGTGGAGTGGCTGGAAATTTGTCCCTCGGAGACGCAAGGTGAAGGTAAATACGACCACGTTTCTTTGAATTGGACAATAAATTTGATAATGTAAGGTGCTGCCCGCGTTTTGTCCTGCGTAGTTTATGCTCGAAGCTTCTTTTTGTATATAAGAGGTAATTTTATATTGGCAATTTTATTCAAATTCGATGGTCATTCGAGGAAAAATGGCTAAATTGTAAAATTATATGTTTACATTTCGTGTATCAGTGCTTTAGAAGGCAACACGGTGTTGAGTTTAGTAGCGCCAAAATTAATTTGAAGCAAAACACTGTCACTTGGTAATGATTTTGACTTTTAGTCCCTACTTGGAGGAGAAAACATATAAATTTCAACTTTTCTATTAGAAAGGATAGAAAAATGACAACCGCTTTTGATTTGTAGCGCCAAAAATATACTTAGCGTCAGGGAAACGACAATTGCAGCTGCATTAAAAATATTTATTATCTGCCAATAACATCTGACTTCAGTCAATCCAATAAACATTAGTGTTGCAGTCAAAATATTTATTATTTGCCGATAACATCTGACTTTTCAGTCAATCTAATTAATATTAGTGTTGCAGTCAAAATTAATCAAAGACTAAATTTGGAACAACAGTTTTATCATAGCCAAATTGTCTCAAAAAGTGTGTGGAATGGAAGTAAGAAAATAATAATTCGTCGTTATATTAATATGATTTACACTGTGTAAAGATACTTAACATGGTGCGTAAAATGTTTTTCCTTTTGACAGAATATAATAATAATTTAGAATAATCATTTTTCTGTTAAGTTGATTTCGAGATGTTTGTGAGCTGTTAGAAAACAGTGGAAATATTCAACATCATACAGTCATTTAATTAAGTGAAATACAATATCTCACTCTTCTGCATTTCAGGCGGTCAACGTTGCATAATCTTCATTCAGACAGTATGCTTACATTTAAAAATAGAATGCCCATACATTTCACAGTACACTACAATATTTGGTTATCTTAAACAAAACACTACTTACAAAGTGTTACTGTCAAAGGTGAAAAAAATTTACTAGTAGGGAAGGAGGTCATGACTACGGATACTCGAAGACGAGTCAAGCTTTATGCGCTGAATGCTGAGCGACAATGGGATGATCGAGGTACAGGTCATGTATCATCTAATTATGTAGATAGACTTAAAGGTAAGATTTTTGATAGTTGCAATTAAATTCATGCATTTTATGTATCATGTCATTTTGAAGGCATTTCTTTATTGGTACGCGCGGAAGCGGATGGGTCATTACTTTTGGAAAGTAAAATTCAGCCGGATACTGCATACCAAAAACAACAGGATACCCTCATTGTATGGTCTGAAGGCGATAATTTTGATTTAGCCCTCAGCTTTCAAGAAAAGGCCGGATGTGATGAAATTTGGGAAAAAATTTGCCAAGTAAGCCAGTGTATAAATCAGCATATATATTAGCCATTAACAATATGATAATTTATGGAGATTTTCAACTTCTTAGTGATTAATTGTAATGGTGCAATCAAACATATATCTAACTTTGAAACAGATAAGCAATACACAAAGTATCATTAAAAAAAAGGCCTTGAAAACACTGAAAATGAGTGGTGGTGCAAATATTCACTAATCCATCTATCAAATAGCAGTTCATGACTAGTGAAATTATTTGTTTTCTTGTTAGTAAAAAAACTCGTTAAACTAACATCCGTCTTTCCTTGGAAAAAAATCTCGAGTGAACTTAGTATGGTTTACACAATGCTATTTTAAAAATAGTAGGGGACGCTTGAAGTTTCTTCCGGCTTTTCAATATTAATACATACACAATATTTACTGCTCATAATATTTATTTTGTTATGCAAGAAGGTTTGTTTTCTATTCCGTTTCTCAGTGAGCCTCCAATTTCAAAAATTGTTGTTTTGGAAAAAAAAATCCTAAACGTGCATAACTTGGGCTGTTGCAAATGATGCATTTGATGACAGTATTCCATAGAATTTTAATCAAAAATATATCTTATCCTAATATTAATACAAAAAAGTTCACATCGTTTCAATCTTAAAACTTATTTCTGGAAATGAGTTTTCCCATTGAAATCATTTGAGGACAAATTCGAAGCTCTGCAGCTCAAATATTTTATTTTATGTTACTACGGGTGCTTTTCTCCAAGTGACAAGTTTCAATGTAAGGGATTGGAAATCTCTAAAGATCTAAATATTTGAATATCTGCGAAATGCAGTTGTTTCCTCCACAGTTAAAAACCTTGCTATATCATTTGGAAGTAATTTCATTATGAAGATGTTGACTCTCGTCGCATTAGTCGCAATGCTCATATTCTTTAAATACGTCTTTGGCTTCCGGGCGTCACACGCATGAAGCCTTCTCCTTCTTCTTAGAAAACTCTAAATATTTACATAGTATTATCACTTTGATTGTCTGATCTGACATCCAACGATCGCATTGGCGAGAGGTCAGCGATACCTAAGAAGATTTATCTCATCACTAGTGGCTTTGAGATACGATACTTCACTTCTCTTTTCACTGACTTTCGTGAAAACGCCGTATGGATTCGACGCCTTTATTTTTTGCTCGATGGATTCAAGTATTCCTGAAGTATGAACGGATTATTTTCGGGCATCCTTTAGATGCAATTTGAAAAAAAGAAGACATTTCAATCTTGCAAACCTAATTTTTTGTTTTCCCATATGCTTTCATACCTTTGTGGAATGTTGGGAACTGCCTTCATAATCGTTACCAAACAATGTCAAATTTTGTATCTTGTATCTTCATCGAACTCTTTTCATTAGGAACCATTGGATAAGAGTTGCCATTGTCAGAAAGTGGACATTGCTTCTGGTAATCTCATTGTTTTTCCCTTAAAATATTCACCAATCTGTTTTCGTGAATTTCAACTGATAATTTTAAACAATAATGAAGCTATTATCCCTTTGATGATATATTTCAATTACGATTGCGCAATGGTCACTGTTATAAGAAGGAGCCAGCAGTTTTCGTTAAAGATTATTAATTGTAAATTAAAGTGTGATTACTGCGGTATAAGACTTTAACTTATATTTAATAGTCTCCAGTATAACACTGCTGTGTATTTATATTTCGTTTGAAATTACTTTTGCATCTTGATATCGGGTCATTCTCGATATTATACACGATGACGCACGATTTTGGACTCACTTTTGACGCACGAACCAATTTGCACTCACAGAGAGCACCGACCTCTTTGCATTTAACGAACCGATATTGCATGGCGCAGATGGTCATTTGGACTTAGTATTTTATTTCTCTGTATTATCTCGTTGTTTCTTAATCTTTGTAGTCTTCGTATTGTTTATACTATCTTTTATGGTTGCATTAGATTTTCCTTCTTCTTTACTCTTCAGGTTTGTTTGTTGTAACTCGTGTGTTTCGCGGAAATTTTCCTTATAATATCATCTAATAGGAGCAATCTTTGTTTTAACGGTTCATTTTCTTATCGCAGCATTTCTACGTCCTGGTTAATTTTTTCTATATTTTGTCTTTATAATATTTCTTAGTTTTCATTCAATAGCTTTTCTACATTATCAGTGTTTGTTAGCTGTTGTTTGTAACTTCCTGTGTTATTCTATCAACGACGCACTTTCAATAAGTCTTTTGAGAGTCATTTCTTCAATGTCTATTTGATGAGCCAGTTTTTTACTGCTTTTTTACTGCATTCTGCTTTTTCATACTTCTGGGTCATTCTAATAAGGTATCAAATAATTGAGACACGTGTTATTTGTTAAATATCAATTGAATTGATTTATTAAGACTTTCAATTTTAACAAAAAAAATTCGCTACCGTCACTGCAATTTACTCATTTCTGAGTTTTTTTTCTGTCATTGACCTAATTCCTCACTGACTCACTCGACTAATTACTGCTGTATACCTGTGATTGACCGGGTAGTCAGGAGTACTGCACATCAACTTAACCGATTTATTATACTACACACACATACACTGTTTTCTCTGCGGGGAAATTGTAGAAGCAGCACTTACGGTCCGATATCAGGGATCGATATATCAGGACAGATATCATTTTTTTTAAATCTCCATAGATCTCTCTCCCGTGGCAGAGATTCGGTTGAAACCCTTAACGTCTACCTTAAAGTAATTGTATTGTAAATGAAACAGTAGAACTTGAAGTTTCTGTGCAGATAAATACTGCCAAGTATTTTTTGCTACAATTTATTCATTTATTTCTGTCGATAATAGTCCATGAAAATCGAAAGCCATATCAATCATGCATTCGAGACTATTCGCCTTTAGGATCGGTTTGGTTCACTGAAACGTCACGAAAACTTTGAACTGCAGATGGAACGAGTTCTGAAAAGTTTGTACTGGAGAACGTGTCGCGTTCCTCCAGACATTATCTATATGGGCAATAACTTCGAAAATCTAGCGAAAACATTTTGAAACGTGCTCCTAATGCGTGTTAAAATGCTAGAAAATGAGCATGAGCATGGCCATGAGCAATTAGAAATACCTAATATGTTTTTTTCTGGATCCTTTTCAATGTCCATCAACTTAGCAACACTTAGTAAATCGAATGTCGAGAATCATTTTGCGCCGAATGTCTTCTAGCAAAGTATTCTAGCAAGGTGTAAATCTCTTAAAATAGCTTAGAACAGAACAATGCAGAGAGCATAAGTTAAAAATGATAAAATACTTCTCAGTGCCGAAACAGTGCCTCGAAACCTAATATGGAGCCTAAGGATTACAAGTTTTACACGACTGCTCTCACTTCAACCAATAGGGCATATAACTTGATTTTAACTTTGACATCTTCTCATTTTAAAGTTTAGTTTTTCATTTAGTGATTGTTTCTAGTTTTCCATTAATTGTTCTGATTTAGCCGCGGTGTAGTAAGCCTGAATAAAGTGCATACAATAAAGTGGAAGCAAATTGGAATGATGGATTTTCCATTCCAGAGTCGATCCATGAAAGCATAACCAAGATTGAAGAAATTTCAGTGAAAAATGAACTGAAATTGCTATTTCACTTTTATTGCAGATGGTTGAGCCCGTTATGAAGTCTTAAAAACATAACACCAGAATTGCACTTTTCGGAATGCTATATAAATCAAATCAAGATATCTGCTGACTAATCCTCAACTGTATCTCAAGCTGCGAGTTATTGCTACAGAGTGATATTGTAGCAGAATTTTGGTGCCTTTAAATTATTTCGATGTTTCATTACCCTAAAATACCGACAATTATGCTATGAATTCTTATCTAACTTCAAAAAATCATCCTCAAAACTTCCATTTAATCCTGAGGTCCAATGTTCCAAACGATATGAATAACAAATCTTGCCAGTTGTTGAAAGCTAAAGGATCTTCTTTATGTCTTATTTTGCCCAGGAAATTTCACACCATATGAATGCACAACATCTGTCGATGAGCCTCAAATGATATCACATCAATATGAAAGTTACAGCATTGAATGATTCGGAGAATCGCAGACTTTCGACACTTGGTCTGTAGTCATATGCATAAAAAGCGTTTCTCACAATTTTGGTTTTCTTTTGCAATTATAGTTCTAATTGTCAATGTATATATAATGAAGTTAGACGACTATTCGTGAAAAGTCGTGCGCTTAGAAAACAAATACTTGTTAGGGAGATATTCAGTTCTTCCTGTAGCACGAATCAACGCGCACGAATCTTTTAACGCGCCTCGTCTTTCGCAAACCTAATCTAAATTATCCAAAAAACAAAAACTAAAACTAATTTTATGAGCCCACCCTCCAGCTAACAAAAACAATAGTGAAAACAATTGCTCAAATTGTCCAATAGCCAGAATACCCCAACCATCGACTTGAGCTGGATAATAATTTAAATAAGTGTTATATACGACCAGTATGCACTAACAAATTAGCTTTGAAAAAAAATTGAAAAATTCATCAACACGTTAATGACTGGAATAAAGGCAACTTCTATTTCCGTATATGAATACAACTGGCACATATATCTGACAATATTTTATAGCATTCATCTAGTGAATTTAAATACATAAATTCTTAATAAAATCAGCATCATTATCGACAACCTTTGCCACCTAGCCAAAGTATATTTTAAATGCCGCTTCGAGAAAATCAATTGGGGTTTAGTGGAAGTATCTAGGGATGACATTGTGGATGTCATTCAAATTTGCGTTCATAACAACATTTTAAAATTTTTGCAGGCATCGAAACCATTGGAAAACTGAATGTTTAATATCAATCAAGTAATGTCGCTGAGGCAGTATCTTGCAGCATCCAATAATCAAAAAATAAATAAATGTTTCTGCGTTACCGATTCGGATGGCCTTTTTTTGTGAGAACCTTAATGTTCAAGGATGAAACACTATGACTAGTTGAAACTCTTTCACCCTCCGTTACGAGCGTCGTGTACTGACGATATCCACACGACGATCTGTGTGTACAAGCGTCGTCTATAGACAACATCCACGCGACAATCATTGTGTACGAGTGTCGCCTATAGACGACATCCGCGTAACGGCCTGTGTAAAGTGTAATTTTTAATTTATAAATACATTTTAATTACATATTTGTTAAAAATTGATATATCTCCAAGAGCTTTTGCATAAAACTTAAAGAATCGTATGATCAAGAGAATGACGAAGATGCACCGAACGATGTAAGTTCAAACACCAGTTTACCTAAGCGCGATCCACACTTTTCGGCGTAGTACTTCGTACAGTGCCGCTACTTCGGCACGGTGGTCCGTTCAGCGGTGTCACTCCGACGGAGCACACTGCCGTTGCGAAAGGGTTAACGGTGGTTTGCTTTTATTTTATTTAATTAGTCTTCTTGATGGAGAGGCGTCGGAACGATCGAAATTATTCAATTTGAGTATGGAAACCTCCATTGGTAGTGACGAACGTGCAATGTAATTGGATAAGTCATTCTTCCGAATCTCGAAAAGCAGGCATTTGCAATTTAGTTTTTCATATTGACGGATGTGTGAAGTATAAATAGGACAATCCCACGAAATTAGCACAGCTTAAACAGACTCATGACACAGTTGAGAAAACTTAAAATATAAACTGGATCCGACCACATAAGTCAACTGGAGAAGAAAAAATAGTGATATTCGATTCTTGAAGGACTAACAGATATGGTCAATGGCCGAACTCCATAAACGGGTTCCATAAAGCACGGCTTGTGCTTTAAAATGGAAAAATCGTTGAAGAAAATCATAGTGAAGGGTAGTTGCCTATTCTTATAAAAACGTGATTCGCAAAAGCGAAGAGTCCACACCACCAATATCGAAAAGAGTACAGCTCTGTTTTCAGCGCTTGGTGAGAACGAAGAAAACATCACTGATGTATACTGCTAATAACTGGGAAGATTTCTAATCGAAGGATTTGGCCGGATAAAAAAGGACGTTGAGAAGAATTTTTCTTGTCCATGAGTGTTTATGGTGCTTTTCGGAAATTATGTTTTCTAAGGTCTTCGCATTTTGAACCAATGATATTTATGGGCAGCCAGAGAATGGAATGGCTTTGCACTAAGTAAACATAAACACAATCAAAATTATTTATATTTTAAATTTATAATATATAAAATATTTCTTGTTTATATTTTATAGATAAGACATATTTATTGAATTCTTATTAATGCTATAAACAAAGACATTAGAGTTTATCTGCTGCCGTTTTGTTTTTCTTGTTTAATATTTATAGTATTATTGCGCTTATCCAGGTGCGCGGCCATTAACTTACTAAACACTAAAACTTTTCGTTAGTGAAACAATTCTTTTAAAGTTAATTAAAATTTCCTGTATTTTAAATTATATTTTAAAACAGTTCACTAATACAACTAAAACTTCACTTAGTTGCCAGACACTTCTAGTTTTTATTTATTTATTTTCTTTACACATTCCACGTCTTTGATTCGCGTACAAATCAAATTCAATCTTATACGGTTTATTCGAACACTTTAGTCGACGCGCACTGTTTCGCACTCCTTGATAATTACCAATCTCATCTCCGCCTTCTGTAGCAGCTTATATACTCATATTTGGCCAATCCAGAACCTTCTCAGCCTTTCCATCTAGATCATTCTCGAGTTCCCGATCTAAATCAATTGCATTTTCATTGTTGATCTCATAGCATTTAATTTCTTTTTCCCCTTCGAGAATGGTCCACGTATTTGTTGTTTTGCTATTTGGCAACTACAGTGGCGGGTAAAATTGTTTAAACGCGTTACAGTATCATAACTCAGCTAATATTTTAATGCAACAATCGAAACTTGTGAAAGTGAGGTCCACGAAATCTCAGACTGAAGTCAAAGATAAGCAGTTAATCTCTTTTACAGTGATTACCTCAACTTCAACAAAAGTTTCATTTCAATTCATTCTTTTTCCAAAGGAAAGTAAACGTTTGCAAACCAATAAACCTCAAAGCCCCACTAATTAATTGAATAAAAATTCACGTAACTTTCACATATTTATTGTTGCACGCGTTTCTATGCAAACAGACATATAGCGAAAAGGAAGCAGAAAATAAGATGAAAAGACATCAAAAGCACTTGTGTTTTTACAACGAAAATGAGAAAATGCAAACAATTCAATAACATTTAATGGAATTTTTCTGGTTCAGAAACAAGTTCGACCAAGCGGCTTTTAGCAGTTCAAGGGTTAAAGAAAAACAAAGAAAGGCAACAATGATGATTGGTTTGTGCGCACAGATCAGAACAAACATACTTTATACGCTATTTCAAGGTATCAAGTTTATGCAGTTGTCCCTAACTAAGCAAAAAATATTGTGCACATGTGGGTACATTTTATGTCCTGTCTTTGACCATTTAACAATTTGATTGTTTAATGGTCGAAGAAAGAAAAAACTTGAAACCCGGAAACTGAGAATGAAAATTTAAGAGAATTTCTTTATCTAATTTATATTATTGCGCTTAATCAGGTGCGCGACTTGCTTGCTCTTCGCAAATGTTCGCAATAGTGAATGAAACACACCCGACTAATTTAAAGTAGATGTTTGTAACTTTATTCTTAATAATCACTAACACTTTACAATTATTTTCAGTTAATCCCTATTTCACTTATTCACTTTTATGAGTTATCAGTTTTACATTAATTAATCAATCGCTTATAACAATCATTTTTATTCGCTATTTAAAATTCGTATACGATTTTATTTTACAACACTTTTCGTTTACCGCACTACTTTCAACGCGCACTGTCGCTTTTGTAACTCACTTCTTCACTTAATCCACGAGACGCCCTTCGCCATCCGCTGCAGTCGCTTTTATACATGTATCAATTAATCCCGAATCTCCCATGTGGATAGTTCTCGAGTTTACGCGCTCAGTCACTTACACACGTATTTGTTGTACTCAATGCACGTAATATGATTATGTTATGCTTTCGAGAATTATCGATGTATTGGTAATTGAAACTTGTTTACGACTTTTCTCTTAAGATGACTGCAGTGGCGCATGACATTATTCGAACATGTCACAATATTCCGCCCGCTTCCGTTGCTTTGCATCATATGGCAGATGTGTTGTCATCGAGACAGTCGTGAGGATCGAATTCTCAGCAGACTTGGTTCACGGTTGAAAGTTTATCGTATAATAATAAAATTTTAACCAATGACCCGACGAAGGTGGAACTTCATAGATTCAGCACCAGCCGCGCATTCACCACCAAAAATTTGGTGAATTTGCAATTCCATTTTGCTCGATCTTGGGTCATGACAGATTCTAGGTGATTGACGGAAAAGTATTCTCAATTCCTTGTCTGGGCCCATTAAATTTGTACCACAAATGTTACTTAATGCCGCATAAATTCTCCAATTTGTTGTGAACCGCTTGTATGATGCAAGGAAGGCGTCGTTGCCGTTGTCAGTCACGATTTCATCGTGCATTGCTGATTTTGAAAAACAGAAGAACAAGGCTATTGATTTAAAAGTTCTGATATCGATGGGACCTGCGCAATCCATTCCAGTATGAAGAAATGTCGGACTCTCCGTTGACAGCACTTTGATCAAGTCTTGAGAACTTTATTGAAAATAAACTCCTCTCTAAACATTGCAAGACTTCTTAAAACAACTCTTAGATTTGTTGTACAGCTGGTATCTTTACGTACTCGGTGATGAAGAACATATAATGCGGATTTCGGTTTCAGATTAATGTCAACGCCAATCATGTCGTGCAACTGTTCATACTCAGTAAAAAAGTTTGAATATGATAAGATATTTGACTTTTGTTTGTAATGTGACAGGTGTGTTTTCTAGACTGTTTTCTAGATGATTGGATCTTCTGCATCAATGTCCATAAATATCTTCCAAAAGCAAGATCAATTTCATCCGATCCTGCAAATTTAGGATCAGCCAGTAGAAATTCCTACAGGTGTGGTAATTGGATATTGGCGCGTTGCTGAAATGAATGATGTTAGTTTAGGCAGAACATAATCTCGCCCAATCATTATCGTCTTCAACCACCAAGCGGTCATTTTTATCAAAAATTGCCCAGTTGTTTTTAATTCTCTGGCACCGCTCTTTATTAAAGCAAAGATCAAATTACAATGGGATGAAGCCTTATCCACTATTCAGCCACGATCTTAGGAGATTCTTCTTGAGTCATTATCTGGACTAGTGAACCTTCAAATTCACCGGTACTATTTCCACGGAACTATTTCCACGAACTTAATTGAGATTCATGGTTTCAGTGTCGCATCACAACTGGCAATGTTATTTCAGGTATTCCTACAGAAAAACTGTTCAAACTTCAGTAGTATGCTTATAAATTAAGATAGCACCACTGACACACATGAAGATGACCCCACAGGAACTATCAGCCGCATATTACTTAAATTAACACGAAATTGCATCAAGGTGCTTAATGTATCAATCTCGCTCTGTTATCTATGGATCGATTCATCTATTTTTCATGTTTTTCCTCGGGTTCTTCGGTACAGCCGAAGATTAATTGGCCCTGGCTCACTAGGCACTGCATTATCGCTCTTACTTGCGGTGCCTTAGATCCCGTTCGAGTGTGGGTCTTAGAGGATTGGTGGATATATTGTAGTTGTAGGAACCATGTTATATTCGACTTGGGTCGTTTCATATCAAATGTGCTATGATAAATTTTATTGGTTTCATGATTTTAGCAACAGTGGTTTGGTGACAGGAAACAATTTCATATGCACACCTGTTCTATGTCAAACAAAAATATGAAATTGGTTAAAAAAACAAAGAATGTGAATGTGCTATGTCCTGTGACGAATGATTAAATAATGACAAATGTACTATGTCAACACTTAATTACTCTTAAAGGGCTCTTACTAATGTCACACCACATGAAAAAGTGCGCGAGAGCCCACTTGCCTCTACTGCCGCCAGCGAAGTTTCAAATTATACCTTTCACTAAACCTCTCAATTGAACAACTCTATACGCTCTTTAAAAATAAATGTGGATCAGAAGCTGTGAATGAAAATGTCTTTCGACGATGAAGAGCATGAACTACCAGATCAGTGTTCCATTTGCAATGAAGCAGAGCGTTTGAATTCTTAAACTACACATATGAAATTCCAAAAGCATGCAAGGCGGAAAGATGCTCTCAGAGCCTTGAAAGGAAAAGACAAAAACGCTTCCAAAAATGATCCAAAAATTAGCTACGATATTTTTGATCTACAGGCAATCCTAGCTCTACCGTATATAGGTGATTGCCAAATTTATTATAAAAGAAAGCTGTCACGTTTTAACTTTACTGTCTTCGCCTCCCGGGAACAGGGATATTGCTTTTTATGGGATGAAACCAACGGAATACATTGATACGCTATGTCCTAGTATTGAATACCTGATTTTGTATGCCGATACTCGCGGAGGACTAACCAGAAATGTCCAAATGACCAAAATGTCATCTCAAATATGTTCTGTGCTGCTAATACACGTTATTTACAAACCACCGACATTAAATTTATGGAGAGTGGACACACTTATCTCGAAGCGGACAGCATACACGCAACGATCGAAAGAGCCGTCGTTGAATAAAACTGTTGTCAAAAACAAAAATAAATGAACAAGTGACGAAAAAGTAAATTAGTTACAAGTAAAATAGTATAGTAATACAAATATTTTATGGCTTGAGGTGTCTATTTTCTTACAGTAGTTGCATTCATCGGACGTTCCTACCTTTAGTTTGTGTAAACTTCTTTTATTATATGTTCTGTTAACAAGCAGCCTATTTATTGTTTTGAAGGTTATTGGTGTTATATTTTTTTCTGTAGAACTAATTTTTTTCCTTTTTTTCTGCGAATTATTATTAATCTTAATTTGGATGCTGTTTAGGACTACATCTCATTCTGTGGCGGTGTGTAGTTCTTGAAGTTTCTGGCAGGGGTTTGTGGCTTTGCTAAAGATGATAACATGTACTTTAAGTGGGTTAAATAGAAAGTTTGAGAATATTACAAAATCCAAAAAATCTTGTGATTTTCTTCTGCATTGTTGCTAAGGTTTCAGTTAAGTGATCGCCTTCTGTTAGAGCAAGGAGTTCATCGGCATGTTGTAGGGTCTGTGATATTATGAAGTGTATGCGTCTAGATATTAAATAGTGTGGGGCTTAGTACGTGGAAGTCCATTTGTTATGTTGGTTTTATTGTTGTCCAAGTCGATTGTTCTGTTGTATAGTTGTATCCAGTTCATGAACATCGTTGGTATCTGCATATTTTTAAGGGCTACAGTGAGTAATGTCAAGTCCACTTTTTCATAAGCATTCGCGATGTTTATTATTGTCGCAACTTCGCACTTGTGGCGCCTTTTATTTGATACCTTGTAGGTAAAACTGCTGAGGCAGTTGTTAGTTGATTCTTTTTTATGTGGGCAAGTTTCTGTTCTGTATGAAGTTATTTTTCTGTTTGCTTTCATTGGTTGTTTTTTAGGCGGTTTTTCACCTTGATTGGGACACTGAGAAGAGATATTCGTCTGTAGTTGTTGAAGTCATAATTGTTTTTTAGTGGTTTCAGTATGGCTACTATTCTTGTCTGTCTCGCTGTATAAGGTATCAGGCAGCTGTTGAATACTTTGTCGCTGGCTTCTAGAAATATGACTTGTGGTGTTCTTGGACTCATAGTATCATACGTTATCTTATGAAGGCCTGATGAAGTGGGTTTAGTGTTCAGTATAGGAGATTTTTAAAGGTTATCAGTTTATTCCTATACCGTATAAAATTTTCCCCTTGTATAATTTCCTTTCCCAGCTCATTTTTTCGTCTTCAAGTACTCTCTTTTTCCATTCGTATCTTAGCTCGTTAAGTTCTGACCGATTTATTATGCTTTTGATTCTCTCGTATTTATTTAAAGCTTGATTTCTCTCCTTCCAGAGATTCAGCGTATTCGACATCCAGTAGTTGGGGAGATATATGAATTCCTTGTTGGGTGTGTTATTTATTAACTCCTGCAGCTTGTCGTTAATTCCCTGATAGTTGCTTGTTTTCATTTCCTGTTTGATGTTGATTTAGTCCAGCTGTTGTATGTGTTAGGAAATGTCAAGTTCTGATTTTGTGATTGTTCTATCCTTGTTTGTCCTTCTGTGTGTGCAGATACCTGTGTTTAGTATATTGAATTTGTTGTAATTCATCCATTACTGTGTCATTTCACCTTTAGCATTTGTCATGTGGTCAGCCCATAGTTTGTTCCTTGCATTTAGGTGCCTCCCAGAATTAATGCTGTTTGTGAGGTAAGAATACTGTGCATATTCCGGAGTTGGTTCTAGATCTGGTTGTCATAATTATTGTTTCGCACGGGGATTGCAGTTGTTTGTGAGTATAAGTATTTCATTTAATATTTTTGTACATCTCTTATTGGGTTGTCTTTGATTTCTACAATAGTTTGCAATAGATGCTGTGGCAGTTCCACGTCCGGAATCTCTTGTAAGACAAGTCCGGCGTATTTTTTCTATTTTATCATCTGTCAAGCTTCCCTACACCACTCATATAGTAAATTTTTGTTACAGATCCTATTACAACCCTGTTCCTCGCAATTTGGACACGTTTAGAAGAGGTCTGAATATGAAGTATTCCAGCTTATTGATCAAATATGCAGTGTTCACATTGTCCGGTAACACGTTGTCAGCAAATTAAATTTTTATCGTCGTTTTTATATATCTTGTAGGATCTGATGTATCTTTTGTCGTCAATCTATAATGCTAATCTTTTCAAGCTGTTCTCTTTTATTGAAATGTTTTAAAATTTCAATGAATTCTTCGATTGTCATGTCCGTTGGAATGTCCCTGATCTGTACAAAAAATTGCTTGGGATAAAAGCCTGTAGATCTGTTTTGACAGGATATTATCAATGCTTTCGTTTGCTGTTTTAGGGCTTTAGCAGATGATTTATTGTGTTATACCCAATTTGCATCACTTCCACAATTCCTTGTAGTACTATTTTCATATTAAGTATATAAATCTCATAGCTGTAATCCTGAATTTTAAGTTTTCGTTGGTCCATCTAGGAATTCGCTTCCGTTGAGTTTATTGAATTCTTATTCGGTGTTTTTGCGATTTAGGGATTCGTGCCGTTTATGGGTTCCTATACTTGTATTGGTTGCAAGGTTCATTATTTTTACCGGGCCCTTGTTTATGTTATCCTGGTTCGACTTGCGAGCTGATTCTGTCAGGAAACTCTTTACTCTTATTAATGTTAGTTATTCCTTTTTAAAATGGCAATTTTTGCAAGAGTATGGTGCTCCTCCGGGCCCCATGATCTGTTTTCCTTCCCTTACATCTCCATCATGTCTTTCATTTACACTACACACTTTGTACTATGGACAAGGGTATCATATGCACATATTGACGGGTACTTACTTGCAACCGTCTCTTATAATCTCTTTTCAGTACACGCACATGGTATTCCGGGAAACCGTTATTGCCTGTTGGTCGGTGGAAACAAAATGGCTATCCACTATCTCTCACTACTAACGTAAATGCCTCTCCTTCCAAGATTCGAATTGTTCATACATGGATAAACATCCTTCTCGATGGAAGCAATTCGTCCTTCGAGAACGATTGGATATATTTTATTCAAGAAGCCTTGCCAAACACACAATGGAGGCATATTTTATGAATTGAACCCTGCCGACAAGGTTATATCTAGTACATAACCTACTAAACATTCATCATGGTGAGGCGTCTTCCATGGCTAACAGAATTATCATTAGCATGGCCTAACCTCTTGAGAACCAGTCAAAGTCTTAGAGGAGAGCTCCACCGATGACTAGAGTTTTTCACACCTTATGCGAAACCATAGAATGGAAGCTTTTTCATTGATATTCATCCGTGAATCGCTTCTTCAAGTTGCAATGACATCATGTGACGATTATCGAGGGTTCCAATCAATCGCTTAGGAGTAAGGAACTTGATGATCGTCATGAAGCTTTCCATGTGTGTTAAAATTGAAAATCACCGGGTTTTGAGCATTTTACTCCTTTGACCGTCGCGAAACTTTCTAGATGTTCTAACATCAATACCAAGTGAGGATCTCCGGAGTTGTTCTGATGTATTTTAAAAGATCATATGTAATTCTGTGATCGTCAAATGTGACGATCACAGGAGTTATGATCACAAAACTTTCTAGCTTGTTTGGAAAAAATTCATCATGTGACAAATAATGGATCTCAGTGTGATAAGGATAGCTACCATCCTCATAGATACCATCATTCGAAGTAATTTGCGATCTGTTCTCGACAAGGGAAAAATAGCAAACCACTAGAAAAAAAATAACAAAATAAGGTGTTAAGACTTGTGTTTTAGGAAAGACTATGAGAAAATGCAAGCGATTCAGTAACATTTAATGGAATTCTTATGGTGCACAAAATTGTGGGAACAAGTGGTTTGTGAAACTTGATTGAAGGGAACCAATGAAAAATACCAATAATGAGTGGGTTTTGGGAAACGTCTTGAGGAAATAAAACATGTGAAATAAATGTTGACTTAAATTTAACAATGTAATTAATTTTTTTAATTCATCATGTATATATAAATTTATCAAAGTATTGAACATTTTGTATTTTGTTAAAACTTGCTTGAAGTATATGTATTTGATCATACTGGTCATATATATATATATATATATATATATATATATATATATATATATATATATATATATATATATATATATATAAGTATATATATATATATTGTGACGTGTTCAGGTTAAGCGTACTGTAGTCGGCTCAAGCGAAAAGTCGTAAACATGTTTACAACTACCAATACATCGATTGTTCTCGAATACGTAAACATAAACACGTCGCGCACATTGAGTACAACAAATCCCGGTGCAAGCGACTCAACGCGTAAACACGAGAACAATCCGCATGGAAGATTCTGGGATGGTTGGTAGTTGTATAAAAGCGACTACGGCGAGCGACGAGAGCAGTATGGTGAATGAAACGAAATAGTGAGCGACAGTGCGCGCAAAAATAAAAGTGCGGTGAAGTAATTACGAAGAAAATAAAAGTTTAATAAGTGTTGAATTACGTTTAGTAAGTGCTTAATTAATTAATTAAAAGGTGGACTTATTAAAGTGAAGTAGTGGTTTAAGTGCAATAATCTTAAAGTGTAGAGGAAATTTAGAATAAAACTTTAAGAATAAATTTTAAATTATTCGCGAGTGTTTTATTTTCACTATTGCCAATATTTGCGAATAGCAAACAGGTGGCGCACCTGACAAAGCGCAAAACTCGTGTCAGAAGTGGGAATATTCTTGCAATAGTGAAGTGAACAAAATCAAACACTGAAAAAAAAGAACGAGAACTACAGTGAACACTTTTGTGAACTTTTGCATTAAAGACAACTCGTCAGAAAAATGCCGTGTAAGATCAACGCACTTACTTTACCGGAACTTAAGGAGGAATTGGAAAAGCGGAAAATTTCCACCGAAGGAAGCAAGGCTGGATTAATCACCCGGTTAAATGAAGCGCTGGTAGTGGAAGGAATGGATCCAGAGACGTTTGAGTTGCCCGATGCTGAAAGTTGCACTGGAGGCGAGGAGGAGGAGCAAATTCTGACTGCGAAAGGGCTGATGCTGATGATAATACAAAAGCAATCAACCGAGTTGAACGCGAAGCTCGACCGGTAGTCAACCGACTTAAACGAGAAGTTCGACCGGCAGTCAACTGACTTACACGAGAAGTTCGACCGGCAGTCAACCGACTTAAACGAGAAGTTCGACCGGCAGTCAACTGACTTAAATGAGAAGCTCGACCGGCAGTCAACTGACTTAAACGAGAAGCTCGACCGGCAGTCAACTGACTTAAATGAAAAGCTCGACCGGCAGTCAACTGACTTAAACGAGAAGCTCGACCGGCAGTCAACAGCGTTCAACCAGCAATCAGTTGAATTAAGAGCAGATTTAGGTGAACTAAGCCGAAAGCTTAACCATCAAATAGAAGGTTTCCAAGAAAGGATGGATAAAGTGGAAGGAAGGATGAGCACAGTGGAGACGGTCCGGGAAGAGATCGAAAGAAATCGAAAGTATAAAAGAAGACTTAAAACAAGTCAAAGTAACGATAGCGAATAACCCGAGCCAGATAACGAGTACAGCCAGTATCACAACGAGGAATGTAAAGGCACCAACTTTCGATGGACAAATGGCTTGGAGCATTTACAAAACCCAGTTTGAAGCTGCCGCTCAAACGAATCACTGGGATGACCAGGAGCGAGCAACAGCCTTAATTCTTGCCCTGAGAGGTCCAGCTGCGGAAATACTTCAAACTGTCCCTGTCGAGTTGCAGTCAAGCTCCATCGCTATCATGAACGCACTGGACATGAGGTATAGAGATAATCATCTGAAGCAGATCTACAGGTCGCAGCTGCGCAACCGGATGCAGAAACCAGGTGAAACCCTACAGCAGTTGGCGCAGGATACTCAAAGGGAAATGCAACAAGCTGTCCGCCTAGCCGAAAAATACTCAGTAAAGGACGCACTGGCATATTGTTTAAACTTCGAAGCTGACAAAACAACCACTCGTAACACAGCCAAGATTCGACAGGTTACAACGGAAGAATGTAGATGCGAGTGTGTTGCATCAGCGAAGAAGCGCAAGTGAATGGTGCGCCTATATGCTGGAATTGTGGTGAACGAGGGCATCTCCAACGAAACTGCAAGCAACAAAGGAAATTAAGCGTTTGCCCGGCATGTGCCGCTAGAAGGCGATTAAGGCCAAAAACAGAGCCTGGCAATAAGGCCCCTCAATCCAACGGGTCGGGAAACGCCTAAGAGCCAACTTCGTGGGGCAGAAGTTGGCTAGGAGGATCGAAATCCCCAGCACCACCATCATAGTGTCTAGGCTACATCGGGGAGAGGCAGACTTAGGTGTTCATGGACAAGTCGACGGTGAATTTTGCACCCTCACAATTGATACTGGTGCAACAAGGTCAATATTGCGACCAGATTTGGTGAGCGGGCGTGTTCTCTCCAAAGGCAAACCACTTTTGCTACGAACAGCAACGGGAGAAGCAGCACCCGTATACGGCGAGATCCAACTCCAACTACAAGTAGGGGATATACTGTTTCAACATGAGTTTCTTGTTGCCGATATAATAGACGACTGCATCCTGGGAATGGATTTCCTAAGACCACACGGGTTCACGTTGGATTTGGGCAGACGGGTCTTGAAATGGCGGAATGTTGAAATCTTAATGGAAGGTCATTACGATAACATCTCAACACAGAAAGTGGTCGTGCCGACACTGATGTGCCAAAATCCTTCGAGAGCATTGTATGGGCCAAATTTGAAGGTGATCCTGGAGACCATAGATCCTACCTTATTGAGCCAACAAAAACACCGGCACTGCGTAATCTAATATTAGGACGGACACTAGTAACAACAAATAAGAGTGGATGCGTGCCGGTTAGAGTCCTTAACACCTCGGACTCAGTTACCCACATCAAAGCTGGAGACATTATTGGGAGCTGTCAGCTTGTCTCTACTGTAACATCTTTGGAAGTAGGAGATAGCCAATATCCAGCTAGGAAACAAAATACCGGGGAATCCCGTGAGTTAATGTCGACCTTATTGGAACCAACCAAGATATCACCAGAACAGTTCAAGAAAGCCTCGGAATTGGTGAACAAATATCGCGATATTTTCTCAACTGGTCACGACGATCAAGGACGTACGAGTATGGTGACTCCCGTTATAGACACACATGACGCTAAGCCGATTCGACAAGCACCAAGACGACTTCCATTAGCCAAGCAGGGAGAAGTAAGCGCAATGATCTCAGACATGGAAAAACAAGGAGTCATCGAGCCTTCAATCAGCCCGTGGGCCTCACCTGTAGTTCTGGTAAAGAAAAAGGATGGAAGCACTAGGTTTTGTGTCGACTACAGGCAGGTCAACGATGTCACGAAGAAAGACAGCTACCCACTTCCGCGCATCGACGACATTATGGATACAATGGCGGATTCGAAGTGGTTTTCTACTCTCGACTTAAAGAGTGGATACTGGCAGGTTGAAATCGATAAGAAAGACAGAGAGAAAACTGCATTTTCAGTGGGTACTGGATTGTGGCAATTTGTAGTGATGCCATTTGGGCTTTGCAATGCTCCAGCAACATTCGAACGCCTCATGGAATGTGTACTCCGCGGGTTAAGCTGGAAAACGTGCTTGGTATATCTGGATGACATCATTGTCATAGGGAGGACGTTTGACGAACATGTGCGCAACTTGGAAGAGGTGTTCTCAAGGCTACGACGGGCCAACTTGAGCCGAGTCCACAGAAGTGCACACTGTTCGCAGCTGAGGTAAAGTACCTAGGACATGTTGTATCGGCAAAAGGTGTGAAAACGGACCTTGAGAAAATAGAAGCTGTGAGAAGCTGGCCGAAACCTAATAACAAACGACAACTTCGAAGTTTCCTTGGACTGGCGGCCTATCATCGCCGATTCGTTAAAGACTTTGCAAAAATAGCGAAGTGTCTCCATCAGCTCACGGAAAAGAATCGCCCTTTTATCTGGAATGAACAGTGTGAAAAAAAGCCTTCGAGACGTTGAAGAATAAGCTCTGTGAATCACCGGTTCTAGCGTACCCTAAACCAGGAAAAATGTTCGTAGTAGACACCGATGCGAGTAACAATGGTGAGGAGCGAGTAATCTCATACTACAGTCGAGTTCTGTCAAAGAGTGAAAGGAACTACTGCGTAACCAGGAAAGAACTACTAGCTATAATTGAAGCAACAAAGCAGTTCCACAAGTACCTTTACGGACAGAAATTCGTTCTTCGAACAGATCATGCTTCCCTGAGATGGCTGCTCCATTTCAAAAACCCAGAAGGGCAAGTTGCTAGATGGATCGAAAGGCTACAGTCCTATGATTACGAAATCGTCCATCGAAAAGGAAGAGTACATGGGAATGCCGACGCTTTATCCCGTCGCCCATGTCCAGCGGCTTGTAGACACTGCCGACGGTCTGAGGAAAAAGAACAAGGTGTGGATATGCGTGTAATCACAACGGAAGTCGACGAGGATTGGGCGCAGCACGAACTTCGGGACCCTCAGCTAGCATATGATGATATTGCACCATTGTTGGTATGGAAGGAGACAACTGGACGTCCCGAGTGGAAGGACATATCAGCACGGGGCACAGTGTTAAAAAGCTATTGGGCTCAATGGAACTCCCTTGAGGTCGAAGATGGAGTTCTGAAACGGAAATGGGAAACGGCAGATGGCACTTCACATAGGATGCAAATTGTTCTTCCTAAGAGTCGGGTCAAAGGAATACTGAAGGAGATGCATGAAGGCACATCGGGAGGTCACCTTGGGGTGACTCTGGCAAAGCTGCGAGAAAGGTTCTATTGGCTCCACGCTCGAGAGGATGTTCTTGACTGGTGTCGGAAATGCACAATATTTGTTTCCGTTAAAGGCCCAAATCGAAGAACGAGAGGGCAAATGCAGATTTATAATGTGGGGGTACCTTTCGAAAGAATAGCTGTGGACATCGCAGGACACTTTCCCGAGTCCGAATGGGGAAATCGGTATCTACTCGTCGTAGGTGATTATTTCAGTAAGTGGCCAAAAGTCTACCCAATTCCTAACAAGGAAGCAACTACTGTAGCGGAGCAAATCGTTTCTCAGTGAGTTAGTAGATATGGCGTACCCCATGAACTACATTCAGACCATGGCAGGAACTTCGAGTCACAAGTTTTTGCCGGAATGTGTGAACTGCTGGGTATACGGAAAACACGGACAACGCCACTTCACCCTCAGTCCGATATGGAATGGTCGAACGGTTCAATGACACGCTTAATAAACATTTGGCCAAAATGGTTGATGAAAATCAAAGAGACTGGGATCGACGTATTCCATTATTTTTGATGGCTTACCGAACTGCGGAACATGAATCGACAGGAGAAGCCCCCGCGAAAGTCATCTTTGGAAAAATGATTCGTCTACCAGCTTATGTAAAGTTTGGGACACCCCCTGAGAAGCCCCAACCTATTTCGGAGTATACAAGTGACTTAAGGGAACGGCTGAATCAGATACACCAATTAGTGCGGAAACAAATAGAGTCAACCACTGATCGCATGAAAACCAGATATGACTTAAGGCAAACTCATCTGGATTTCAGCTGGACGACTTGGTGTGGCTTTATAACCCCCGGCGTCGGAAAGGTAGATCTCCGAAGCTACAGCCGAATTGGGAAGGACCCTATAGAATCATCAAACGGATCAACGATGTGATATACCGGATACAGGAACACCAGAAACCTAGGGCAAAAATGAAAATTGTGCATCTGGACCGCCTTGCCCCATATTATCAGCAAGAAGACGCGGAAATGGCTAATGTGACACTTTTTCGGGGCGAAAAAAAATATAAGGCGGGGATAGTGTGACGTGTTCAGGTTACGCGTACTGTAGTCGGCTCAAGCGAAAAGTCGTAAACATGTTTACAACTACCAATACATCGATTGTTCTCGACTACGTAAACATAAACACGTCGCGCACATTGAGTACAACAAATTTTCAGTTTTATTTTCACTATTGCCAATATTTGCGAATAGCAAACAGGTCGCGCACCTATATTGAAAAAAGGAAGGAAAATTGTTTTAACGTATTTAACAATAAGTGTATCAAATGAAGATCACGTCCACATGGACCACCTTGTAAAATGAATGAGATTTTGTTTCTCTTGGTATATGTATAAACTTTTATTTTTCAGTATTACCTCCTTAAAATTGAACAGTTTTCCGCTTTTCTCAAATCGCACTCTGAGATTTGGACGTTCATTTCCTTGTCAAAACAACATTCAGGACCGGCTGACGAGTATCGAATTGTTGATTGTGTGGTCATATTCCGTTTGAGGAAGGTCTCAATATGAATAAAATCGTATGACAACAAATAATATATATAAAAAAATTAGTTCCACATACTTTTTCTCTTAAAAAAAGTTATCTCTAACCCTTCATCGAATACAATTGTTTCAGCAAGTGCAAAGAAAATAGAATAAACAGATGTTCCAATATTTATGAAAGTTAGGAAACGGAGCATTTGAAAAACTTTTTGGATGATAGGCAGGAGTTTTAGAAAGCACTTGACATTGAGGAAGAGTGAAACCTACTAAATAGTTTTTCGTTGAAAATCAAATATTATGCAAAGAGTCAAAAAAGTATCTGAATGCTAAACATGGCACAAGAACAACATTATAAAGTGTGTTAGAAAAGTGTCAGAAAAGAATTTATTGTTTTACCGTAGATTAATGCAAGCCTCGTATACTTAAACACCGAATCTTGCGCTGTCGCATTACGTTTGCATTCTGCAGGATGTGAATCTCTACAAGGACGTTCTTCCTATTATGCTTAATTGACATTTATGAACCAAGCAGTTCCATACATAAAATAATTTTTGAACGACACTTACATGGACTTTGCCAACTGCTTGAAAGTTGACACTTCCAAAAAATGTTTGTTTCCGAAACAAAAAGATAAAAAAAATCATGAGAAAAGAAAAACGCTTGATTAAAAATAATTTGATCCCAAACTTTTACCTGCCGTTGGTTTTTTCTCTCCAGGTACAAGGGAAAGATCCGTCAGTAGAAATCACACAAGACATCGTTGAAGAATCGGAAGATGAACGTTTTGAAGAAATTTCAGATCCAGAACCACCAATAGAACTGCCACCATGTGAGCTGTCCCGCCTTGAAGACATATCGGAAACAATCGCTCGTGGTTTAGGGACGCCATTGCGAAAAGAGAAGCTTGCAATGACATTGGAAAGCGAGAATTACATTAAAAAATTACTAAATTTATTTCATGTTTGTGAAGATTTAGATAATATCGACGGGCTTCACCATCTTTTCGAGATTTTCAAAAACATATTCCTTTTAAACAAAAACGCGTTGTTTGAAATAATGTTCGCTGACGACACGATATTCGACGTTGTCGGCTGTCTAGAAAACGATCCAAGCCTTTCGACGCCAAAAAAGCATCGCCAATACCTAAAACAATTGGCGAAGTTCCGTGAAGCTATTCCAATTAAAAATACCGATCTTTTATCGAAGATCCATCAAACATATAGAGTACAATATATACAAGATATAATATTGCCAACGCCTTCCGTATTCGTCGAAGACAATATGCTAAATACATTATCTAGTTTTATATATTTCAATAAAGTGGAAATTGTGACGCTGATACAGGAGGACGAAAAATTTTTAATTGATCTCTTTGCTCTGTTAACAAACCCTAGTACTTCAGATGGTAAACGGAGGGATACAGTGTTGTTTCTCAAAGAATTTTGTAATTTTGCGCAAAACCTACAGCCACAAGGAAAGGATACGTTTTATAAAACTCTTACTTGCCTAGGAGTGTTGCAAGCGCTTGAGATTACACTCGTGATGAATGATCAGAAAACCAAATCCGCGTCTGTGGATATCTTAACAGCTATTGTTGAGTATTCGCCGTCAATAGTTAGAAATTATACATTACAGCAAGTCAACAAAATTGATGGTGTACGTAATAAAATATATAATTAAACCGTTTTATTAGTTTGACCATTCTTCTACTAATTTTCAGGATCATATGCTTATAAATATAGCCATTGAACAAATGCTTTCGGATTCCGAACCAGAATTAGGTGGCGCGGTGCAGTTAATGGGCGTCATAAAAATTTTACTTGACCCAGAAAACATGCTTACGGAAAAAACAGATTTCCTGAATTTTTTTTACAAGAATAGTATCCAGACACTTATTGGTAATAAACAAACTAATATTTAAAAAAACAAATGTTTATCAATGTACCATTTTAGCTCCACTTCTAGTAAACACAATTGGTGAAAAACCAGCTAACGAAGGGTATCATACAGTACAATTATTGGGACTGGTTTTAGAAATATTATCATTCTGTGTCGAACACCACACATACCATATTAAAAATTGTGTTATTCAAAAAGATCTCTTGAAGAGAATACTTGTGCTCATGAAAAGTACACATACTTTCCTCGTCCTTGGCGCTCTACGACTCTTAAGAAAAATCATTTCGCTAAAAGACGAATTTTACAATAGGTGAGTATTTCAAATCATAAATTTTATCTACTTTTCCTGCAGAAAATCTAATTATAAAATTTTGATTTACAATCCATTCTTAACACACATAAAATTTAAAAAAGCGATATTTTAAGAAAATAAAACCCTTTGGACACGAATTTTAAAATTGGAATATTTTACACTTTCATCGTTTTGATTTTTGATCATATTTGTTTCAAATTTCATTCATCAAATTTGAGAAAAGTACGAAAGTACGAAAGTAAGTACGAAAAGTTATTCAAACGTATTATTAAACAACGTAAATTGAAAAGAGATAAAATACATTTTGTTAGGAATAATCTCTAATGTAGTTTTGTTGACTCCCAAAACATTTTTATTGCATATCACCTTTACAAGAAATGGGAAACGATTGCTGTACCTGTTGAAAAAATACAATAATCAATATTTCGGTAACTTTCATTTAGATTATTTGCTTGTTTATTTTGTTCTAATGAAGTCCCTAGAACCCTGTTTAAAAAAAAATATTATTAGATTGTACTGATCTTTGCTCTCCCATTGTTCAACTTTTAAAGATAAACAACGCTTGAAAGCTCTGATTGTCCAGAGCCTGACAAGAGGACTACTGGCTTGGTTTTTTCAGTCAGCTTTTTTTAATTGCTTGTGAATAAAAAAAGTTAAACTTTTCAAAATATTTTTACCTAAGAAATCATTAAAATTGTCATTAAATTTTTTTTCAGACCAGGAAATAACTTCCAATGATATCTCTTTCCCAATAGGTTTAGGTTCATGCTCCTTTTCGTGTTTGTTATTGCTTCTGTTCATTGCCCCTGATTGTTTGCGACGGTAGCCAGTATATAGTAACTATTTTCCGCGCTCAACTTGTTGAGTGCGTTAAAGCAATGTAGAATCATTCACGGTATATCCTCTACGATTCACGATTCAAATATTCCGTCATATATCAGATTGTATAACCATAGCCTTTCTTCTGTATACTGTGTTTACCGAGGGAAATATACAACTCATAGCAATGGCAAAGACCTAAGTTCGAAAGAAACTCGATATACTCCGATCGGTTGGGAACATTTACAAACAGATCCAAATATTCCATTCCTTTTCCCTCTAATCTGTTGGAGCATTATGTTTTATCTTATAAGATGTATTAGTCCGTATACCTTCTCCAATCCGACAGCTCACGTACGAATAGGAGTATTAACCTATAGTGTTATTGAATGAACCGACTAGGTACCCGTAAAGCGCACGTAATCCAAACGCTGCAATCAATTGTTCTTGGACTTTGTCTGTCCTAGCGACCGCACACACAAGCACTCAGAACACTATACCTCCATCGCGAAATTTCAAGTTTACTCCAGGACTTATCTGTGCTTATCTGTACAAGTGCTTTGATAGCCAGCCTTGGCAAACACTTCCTAAATGTATCCGTTCTATCAGGCAACCTACCATCCGTCAGTATACCCGAAACAGTTGATTCGATTTTAACCCCAATATCGGTAAAATTAAAAATATGATGCGAGAGCCAAATATATTGCATTTTCTGTGAACGGCGTAAGTTTTGTTTTATAAAGCTGGTCAGAAGCATATCCTTTTTTCAACTGAGCCGAACAGCTTGTGATACATTAGGTTAGCAGGTTTTCCATGTCATGCGAACTAACGTGGGATTACCGGCGAAATTTCGAATCTAATAATTTTCGTCTTAATTTGTGATCTGCAAGAACGACATGATCGAAAGATTTAACGACACTTTTAACAAATACTTGGGAAAGATGGTTGACGAGAACCAAAAGGTGTTGGATTGGGGCTTCATATTATTCTTTATGTCGTACAAAGCTAGAGGATATGCAAGTTTATGTACCGTACGAGCGATACACCAAAAAATAAAAAGGAAACGCTTTTCCAACGATATTCTCAATTTCCGTTGCAGGCGGGATCCGGTTTTACGCTACAATAACATGATTTTTATGGAGATATTTGTATCTTTGTTCCATGAATAACTTACACACGATGCATCTTTCTGGTCCAAGTATTGGATGGAGTTAGTATTACATGCTCCAAAAGAAAATTTTGGAAACCGCTGAGGCTGCAATCAAATTGGCTTTCTACATACATTAATCATAATGCTTATTCGTCTCTTAATACAGAAATTAGCAATAATGCCAAGCCAACTAGTATGTGCTGGAAATTTCTCCTCAGCCAATTAAGATTTATCGTAGATCGTATATTATATTATATTAGGCCCATTAACGTTGTAATCACCAGTGATTTCAGCACCTTCAACGCTGCTCGGGTATCATAAAGTTGAGTTCAACTTTGTTGTATGATGGGTTGTGCACATACATCGATGACATCAACTACAGCGAAATATACTTTACAAATTTCCCATCCGTTGAGAATAACATACATCGGTACTTCCCAACCTTGCACCAAATACTAGGCTTAAATTAGACTTAGACATACCCCTGATGTCTAAGAACCATTCCTATACTATGACTGGAATGAATTAAAAACGCACTTAAATTTGAGTTATTTCCCTTCCTTCCCATAGGTGCAGCAAAGGTTTCTTCGACATTTCCATAAGAAGATCTAAAACTGTGACTTCTTTCATTGTATTAATTTTCCATAATGTGTTAGAACTCAATTGTATTCCCTGGTATGTTGTACCTTATTGTAGTTTTCTTATTTTAACCCTTTTTGAATTGTTTGAATTGTGTAATTTATGCTAGAATATAAATTAACTCAAAACGAAGCAAGATCGTTTTTGAAAATGTATACTTAGTTGGCCTTCTCTATACACATTTCTAAAAGTGTGGCAGGCGACGACAGAAATGTTCATAGTGATTTTTTTTATTGTGTCTCGTGTCGTACAGTTGACTTACAATGGAAATAACTACTAAGGCATTCATTTGTTTGATACTTAAACAATTTGTATCTCGTAAGGGAAATTTCTAAAACATCACTTTTTAACTGGACAAGTTTCAGGCGAGCTAATAAGTCACTCTTACACTTAAAGTAAGAACTGCAATACAAACAATCTGATTACTTCTGCACTGTCATAGGGACGGACTTCACTTTATTCCTCCGAAATCTGCACATTTAAGTGGGAATAACTTGCATATCAGTTTTAGAAAAATTAGAAGAAGCAATTCAAAATGAACCAAAAATATCGTTAAGAACTTAGGTAATGCTAGCGTAACCATGCAAAGAGTTAAAAATAATCGTCAGACGTCATTCTGAACTGATGGCTTTTAACTCTGTTATCCTTGAATCCAAATTACCTTCAAAGAATCCAAGTAAAAACAAATTGCAACAATTGGAACGCAGAAGACATCGGCAGTTAAAAACGGAAGTTGGTACTGTTGGCTTGTAGTATGTCTCCCACCTCTCGTCTCCCTGATAGTATTTTTGGATGCTTTTGAATGGTTTAATGTTTTCAGTCTTCTCTCTACTTCAATAAAACCTTGCTCATTAATGAATGGGCCGATTAAGCTATATGACTCAAGACTGAGGTCATTCTTCCGCTTGAATTGCAACTGTTCGCTCCTGAAACTTTGAATGACACTGAAACATATTTTTGCTGCGAAATTTTCTTCGGTTGAAGCTAACCATTCACTTTTCTTGCCGGTTCCTTCTTTGTCCTTTCAATTGGACGTTGGATGTACTTTACTTTTTGTTCGATTTTAAATTTTTATTTGAAATCAACAATCCTATGATATGATCTCCAATCAAATGGTGAATAATATAAATATTCAACTAGAAGATAATGTGACAAAAGTGAAGTAAAGATAAAAGACTACAGACCTTTAACTTGTGAGAGTCTTAGATGTTACTAAAAATTACCAACGCGCATAGTTCCTGCTCTGCGAATCATTTCTGCTCGTTACTTTTGATTCCAGAACATATAAGCTTTTTTTTTAAATCAGAACAGGCAAGAAGTGACGAAAATTCGAACCTGCTTTTCTGAACAAACGAGCTTCAGCACGCTGCTTCAAACACAGCTAGTTTTAAAATGTTCAGCATGACAGCAGAGTTGCCGTCGAACGAAAGTCAAGTTAGGCATACTCTGGAATGCAGGATAGTGAATTTCTGCGCCAATTAGAACACGGTCGATGGGAAAATAGCGGAAGAAGTGCCACAAGATAAAAAGCCAAAACTCGAGAGCGACGATGTTCATAAACAAACAATAAAATAAAAATCAATGCTAATTAAATTTTAAATTAATTTTTCGTATTCAATAGTTCATCAAATAACCACACCGATTTTTAAAATCTCGTATTATACGTTTATACACATGTGAACACATTAATATTCTTCGATTGATAATATGAATTGAAGCAGCGAGAACGTTGGGACACTTGATACTTTGGTTCACATCAATACATGTTTATATAACTAAGCTACAATTAAAATTCTATCAACGATTCATTCACGGGGATAAATTTATGTTGAGATGTAACTGTGAATAATGGTATTGATTTCTTTATGGTATGGTATTTCATTATGGTATACTATGGAGATATGAAATGAAGATGTGATATGAAGATATGATATGCAGATATGATATTGATGTTACTATATATGTACGTATGAGTGTATCTTCATGTATATATGTATGTTTACTTGCACTATAGCCTACCCTTGAAAAGAACTATATGCATCCTGTTTACAACCTATTTGTATACTCCATTAGGCGTAATAGCTGATCACACCGTACCCACAAAATGTCTTATTTTTCGGGAAGTCCATCGAGAAACGTTTGCCTTAGGAGTTATTCCTTCTGTTACTAGTGTTTGGATCAAGTTGATGATTAACCCTTTCGCTACGGCAGTGTGCTCCGTGGGAGTGACACCGCTAAACGGGCCACCGTGCCGCCGGAATAGCGGCACTGTACGAAGCACTACGCCGAAAAGTGTGTATCGCGCTTAGGTAAACTGGTGTTCCAACGTTCATCGTTCGGTGCATCTTCGTCTTTCTCTTGATTATACGATTCTTTAAGTATTATACAAAAGCACTTGCAGATACTTCAATTGTTATCAATAAAAATTTATTTATAAATTAAAAATTACACTTTACACAGGCCGTTACGCGAAAGTCGTCTGTAGGCGACACTCGACCCATACGGAATCTTCCACTTTTTTTGCAATAAAAAACGTTGAAAAAACGTTTCTCATGTCAGTGTTGCGCTTCTTAGACTCACTGCCTTTAATTTCCTTCTTATTAAGTGAAACTCTTTGTTGTACAATTAACATTACTTATTTAGCATTGAAATTCAGTACTGAGCGATGTGCTAATAATCTATCTTTGACAAATTCTCTTATCTCTGTCCGCATTTTCAATTGAGCGTGCACCTCGTCTGATTCGCAGTAGCCTCCTTCTTATCACTGTTTATCACAATCACAAAGCATACTAACAAGCATTGATAAAGAACATTAAACGGCGTAGGACATGATCCAAGAGGTCATTTTAGCTACCTCAAATCCAGATTTGGAGTCTGCTATAAACAACGACGAAGAGGAAATGAATCTATCAAGTTTCAACAACTTACCTCAAACGATGCTTTTCAGCGATTCAAACAATACATTTTTTTTCACAATTAAAAAGGATTTTAAAGAGGCTGAAACAGATTTCGCTTTACTACATTTAGAAAAGGTAATTGATAGACACTTTTTTGGGAAAGATGACAGTTTTTTTCCTTCTTAAAATTAAATTAAATCTTTAATACTTTCTTGAGTTCCCTATCTCCATTCTAACGGCCTCAAATACTCTTGGCATAAACAATCTTCTGCCATTCAGAAGATACAATCTTCTGTCATTCCTTCATAATTATTTCCTTCGAAACTCTTATGTTTGGGACAATCCTTCTGGCCACTTAAAGGCAAATATAAGAAAAGTTAAAAAGTTAAAAGAAATATAAGAAACAGTGTAATACTCACTCCAAACCAAAAACTTGAGAAACTCAACCAAAATTCTACATCATATATATTGGTTTATATATATATATATATAAATATATACATCATCATCAACGATTTGTCACCTGTTCGTCTGTAAGGAGGACCTACTTACGAAGAATACAAGAGTCAAAAGAAATACAAGTAACGAAGTGAGATACTTACTGCAAACAAAAGCTTGAAAAACTCAACCAAATATATTTACCATATATATAGACTTATATTTATATATATATGTACGTCCTGAGATCGGAATTTTGGTTGAATTTTATGCCATACGGCATGTCGTGCCATCCTGTTGAAATCGGTGATTCCCTGCGGTACGGCGAGTCAATTCCGGAACGAGAAAGACCTATTATGATCATGTCTCTTTAGTGGTTACAATACACTGTGATGTTATTTCCAGCAGCATTTTTGAAGACATTGGCTGACAAATCATTCCTGCGACCTATAAAGAATATCAAGCAGTGGCGATCTCAGGACGTAACGGTGATTGGACAACCGCCTGTGGTTGCTCATCATTCCAAATGTGACAGTTTTATTCATCAACGTATCCATTCAACCATTAATGCGGCAGTTTTATTCATCAACGTTTCCATTCAACCAGTAATGAGCTTCGTCGCTAAATAGAATTTTCTTTTGAAATTCGAGATCAGCAGCAATTTGTTCCTGGGCCCATACACCGAATCTATGCCATGGTGGGCTTCAATTCTTGCACGAGTTGGATTTTGTAAGCCCGCTAACCAAGATCCTCCACAGAGATTCGCCCCAAAGGTCGGATATCGCATGAACGGCGGCAATCGGTGTTTATGTTAGATTTCGTTGACTCCAAGCGATAGTAACGCAGTTTTGGTTCTTGACAAGGTTCCTTAGGTGTTGATGTTCTTTTGTATGAAGTGTCAAATCACACGTCTTCACGGAGATAAGATAAAATTAGGAAAAAATCCTTCTAGGACTGTAGCTCTGAAAATATTGTCAACCTGGAAAATTTGTATAGTATCGAATCCCGAGAAAAATAGATATTAGAAGTGAATTCCGTTCTAGCAACGAAGAATTCTGTTTTGAAATAGTGCAGGACGAAATCGATACAAAAGAAAAGAAAAACTAATGATAAAGAATGCGAAAGCAGTGATGGAGGTAGTGATGTAGTATTGGGTGTAAGAAATTGAAAAATCAGCATAATAGGCAGCGATTCCAATTAATCATTCACAATATATTGGGAGTACAAATTAGTTCGGTCCGTTTTCAAAAGATGGCTCTGGCTGTTATGAATATTGAATAGTAACAGCTGATGTCGATAGTTTTAGAAAGGTTAGACATCTGTCAATAATATTCAGTTCATATTGCCTCGAGTTTTTTTAAAAAAAAACCTTGTTTTTCACTGTGTTAATTATGAGCAATTTTGTGTTAAATAAGCAGCATTTGCGGGAGGTTTTAGTTTTCTGTTTTAATTGGAAGAAAAGTGCAGCTGAAGCGCATCGAATGCTTGTGGAAGTTTATGGTGACAATGTTCCAACTGATAAATCATGTAGGGAATGGTTTCGACGTTTCAAGAATGGAGATTCAGCGTTGAAGACAAGCCTCGCTCTGGACAACCAAAAAAATTCGAAGACAAACAGTTGGAGGCATTGCTCGATGAAGATCCGAGTCAAACGCAAGAGGAGCTTGCAGAATCTTTAGAAGTGACAGAACAAGCAGTTTCTGTACGGTTAAAATCCATGGGAATGATTCAAAAGCAAGGCAATTGGGTTCCTTATGAACTGAAACTGAGAGATATTGAAAGGCGACTTTTCACTTGCGAGCAGCTGATTCAAAGGCAACAAAGAAAAGGTTTTTTACATCGAATTATTACTGGGGACGAAAAATGGGTATTCTATGATAACCCCAAGAAGAAAAAATACTACGCTATGCCCGGTCAATCGTTGCCATCGCCCTCAACATCAACACCAAAGCCGAATATTCATGGTTCGAAGGTCTTGTTGTGTATCTGGTGGGACCAAAAGGGTGTTGTGTACTATGAGCTGCTACAACCTGACGAGACCATAACGGGCGATCGGTATAGGCTGCAATTGATGCGTTTGAGCCGTGCATTACGAGAAAAACGGCCGGAATACAAGCAAAGACATGACAAAGTTATTCTCCTGCATGACAACGCTCGGCCTCATGTCGCAAAAGTCGTGAAAAAATATTTGGAAACACTCAAGTGGGATATTTTGCCACACCCGCCGTATTCTCCGGACATTGCTCCTTCTGATTACTGGTTGTTCCGACGGATGCAGCACGATTTGGCAGGTCATCGGTTCACTTTTTTCGCAGAAATCGAAAATTGGCTTCTAACTTGGATCACCTCAAAAGACGAGACATTTTTTCGAGAGAGAATTCAAAAATTGCCTGAGAGGTGGGAAAAAGTAGTAACTAGCGATGGGCGATACTTTGATTAATCTTTTAATTCTTTTTATTTTGAAATAAATGCATTTTTGACCAATAGAAAAATGTCAGTTGAAGGAGTTGGAAAAGGAAAAGAGATTTCCGGCAGCCGCAAAGACCTTCAACCTCGACCTCGGATGAGATTAAACTCAATGGAAAACTCCACATAATGCTCAGTGGTACAAAAAGAGATTACAAAGATTTGTTAAAGCCGAAACACACCTCGTGGAAGACGCGAGACGAGTTCTTACTGCGATACAATGTTTTGTAAATTACCACACGAAAGTAAAGTACGGGGTAAGTTAGGTTTGCGAAATTATACTGTTAAAGGTGTAAATATGGATAAATTGTCAAAATATCACGTTTTTGTGGAATAAGTTATGTATAAGATGATTTTATTGTACTCATAAGGTGGTCAACAAATCCGCAAAAATCGCGTCGACCTGCCACCTCGCCGGCCGAAAAAGTCGTCGACCGCAAAGGGTTAACTTGGTTCTTCATTGATGCTACGCTCTATGGTTTCTTCATTACGCAGTGTACGACGTCTGGATGAATCCGTTCAGTTAGAGTAAACGTAGTGTAATGATCCATGATTAATTAAATTGATTCTTCCGGAGGATTGTCGTCCATAAAACTTACTGTGTTCGATGAGTTTCTCGAACAGAACCATTTTCTTAAAATAAATCTGCACAATACGAACGTTGCTCAAGAGTCAACCTATTCATGATACAAAGGCAAACCAAACTAGCCATAAAACGCATGACAGCTGCCACTGCATACATATAATAAAAATGTGTTACCATATATATATGTATATAGCCCTATTGAAACATTTAATTCTATCTATTTTCTTTAAAAACTTTAGGTTTTAAGTTTAAAACTATATCTTAGTATTCAATTTTAAGGTTTTTTTAGTTTAATTTTGCAAATTATTGAGTCATTATTTTATTTATTTCAATCAATATTTTATGTATTGTTTTTTAGGCATATAGTGAAAGGCAATTTGTTTGCGCCAGTTGTGGATGCATTCATTAGGAATAATGGCAGATACAATCTACTTGAGTCTGCTATCTTGGAATTATTTGAGTTTATAAAACTTGAAGACATTAAAACACTTTGCGTCTATTTTGTTGAAAATTTCAGTAAAATTTTCGATGAAATTGAATACGTGCAAACTTTTAAATATCTGAAAACGCGATACGATCAATACCAAGAACGAGTAAAAGAACGAGACAAAATACTAGATACGTACGTTGTCTTTTGAATTTTGTATCCAAAAATGGAATAGCACATGTTATTTGCTTCTTACAGTATACCCATGATTAGAAATAATAGATATAGAAGAGATCAAAGACAATTGGATGAAGAAGAGGAAATATGGTTCAACGAAGAGGAAGATTTTCCAGACGAGTTAGATTCATACAGTGTTATGAAAAGTTAGTTTATGCATGTGAAATTATTATGTTGTAACGTAATTATTTTACAGATAAAATTATCGAAAAGAATGGATCGTCGAAGACAAGTAATTGTACCTCTTCTGCCCCCTGCGCTAACGCAAATCAAAGTGTACAGGTAGGGTCGCTGGCACAAATCCCGATGCATGGTTTAAACTCGAATCAATCAACTCTGTGTAACACCCATCATATGTCATCAAGTTCTGCTTCCGGTTCAACAACCCCATGTCAGACGAACCAACAACATCTTGAGCATACAACGGAGGTAACATCCACTTCAAGTGCAACTTTAAAATCAGTACCAGGTACCATATTAGCTTCAAAAAAAAATGCATCAAATGCGTTTGAAAATGAAAAATGCTTAGACAACAAGGATTTTACTTTTGAAGCAGAAAATGATATGGGAACTGAATCTTGTACAACAGTAATGAATTCGAAAGTACCGTCAATTGCAATCACAACTGCGTCAATCAGTGAAAACACACTAGAGATTGGTATTAAGAAGGTAAGTTTTGAATTTTATTCTTTCGAAGTTAAGGAATTATATTAATATGTTTGTTCACTGCTACCTCAATTCAAAATAAATCAAAGGAGTTTTAGCGTATATGTACTTCAAGCAATTTCTAACATGTTTTTAATATCCTTAAAAAATATATCGTTTACATAAATTAGTTAATTTTTGGTATCCTTAGTAATGTATGTGCAGCACTTAATTAAACTATTTCTCTTGTAAAACTACAATATTCCACAATGAGTTTATCGATTTCCTTGCTATCGGTAGCCCGAACTACCATCTCCAAACATAAAATTCTGCTATCATATACACATCAATAATAAATATATCAAAACATATAGACAGTATACTTTTGCATAAGATTCTGCTTTCATTTTAATTAATTTAACCGGCTCAATTTAACATTTTGAACTGTCCTCATTCATATATATTAAAAATCCATATAAACAGTTTAATAGATTTACAGTGGAAGCGTCACTCAAATAGTTTTTCTTTAATGTTTTCTATTGTTTTGAATTACTCTTCGATCTGTGCTAGTTCTATTTTTTATTTCTAGAACATTGGAAAGAAGAAACGAATAGCCCCCTTAGCATAATTCGTCTCGTGTCAACGAGTAACTTCCCCTTCCATTTTTATGTTGAAATAGGAGAGTGAATGAAGAAATTTCCATTAAGAAAAGATGAATGTTTGTAATGAATAGTCAAGTAAAACTTGTACATGATTTTATGATATAAATGAATAGAGAATTATTGAGATAACATAAAATCAGTTAAGAAGCGAATTTAATTTTTATGATTGAGCAATTGTTACTTTATTCATCAATATTCACATGATTCAGCAATTGTCGACTTGTGTTGTCTTCAAAAAATTCAAAATCAGAAAGTTCTCTTTTCTTTGATATTCATTTTAACTTTTGTCTTATGGTTTTAACAGAAAAAATATACCATGAATATTGATGTGATTACAATAATAATGGTGAAAAGTGAAATTTCTGTTAGTAAATTCTTTCCATTGTATATATATTTTGCTTCTTCGATCCTTTTTCTGTTTACATATTTTCGATTTCTTTTTATCCACACTAATTTCGTAATCATACTCAGTTATATTTTTAATAGAATTTAAAATGCGTCAGTTCATATGTTTTTGTTTGTGATTGATTTTTGTTTTTACATTTCTTAATAGTAAGAGTTGTTTTTCGGCTTTTTATAATAGTTATTTTCATGTCTGCAATTCAGATATTTGTCTAATTAATTTCTTAAGTTAATATGATAGTAAAGGCTGTATAAGCTAAAGAATATTGATTACGAAGACAATATTCTTACAAAGACAAAATTTCTTAGGATCTTTCTTATATATGCTTTAATCTAGAATTGGTCATGTTTTCTTGAGAACAATTCATTTCTGCATTTCGCGTAATATATTCTGCAAACGAATATGCCGGAGTCACTTGTATTATCATGCCTTTAATTTTTATTTTGTTTTCTTTGGAAAAGGTTAATAATTTTTAGTTTAGTTTGTTTTGAAATTCTTTTTCTGTGTTCTCCATAAGTATTTAAGATTTTGTCGTTACGTTAGTCAAGAATGTAGTAATATTTGATTTTTTATTGCAATTTTTTTGTAATCTGCAATTGCTAAACACGAACGAAATTCGAAAAATGAAATTCTTACTATATTCAATACAGAAGTTATATGCGTTTATCGAAATTTTTGTAACTTGAACTGATTCGCCTCATCACTCTTCGCATTTAAACGCTCTGATCTACAATGAACCGATTAACTCTCTCATCTGCTGTATAGTGGCTGTTTGCCCTTTCCGCGAATATGTATGGTCCGTGGTCCTTTCCGCGAATATGTTCGACTCTCTAGATCGGGGTTGAAGTCTATGAACTTTTGGAAGTTATACTTCTTTTAAGCAAGGAAGGCATTCATTCTTCTTTCAAACAAGGCCTGCTGTGGTTTCTCTGACGGATGGTTACTGGAGTGAAAAGCCAGTCCTTTGCTAAAGCGTGAAACGCCGCCGGACAGTTTGCGAAAGCGGTGAATGATCAACAACCACTTCAAAACCAGGCAACCAAAATCATCCACGGATGATTTTTTTCTGATTAGATGTGTTTTCGGAGCTCCTGAAATGAAATCAAAAGTTAAATACAGATTTGTACTGTCAGCAGTTGGAGTGATAAAACAAAAAATTATTTAACCCTTAAATGTACTTTGTATCAGAAATGATACATACCGGGAAAATTTATATAAATCGGCATAAAATATTACTTTCATCACAACGTGCATTTCATCATATGTCATACAACTCTATACATTGGCATCATGCTGTAAAGAAAAATGAGACAATCATAACGGTACTTAACATTTTGTGAAGTGGTGACACTTAATGGTTAATAAGTAGTTTTGTTCGTGTGCTTGATTATGTTTCGCTGTTTATCATCGATCTTAAGTTTTGAAAAGCAATAATATTTGTGAATATATCCTAATTGGATAATTGGTACTTCCTTTAGAAATTAACAGTAGTTTTGATGTAAGTGCAAATTGTGTGGTATGCATCAAATATGTTACAGAGGCGAGAACGAAAGCCCCTGAAACCACATGAGCTGCAGTATAGTATCAACAATTCGGATGATAGCGAAGATCAATTTGATCATCCCGCAGATTAAGACAATTTAGATATTGAAACATTCCAAATGTTTTCGACTACGAATTGGAAAAGGCAGTAAACGTTACTGAAAAGTCCAAACCGTGAAGATGATGATTGTCAATGAGGCAATTATAAAGATTTTTTCAAAATCATAATTTGGAAGACGAAAAACCTTATTTAAAATAAAAAGCAAAAGCAGCTCAAAGGAGACAATAATTTGCATTCATCGGTATCAACGTTTGAAAGTTGCTAAGATTATTTCCAATAATTCTTTGATGATGGATTGATGAAATCAATTGTGCAAGGGTCTAACGCAAATGCATATCAGAAATATATATGCCCCAAAACCATTTCAAGGGTGCAGATATAAAAAAAATATTTGGTGGCATGTAAATTCATGTCTGTTATAAACTTACCCAATATTAGAATCTATTGGAGTGCCACAAATCAGAAAAACGATGAGCCTAAAAAATTTCAAGAACGATAAGAAATACCTAAATTTCAACAATAATTCAAAAATGCAATCTAAGTAGAAGCAAAATGCCGGGATGCAAAAAACTAACATTTAATGTGCGAAAAGTGCGGAGTTGCACTTTGTTTCAATAATATTTTTATTTAATAAGTTCTTTATTGTTTCTAAAAATTTTACAGGACTAAGCTAATACTTACAGTGAGAGTTCTGAATTTGATATTCATCGCATCTACATAATTATTTCTGTTTGTACCACAAAAGTTACTTATTCATATGACATATTTATAATAGTAGAGGAAAATACAACAAAAACCTCTTTTAAACTTAACTCTAACTTAAACTACTACTACCTATGTTAAAACCTATTTACATACTATTTAAATCTTAGCAATAACTATGAATACTTGTTTGAGGATGCATGATCTCTAAGGTTAATCTATTAAGTCACATCCTGAGTGCTTGAATGTATGGATTTGAAGCGTGTTCTACCTTAGCTAATAGATTATCTCTGCGTGAGAGCGCGAGTTTATTGATAGGGCTAATATTAGCAAGCTCATGTAATTTGCGTGAAGAGAAATAGAAAGGCTTATTTAGCGCCATTTTTAAGTACCTGTTTTGAGTGACTTGAAGCTTTGATATCAAATATTTTGCGCATTGACTCCAAGTGGGCGCTCCGTATAATATGATAGGCTGAATTACCATTTTTAAAATTATCATCTTATTCTTAACGTTCAGTTGGGACCTTCTATTGAGTAGTGGATACAGTTGAATTACAGAATTAAAAGCTTTAATGCTTATTCGTTCAATGTGGTCTTTGAACATGAGTTTCTTGTCCAACGTAAGCCCAAGATACTGCAGATTTTCTGACCATGGTATGGCATGTCCTAAAAAGTTGATCGGTCGGTTAGGCAGCAAGGAACATTTACGTTTTTTAGTGAAAAATATTGCCTTGGTTTTATCAATATTCATGCTTATTTTCCACCTGTTAAAGAACTGATAAACTTTTTCAAGCATTTTTTCCAAGTTAGCAGTTATTGTACTTGGGTAAATTCCTGAAGTGTAAAAACAGGTATCGTCCGCAAAGGCAGCTATTTGACAGTGCTCGCTTGTAGGGAGATCGGAGGTGTAGATATTGAAAAGTATGGGGCTCAGACATGAGCCTTAGGGCACACCAGCAGGGATGCATCTTACAGTAGAGGTGCTATCTCGGACCTTTACCTTAAATGTTCTGTCTTTGAGGTATGAAGCTATCAATTTACGTATGTATTCAGGCGTTTTGTACTCTTGGAGTTTATAAAGCAAACCTTCGTGCCAGACTCTATCGAAAGCTTTCTCAATGTCGATGGTGACCATTCCAACTGATTGCTTCCCTATTAGGGCTGTCTTGATGTCCTTTGAGACGCGATACAGCTGGTGCTCCGTTGAATAGCCGTGCCTGAAACCGAACTGAAAGTCAGGAAGTATGTTGGCATGTTCCACGAAGTCTGAGTCGTTTAAGAATTAGCTTTTCGAATAGCTTACCAAAGGCTGGCAAAAGGCTTATTGGCCTGTAGCTTTCTGGCTCATGTGGATCCTTCCCAGGCTTTAGCAGAGGTACTACAACAGCTTGTTTCCAGGCGAGTGGAAAATAAGATAGTTTGAGGCAAGCATTGAATAAGAGGCAAGTGAGCACAATCCCTTTCTTTGGCAGATTTTTCATTACATAGTTAGGAATTCCATCGATCCCAGGAGCTGTTCGATTTTTAAGTTTTTTAAGCTGCCTAACTATTTCGCTGGTCTTGATGTAGGCGCCGGGGGGCAAGTTAGATGTGTTAGTTATACTTTGCGCGGAGTTATCTATCATCGTTTCTATGATAACATTGCGCCTATAGTTTGATATTTTATGGTAATAATGAAATTTATCAGCCAAAATTTCTGCTTTAAGTTCACAGGAGTAAGTCTGCTGGCCACTTGCGTCTTTAAGTGGGTAGGGGAAGTTGTGAGATTTGCTTTTGAAGATTTTATTTAAGCGCCATAGTCCCCTTGAGTTGAAATCTAAGCTCTGGAGCATTTGATTCCAGTACTGATTCCGTAGGTTTGAAATTTTTTTCCGGATTGCTATAGTGAGTGTGTTCACACCTACCTTCAAGGCCGGATCTCTAGATCTTTGCCACTGTCTTCTTAGGTTATTTCGGGTCCGGATAAGTTGCAGCGCTTCCTGATCTAATTCGATGCTTGTATATTTGGCATTAGATTTGGGTACACTGCATTCTATACCCCTCCAAATAGTGTGCTTAAATTCGGAGATTTTTTCATCGACCGCTTGAGCTGTGTTCAGAGAATTAAGCGTATTTTGCGAAATCGATATATTATCGTTCACATGTCTTCGAAATTTTCTCCAGTCAGCTTTTTTGAAGAGGAAGGCTTGATGTGGTTTGTTGCGATAAACTCCCTTTGAATCTAGAGTGAAAAGCACTGGTAAATGAGGCGATGATAGCGCTTGTAATACTCTAATATCGGAGGGGCCAATACTATCATCGCCTAATATAATGTCTACTTCTGTATCGACAGTTGAGCGGTACAAACGTGTTTCTATTTTCTTCCAGTGTGATTCATAGTGACATTAATTTTTCTCCGTTACTTTCAATTGTTTTGAACGTTATATTCTTTAAAAAGACTAGTCATTGAAGTAATATTTAAGTTTGAAGTAATATTTAAGAAGTAATTAATTAACATTGAAGTAATATTTAAGTTGAGTGTGAAGCCATCGGATAACTTTACTCCTGTGGAAAACAGGAAAAGAAGCCGGGACTCTTCGCCGGCAAGTTCCCTACTTAGGGATCACTTTAAAATGCCGCGAAATACTACAACTTTATCACCAGCCAACCGATTTCTACCCCTTGCCGATCTCCCGAATGGTGATGATAGCAGTGGTAAAGCAGACACCGAATCTAAAGCCAAGGTAAGAGTTCCGCCGATTACTTTTATTGATCTTCCCCGTGACACCATCGATGCAATTCTCAAAGAATTGAAAATCGAAAAGTACTCAATCAAATTGATGTCCATTGGCAAACGAGTGTTCCTGACATCAAATGAAGACTACACGAAGTTGGAAGAACATTTGAAAAATAAAAAAGTAAATTTTTTTACTTTCCAACGGGCAGATCTCCGCCCATTAAAAGTAACATTATCAGGGCTGCATGATATGCCCTGTGAAGACTTAAAAAAGATTCTGAAAGCAGATCACAACCTAAGCGTGAATGATATCAAAAAGTTTAATTCCAACAAAGACGCACGCGAGAATGTATTCTATCTTCTTTATCTGCAACGAGATGTCAAAATGCAAGAGCTGCGAAGCATTCGCACAATTATGCACACAATAGTACGATGGGATTATTACTCTAGCCGACGCAAAGGGCCCACGCAGTGTAGAAACTGCCAGCGTTTTGGCCATGGCTCGAGTCATTGCCATCTTCCACCAAGATGTGCTATATGTAGTGGCCCCCATCAACTATCGCAATGCACACTCACAGATAAACAAAACGACAAAATCTTGTGTTGCAACTGCAACGGTCCACACTATTCTAACGCTCCTGAGTGCCAGAGCAGGAAAGAGTACATTGAAATAAAAGGCAAAGTATTAAAACAAAATAACAAGCCTAAAACTACATATCCGAGGAAAAAGCAATTCAATTTTTCGGAAACGGATTTCCCAAAGCTTCCAACCAAATCAGCAGAGACAACAACTTCTACACATAACTCTCCGCGCGCAACATATTGCTCAATAAGTCAGCAGAGCTCTGCAACAGCACCTTATTCCACTAACTGCAATCTCTTTCCACCAGCAGTGCTACTGGAGATATCCCAGGAACTAATTAAAAATTTAGCATCGTGTAAATCTAGAAACGAACAATTCAATGTCATAGTAAATCTATCAATTAAGTTCTTATACGGGTTGAATTGATCAAAATATTAATTTGGAATGCTCAGAGCATAAGGAACAAAAGTTTAGAAACATTTAATTTTATAACTAATTATAACATAGATATTTTTGTAATAACAGAGACATGGTTAGGGCCGAAAGATAAATTAAAACATCCCTTATACGACATTTATAGGAAAGACCGAGTAAATAAAATCGGTGGAGGAGTAGCGATCGCCATAAAAAAGTCAATCCGTCACTCTCTCATGCCAGAAATGAATTCGTCCATTATAGAAAATGTCGGAATATTTATTGAAGAGCTGAATTTAAAAATTTACAGCGTCTATTTTCCGGGTACCAAAAACACTAAGGATAAAGTAAATCACTTCGTGAGAGATATAGAGAGATTTTGCAAACAAAACCATAGATACCTGCTTTGTGGTGATTTGAATGCTCGTCATCAGCAATGGAACTGCACTCGCTCCAATCTTACAGGACGCGCACTATATAAGCTTATAGAATATAACAACATTTTTATACACTCGCCAGATGAACCCACATACTACTCGGCAAAAGGTATCGGCTCAACCCTCGATATAGTGTTGAGCGACGAAAATGTTCATTTGTCTGAGCTTAGTGTAATGCAAGCCCTTTCCTCTCCACATTTGCCTGTATATTTTACAATTGGAACTGCAGAACGCTCCATTGAGCAGCCAAATCAGTTCTTTCTTTTTAAAAAAGCTGAGTGGCCCAAGTTTCGCAGTTACATCAACCAAAAATTATCCATAAATCGGTTTACGATCGAAAAGCTGCACTCAGCCTCAGATATCGATGAAACCGTTGATTCTCTTAAAAAGACTATCTGGGAAGCTATCGAATGCAGTGTCCCAAAATTCAAGAGTAAACTCCAGTGGCTAGAGCTTGATAATGAAACTTACAAACTCATTAGGACAAGAAACTCGCTCCGACGAGAATGGCAAAGAACACGACTTGCTTCTACAAAAAAATGGTGTTAACAGCCTTACTACTGCAATTCGAAAGAAAATCTCTTCGTTACGCAATCGCCAATGGAACAATATGTTGGAACATTTAGACTTCAACTCGCGGAAAGTATGGAAACTAAATAAAATATTCAAACGAAAGCAACACAGTTTGCCCTATCCACTAACAGATGATAAAGGATATCAGGCACATTCCAATAAGGAAAAAGCCGAACTCCTTGCCGATAAGTTTCTCACCTTTCATTCTTTAGCACAATCCAGTTATAATTCCATCACCGATATGATGGTCAAAAAATCATTTGAAAAAGAGATGAGCTCTTCAAGTATACCACATAAAGACTTTATTCGCACCGAAGAGATAACTGCTGCACTGAAAAAATTGAGTAATAATAAAGCACCAGGTATTGATGGAATACCCAACATCGTATTGAAAAATCTACCAAAGAAAGCAATAGTTCTCACTTGCCATGTATTTAACGCATGTCTTAGATCAAGCTACTTTCCCTTATCTTGGAAACATGCTACTGTGATCCCAATATTGAAACCAGGTAAAGACCCACATGTACCTGCGAGCTACAGACCAATAAGCTTATTGCCAGCTTTGGGAAAACTATTCGAAAAATTGATCCTAAAAAGAATCGCCGAAAACGCCGATGATAAAATGATCCTTCCTAACTTCCAATTTGGCTTCAGGCGAGGATATTCCACAGGGCATCAATTATTTCGAGTAACCAAAGAAATTAAGGCAGCCTTAAAGGAAAAGAAATCAGTTGGCATGGTGGTGTTAGACATAGAGAAAGCCTTTGATACTGTTTGGCATGAAGGGCTTCTCTATAAACTCAAACAATTTAACTTTCCGCAATACTTGACAAGCCTCATAGCTTCCTTCTTACACGAAAGGAAATATCAAGTTAAAATACGAGGCAGACTCTCCTCAATAAAAAACATTCCATCGGGTGTCCCGCAAGGCTCTTGCTTAAGTCCCACTCTCTACAACATTTATACTTCGGACTTCCCAACAAACATTAATTGCCAAATAGCGACCTTTGCAGATGATACTTGCCTTTATGCAATAGGAACAGAACCGGAGACTATTATAAATAGCATAGAACAAGGACTAGAGAGCTCATACCAATATTTCCACAGATGGAAAGTTAAAATCAATGTGGGCAAAACGAGAGCAATTTACTTCAGTAAGAAGCGAAAACCCACTATGCTTCCTGGCAGATGCTTAAACTTTTTGGGCCAATGCATACCTTGGGACAACGAATTATCCTATCTCGGTTTGGTGCTAGATCCAAAATTAACGTTTCGAAACCACATCGAACACATACGCAATAAGACATTACATTCCGTCATAGCATTATATCCACTACTAAATCGAAAGTCCAGCCTTAACTTAAAAAACAAGACTCTCATCGTAAAAATGGTGCTACAACCAATCATGCTTTATGGAGCTCCAACTTGGAATCAATGTGCCGAATACTTAAAAGCCAAGCTTCAAGCCACCCAAAACAGATTCCTGAAAATGGCGTTTGACAAACCTTTCTATTTCTCTACTCGGAAATTACATGAACTTACTGGAGTTGATCCTGTAAAACAGCTCGCGGACTCGCGGCAACTTAAATTAATGGCTTCAGCTAGCAACTCATCTAACCCTCTTATAGCTTCTCTTAGCAATTGAAAGCACTTTCCTATAGTGTAAGTTTTGCCTTAACAATGTCTTCTGTTATTGATAAATTCTTAATGCTCAGAAAATTGTATGAGTACATTAACTTTAAAATTAGAATATAAGTAGTACATAAGTATAGGATATAGGTTTTATTTAGTTTTAGGTATTATTAGGCACAGCCAAGGTTTTTTGTTCATTTTTTCCTTCAAATTGCTAAACCAACCGTGAAAAATTAATACCAGCACAGCTGAAACAATTACCGTAGAAGAAATGAATTAATGAATTTTTCAGAACTCTAAATTAAGTGACATGTATGTTATAACACAAACTTATTACTATCAATAAAGCTTTATTCAATTCAATTCAATAATATAATGTCTAAGGTAGATCCGGCACCTCGAGGCGAATAGAATGTGGGTTCGGTCGGGAAGTGAATAAATATATTCCCTTCACTCAACATTTCATATAGACATTGACCTATTTTATTAGCTCGGACACAGTTCCAAAGCCTATGACGCGCGTTAAGATCGCCACAAAGCAAGTACTTTTGGTTTTGACGTGTAAACCTTTTTAAATCGTTTTTGAATATAGTTAATTTATCCTTCGTGAGTTTTGTACCAGGAAAGTAAACTGCGTATAGTTTGATTTCAGATTCTTCTAACAATAGCCCTATGTTTTCAATGGCAGACGATTCAAAAGGGGGCAATGGAGAATGCCTAATTGATTTTGTAATTGCAATTGCAACTCCACCACCTATTTTATTTTTACGATCACATCGATATATGTGGAAGTTAGCATGACTTAGCTTATCATGCGGCCTCAACCAAGTTTCCGTTAGAATACAAATATCAACCTTAATTTTGGTTATAAAATCAAAGAATTCGATTACCTTATTTTTAATGCTTTGCGCATTCCATATTAGAATTTTCAATTCTTCAGCCATATAGAAACTTTATTGAAATGCTAACAATTGCATTGAATTGATCTTGTCTATTTTTACAATTTGATAAGTTTATGATCAGTTCTTGAGAAAGCTTTAATAAATCTTCTGGCGAGAAAAGTTCTTCATTACAAGTTTTACCAGACAGTGTTGGGGTATTTTTGGTCGCCGCACTGTAGGAGAGTTGAGGTTGAGGTCTATTTCCAATTGCGTTCGTTTTACTCACTAAGTTTGCCGGCAATTTCGGAATATTTTCAACACAGGTTTGTGTCTTAGATTTAAGTGTAGACAGACTTGGGAAATTATTCTCCGAAAGTGCAAACGTATCAAAGCTTCTATGAGATTTTGGGTTGCTTCTCCTTTTTTGTAGCTTTTCTTTAAGCGCGATATAATCTGTTCTGCTCTTGCATTCGGGAGCATTGGAAAAGTGAGGACCATTACAATTGCAGCATACTACTCTATTGCTCTCCTCTTTTCGTAGTGTGCACTTAGAGTGTTCATGAGGGCTGCTACATATGGCACATTTAGTGGGTAAATGACAATGGGAGGAGCCATGCCCATACATTTGGCAATTTCGGCATTGCGTCGGGCCTTTACGTTTGTTAGAGTAGTAGCTCCAACGTACAATTGTGTGAAGAATTGTTTTAATTTTCCTCAGATCAGCCATTTTTGTCCCTCTTTGTAGATAGAGCAAGTAATATATCTGTTCACTTCCTCCTATCTTAGAAGTGAACTTTTTTATGTCGAATGAATTGACGTCATGATCGCTTTTCAGGATTTTTCTTAAATCTTCCGTAGGAATGTCATGGAGCCCTGTTAGGACTACTTTTAATGGCCGTAAATCTGGCCGTTGGAAAGTGAAAAAGTTCACTTTTTTGGCTTTTAGATATTTTTCAATAGTTGAGTAATCTTCATACGTATGAAGAAAAAGGCGTTTTCCAATGGAGATTAATTTAATTGAAAAATTTTCAATTTTAAGCTCTTTGAGGATGGCATCAATTGTATCGCGGGGAAGATCAGTGAAAGTGATTGGAGGAACTCTCACCTTGGCTTGCTGTTCCATGCTCGGTTGTTGACCGATGTCGCTGCTACCCTCAAGGTCAGCTAATGGCATGAATCTGTTTGACACGGATGATTTAGAAGCGCTTCGCGCCATCTTGAATTGGTCCCTGAGGAGCGTTCCGATCGGGGAAGATTCCCGACTTCTTTTCCTGCGCTGGGCAGGGTTGGAGTTTTCACAACAATTAACACTCACTTCGGGTATTCCGATACACTTAATTTATTAAAATAGAAAGATAGATAAAACAATAGAATTAAATGCTTCTGACACTCGGAAAATTCGCTCGTACGTCCGCACTGACTGATAGCAGTGGAAAGACTGTTGTTTCAATAAAGGAGGCAATTGTTTCACAATTTTCACTTTTCAAGTTTTTGAAAATGTTTGAACATAACTAATGATTTATTTTTTCGTAATTGAAATAAGACTATAGTTCATGTTATGATACTATGGAAAGAGTTGGAAAGAGTTGGAAAGAGCTCAAGCTGGTTTCGAACACGCGTCCCTGCCGCTTCTCATCAGGTGCCAACTCACAGGCTGGGACGCATCGATTGGCACTACCAGCTAGGTGGATGCCGACTGGTTATTTTTACGTGTTATGATTGTTGCTCTCAGCTTGAATTTTTTCCTATTTCAGTCGACAGTATTACCTGTCGACATCCACCTAGCTGGTAGTGCCAATCGATGCGTCCCAGCCTGTGAGTTGGAACCTGACGAGAAGCGGCAGGGACGTGTGTTCGAAACAAGCTTGAGCTCTTTCCACCTCTCTTTCTAAAAAAATAATAAGTAAGACAGTTACTGTTGTTCGACCGATGCTTCACAGTTGAACATCATAACTGGGGAATCACTACAAAGTGTAGTGTAGTCACTACAAAGTGTAGTGATCTACCCACCCATCCAGAAAGTAATTATCGATTTTGCTAGAAAATTATGTCATAAATTTTTTTGATTAATAGAGAGAAAAAAAAACAAAAAATTGCGGAATACGATTTGAAACATAATCAGAAATGAAAGAAATTCATTTATTAAACAAATAGAATATCGAAATCAAAAATTATCTCAAAAATACAAGAAAAGTAATATTAATTATCAAAAGTATATTTATTCATCTTTCATATTTTAATTTTCAATTTGTTGATACGTTGAAAGTGAAGCAAACATTTTTTTTTGTTTACAGTATTCCTGAATAAGCGATTTCTTATATTTGTTTTTATTCGATTGACTTTTGAGAACACCCAATGCAAGCAGCGTTTGAGTTTGGAATTACCAAAAGATTTAGTACAAAATTTCCCAAGTGCTTGAAGGTATACACATCAGCTTTGTCACGAACTTGAGGTATTTTGTACAAATATTTTTCAATTGAGATGTAATTTTCATTGCCATTCCGACTGGCACTACAAACGCAATTTATCATCAAGTTTTTGAATAAAATCATGATCTTACAAACAACAAGTTAGGCAACAACTAAGCTAGTGGAAAAATTGATGCCGGTTTTGGTTTTTTCCAATTATACAGGGTTATCTGCACCAAACATAGTATTGCTGTCAGATCCAAACTAATGTTTTCCAGAGATATTTTCGCAGACGAAAATAATTCAATCATCTTGTTATAAATGACTTCAGCTGTGGCACCTGTCTTGGCTTCATCTGAATTATCTTTTGAAAAACATCGGACCCAGTTAAAAATCGTGTTGGTGCTTGGTTTAACTCTAAACTTAAATAACTAACGTACATGAATTTGATTACTCTAATAGCTGTCGATTCATCTATTAAAGTACTATTTTTTTTATTTTAAGAACTTCGATTAAATCATTATGAAATTTCGCCAAAACATCTTTTACAACACCTTCTGCTTTGTTTCTTCCCATTTGCATACATTGGGCAATCTTAAGTCAGGAAATGCATTCTTAACAAAGGAATTAAATGCTCACAAATTTTCATAGCCAAATTGTGTTCTGTTGATGCAGCAATTTTTAATTCTACCCTACTCTCTTGAACCTGGATTTCATTGCGTTGCAATAACCTTTATTAAGGTTGATTTCCAGCGATTTTCTTTGTATTTTTCAAATGTTTGGCTTTAAACCCGGGAAGTCTACTTGAAACTCTGAGTCACAGCAATGCATTTTGCTCGAGTGTTTTTTCTTAAAAAAGAAAAAGGTAGAAGAATATCCTAGTTCAAGTTTGAAATTATTCCACCTCTAACAGGCTTTCACCATCCCTTCAATCCCTACTATATCTATATTTTTGCGTTCGAATTTTTAGTCGGTTTTCATTTTTAAATTTCAAGCTTTCGGCTCCTTTTTTCGAGTCGTGATCAGAGCTATAACTCACATTCTTATTCAGACTCGCCATATTTCCAAATGGCTGTACTAGATGCCTACGATTCCACAAAACACAACTGAATATATTAGCTTTACGGATCACAAACTGTTCTCACTGCGCTACCATATGGTACTACGCAACTCGTGTATTTTGATGCGCTTACATTCGGAATTCCCCATTAGTTCGCTACAATATGTACCTGTAGCAATTACTAAATATAATCAATGCAAATCAATATTATTCGATTTGTGTCTATTGACCTCTGTGCAACGCCTCTGGCGGTGATCGTCTATTCGTTAAAACATTTCATTTCTGTATATTCACCTCTATTGCATTACACAGGTATGAGTAAGCCCTATGCAACAACCATACTCGGAAAAACAGAAAACCGCAGTTTTTCTCATGATTTGAGGCTTTCTTGTAAAAAACTCGTTACATACTCATTTTTAAAAATAATTTCCATCGCTAGCCACAACTTTTTCCCATCTTTGCAGCAACTTCTTCTTTCGACCTCCTTGTCGAGAAAATTGTTTATCTTTTGAATCCATGAATCGATTTAATTTTTGGCTTCCTCGTAAGAACGAAAGTGCTGTTCGACCACGTCATGGGTTATCAATCGGAATAAGTTGAAATCAGAAGGGGCGATATCAGGAGAGTACGGCGGGTGGGGTAGGATGTCCCATTTCACGGGTCCGCGACGTTCCTTGTCTTCCACGTCATATTCGCCATTTTTGAACATGAAACCCGATACGTTCTTTCACTACAGTCATTCGACGTGCCTGAGCTGCATTTTTTGTCGAATGAAATGAACAGCAACATTTCCCGCAAATGACCCGCAAATTTTCGCTCACGAACAAAACAAAGCATAGTAAAAATAGACAAGCGAGATTCTGTTGACTTATGCCTCAGCTGGCTACGCAACGTTTCTGATCATTGCTGGCGTCACCTATGGGAAAACGGCGGTTTTCTATTTGTACGCCTGATAAATTTGTTGGGTGCATAGGGTCAAAGTAAAAAAAAATAATCGACTCATGTGAAGTCACGCAGACTAAATATTATGTTACAATTATCGATTTTGTTAGATTATTATTAAGAATTATTTTTGTTGTATAAATATGCTACAATTCGATAATTATGTTACAAGTGGCATCAATGTGCACAGGATAGGCCAATATTTTGCTGTATACCCTTTTGTTTGGCAGTAAAAACATCTTGTAGGTTTTCAACATATGGGGCTACTTTGCAACGCTTATGAGCTATTAGATATATTTTGGTGGCTCTGGTGAGCTGTTTTGAATGTATAAATACTTACCTCACTGTAAGTGTGCGATAGGAAGTAAAAAAATTACAGTGACTTGTTTTCTTATAAAATTTCAGCCTTTTTAATGGCGGAAAGCTTTCAGTTCATTTTCTCCCTTCGATCATCTGAACAAATGTTTCGGCGATAGAAGCGGTATCCCCAATTGTGAAAACCACGTCTTTTGGCAGTTCATTTCTGTTGCTACCCTTGTTACACTGGTGTTCTAGTTACTGTGCTGTTACTTTTTTTATCTACTTTTTTAAAGAGATTTTTGTCTTGTGCGTTCCTTGGTTGTGATAATTCCAGCATCAGTATTCTAAATCTCAATTTTAACGTTAAACAAAACTCCTGTGTGGCAGATAGAAATGCGTTAAACATCGGAAAGCTATGGTGTTTTAAAGAAGTTTTTTCGGTTATGAGCTTACGAAACTTTAAAGTATATTAGGTATCGATTCTTAATAATTCTAGTTTGTTGAACGGAATATACAGATTACAGAGTGAATGATAAAATAGTTCATAATAATTATATAATGGTGCCTATGGTGCCGCCTTATATCGAAATATGCATTTTTATGCAATTTGAAAATACTTCTGAAATGATATCGTTTCCATTCCAGTGAACGGTCTTCAAATAAAGATTGAGTAAAGAGGAGAATAAGAGGTTGCTTCGTTTTTTATTTATGTCTTATCAGCTTCACTTCAGATCGTTATCGCATCATAAAAATCAGTTTTGAGTTTTTTTGAAGCAAAATTCCCCAAACATGAAAATATGAACTTATCTTATTTTAAGGTTTAAAAACGCGAAAAAATACTATTTAGATCAGTCACTCCATATAATGCGAAAAACATCCAAGTCTATCGATTATGCTGGGCATAGAAAACCCATGTACCTAGATAAAACTATATTACGTGTTTACGTTTCAAGTTTTTAAAATACTTGTGTTCTCCAGTTCTCTATCTCAGCACGATCACAAAAGCAGCCGTACTTGACGCTTAGTGCGTTGAAGAAGTTATTGTTTTTCTGTCAATGATAGTAGTAGATGAAGAGTTATTATTTTTGTAGTTTTTCAGCCGAACGACTATCAGCGATTACACCTATTATCGGCATAATAGGGATAAAATCTTTTGTCCTTGAATCCTGCAAATTCTTGAAAATTATTATTCAACATGTCTTTAAATTTTTCAAATTGCTATCGGACATTTTCTGATCTACTGCAGGTTTATTAAATGAGTCGTGCAGCTCATAAAGCTGTGCAAGACCACATCCTATACCGGCACCGTACAGGATTGCACCGGCAATAGCACACATTTAAATACGTGTCATATGATTATATCTTACAATGACGGAGAGGTTTCAAATTTTGCAAAAAAAATTTGAACAAGGAATTCAACCCATAGCGTTTTCACTAGTAATGATCAAATTCGATAAGCTACATTACATTGGACACTGAGTGTACTCTTCTTGTAGTTGACACTTAATGTTGACAATCCACGTTAATATTGCTGCGGGTAATTTTTTGAATCTATATCAATCAATGTTAATATGAGTCCTCTACATATTGCGAAAATTCGCTTGATATCTTTAGAAAAGTATATATTGTATAGCATATATAATGGAAATCAGCAATTTTTAAGCTAATTTATTTTCAAGTGGTTTATAATCAAGTAAAACTGTCTAAATTATGCTTATCAATAGTCGTTCACTTTTATTAATAAGAGCTCATTATGGGCTATTATTGTTTTAGGTTACAGCAAGGTTAAAAGGCTACACCAGATTTATTTTTATAAGCAATTTTAGAATTGTAAGAAGTATTGTAAGAGTACTTATTTTATAATGCAATTTTCAGTAGCCTGCTAAACCATTGTACCATAATTCCCATTAAAATGGGAAATAATTCATCAATTTCACTTCTGAGAACTTCAGATAAAAGTCCCTTAAGTCCAGAAATCCCTTTAGAAGCGTGAAAATTAGGTGTTTTTCGAGAATTTTTTTTAGAGGGGATAAAATAATCTTTTCATTTTCAAATTTTGACATAATTTTGTTATGACATTCAAGTTTATGGTACATTTTTTTGAGATTCCCAAAAAATGGCTGCGTTATTAAGGGTTTTCGGACGCCTTTTTTACGTGACATCGGAAAGTGCTGCAGTTGTCATTCTTTTGCTGTTGATCTGAAAAAGATTTAACAAGTTTCAGTCGTTTACTGACATATTAAGGGGAAGGATATACCTAAAAAAAAATATGAAAAATTGAAAATGTGGGAGCCTTTTTACTCCAAGGTTCGAATTTTCGATATATTTGACTCTTAAAAATTATTTATTTACACGCTACCTTCCAAATTTTAGGTATTTCCTGCCGATAATATTACTAAGAGTAATCTCCCTAAAATTTCATCAAAATCGGTCGATAACTTGAGCTTTGAGCTACAACACGAGCAGTTTTCGAAAACGTAGTTTCAAGATAATCGCGTTTAAAGTTTCAACATGTGAAAACTATTAATTGTAGTGACTTACTGATTAATCAGTGAATAATAAAAATTCCCGAAACATTTGCGTGGTCAAAAGAAGGTAAATCAGAAAGCACAGGTTGATAGGAGAGTACTGCAAAGGAAGTAAAGCAAGGGTTGCTCTGCCTCTAACGGTCGCTCGGACGCAACTCGCAATTTATCTGGCCGCAAGCTGTCGCTCCGCGCGAAACTATATTTGATAACTTCACAAATATTAATTATTCTTTGGGTATTACACATTCGAAATATATGAACGAAACGAAAACATTTACAATCATGAAATGGAAAATATCAATATTTACATTTTCCATAAATTTCGGCCAAGTTGACAATCATTTAAGATTACAATTGAAAAAGTAATTTCTTTAAAGGGATGATCACACATTTTATTTGAATGTTGTAAGTATCATGAAATTGGTCTCTGAATCATACATTTTACTATTTTTGTATTTACCATTGCCAATTCTCATAAAGAATAAGGATCTATGGCATTAACAATAAAATTATAGGTTTGAACATATTTGATTGATAAGCTTAGTGCAGACTTCATATCAGCTGAAGGTTGTATTTTCCATGTTTATTCAGCTACCAATGATTCCACCGGCCTATGATGCGTACCAAACAGTGACGTTTTCCGGATGTAACGATGTTTAGACATCCATCTGTGATTGTCCATCACTCCTAATGTGGCAGTTTTGTTTATTGACTTAGCCATTCAACCAAAAAAGAGCCTCGTCGGTAAACATTTTCTTATTGATGTAGGGATCAGCAGGAATGAAACAATTTTTCCCTACAATTACCTTCTGCATATCGGGATCGATGCATGCCATACGCTACTGGAACAGTACTCGAGAAACTCATTGATAAGATGATTCGTTTAGGACATCCAAGCCGTCTGCAGTACGACTTCAAGTCTGAACAATCCACCCGTGACGCAAACTAAAAAGTGGTTAACTTGCTGCAGCTACCGGATGAGCTGCGCTTGATCTTTTACATTGATGCGTTGATGAAGCGGCTTTAGTCGGCTTACGCACTGTCAAGCAAATGCGACTGAAAGTAGCCATGGAACTGTGTTAAGCGTACCTGTGAATGCAAGGCCTTGTGATCAGTCTACTATCAGAAACGAATCACAGTATATGGCTCATCAGGCTTCTCAAAGTTATTGAAAGAATAGAGCAAATACCTTGGCTTGGTAACTGACTCGATGATGGGCTTCTTCGACTAAATGAGAGCGATAGCGGCTAAGGCGGCTGCGCTGGAATTAGTGCATTCCACACACGATCTTGGATTCGTGCTTAAAAACGACTGGCTCTGCTGTAGAAGTTCACGGGTTACACTGTATACTAAGCGCATACATACGCGATAGTTGATAATTTTAACAAGTGGTCCGGAACGAATGCGAGCATGTGAGGGAAGTTTACTGTGGACAAGCTGCTTAAGGAAGCTGTTGCTCGAGGAGAGATAGAAAGGATACTAGCTTTGTAACAGGAAACGGGAAGCAGTTCGCCCGTTCATCTCCATCATTGTCTTGGGGATGATGGTCTAACCAATTGTATGGTGGGACTGATTATTACCTCACGGAGCGCATCAGTGGCATAAGATTATTACTATTGTCCATAAAAATTTTCAAGAGAATGGACGAGCTCTCCAGATGATTTAATCGGCAAGACAACACTTTGTTAGCTATATGGAATTGAAATATGGAATACGGATTTTAACGCAATCTGTCGAAATTTATCTTCAAACTAAAAAATATTGCATATAATAGCTGTGATAAAAATAAAACACCTGTAGCTAAAATGAAGATTACACTCAGAATTTTTTTTATGCTTGAGACGCAGGTTACGTAAAGGTATTTTTTGAATGACACTTGTTCAGAGCATTCCATTTTGTATGACAATGACGTGGGTTAAGTTTAGATCGGTGATGTTCTTTGTATCTCGTTATTGGTTCGAGCGTTATTTTGCCTATGTCGCACTCGAATCCGTTGTTTTCGTACATAGGTGCACTCAGTTTCGGTTTAAGTGCGCTAATAATATTGTAAGTAATTCTTAACGCAATTTGTATTTCTATAAGAAGTTAGCCAGCCAAATATTATATTCTCAATTCCTTGACTTTCGAAAGCATTTTTTTATATTCGGTAGAATTTGCTTCGAATCTAACGATCTTGGAACATTTCCATTCGTTTTGTTTACAACTTTTATACCACAATACAACTAGATCTAAATGTTTTTCGTTTGGTAAATACATTTGTGGGGTCCCAATAAAGGAAAAATTGTGAGAAAGGAAACTGTTTATCATTTCAATTATTTTTAAGAAGATGCGTTATTTTGTAAACATAGAATTTTGAAAATATTTCTTCCATTTTAAGATTAGATTTTTTTTATAATGGTAATGCTTAAAACATTAAAAGTGTTCACGATCACCTCCCGCCAACTGCAATAGGTAATATAAAAAAAAGAACCTTACATAGGTTCAAATGGCAGCAAATTGCTTTATCTTATATTTCATTCAGGCAAATAATATTGTAGCGCTTTGTCAGGTGCGCGACCTGTTAATTCTTCGCAAATGTTCGCAATAGTGAAATAAACACACTTGATTAATTTAAAATTAGTTGTTTGAAAGTTTATTCCTAAAAAGCACTAACACTTGACAATTATTTTTACTTATTTACTATTTCACATGTTCACTTTTATGAGTTATCACTTTTACATTAATTAAACAATCGCTTATAACAATCACTTTTACTCGCTATTTAAAATTCGCATATGATTTTATTTTACAACACTTTTCGATTACCGCACTACTTTTAACGCGCACTGCCGCTTTTGTAACTCACTTCTTCACTTAATCCACGAGACTCTCTTCGCCGCCCGCTGTAGTCGCTTCTATACATGTACCAATCAATCGCGATTCTTCCATGTGGATAGTTCTCGAGTTTACGCGCTGAGTCACTTACACACGTATTTGTTGTACTCAATGCACGCAATGTGTTTATGTTATGCCTTTTTCTCGAACTTTTTTTCGCCCCGAAAAAGTCACAGCAGCTATCTCCGCGTCTTCCTGCTGATAATATGGAGCAACGTGGTCCAGGTGCACAATTTTCATTTTTGCCCTGGGCTTCTGGTGTTCCTGTATCCGGTATACCAAATCGTTGATTCGTTTGATGATTCTATAGGGTCCTTCCCAATTTGGCTGTACCTTCGGAGATCTGCCTTTTCGACGCCGTGGGTTATATAGCCACACCAACTCATCCGGCTGGAATCCAGATAAGTTTGCCAATAAGTCTGGTCTTGATGCGATCAGTGGTTAACTCTATTTGCTTCCGCACTAATTGGTGTATCTGATTCAGCCGTTGCCTTAAGTCGCTTGTATACTCCGAAATGGGTTGGGGCCGCTCAGGGGGTGTCAGCTGGTAGCCGAATCATTTTGCCAAAGATGACTTTTGCTGGGGCTTCTCCTGTTGATGCATGTTCTGCGGATCGGTACGCCATCAAAAATAATAGAATGCGCTAATCCCAATCTCTCTGATTTTTATCAACCATCTTAGCCAAATGTTTATTAAGCGTTTCATGGAATCGGTCAACCATTCCATCGGACTGGGGGTGAAGTGGTGTTGTCTGTGTTTTCCGTATACCCATCAGTTCACACATTTCGGCAAAAACTTGTGACTCGAAGTTTCTGCCTTGGTCTGAATGTAGTTCATGGGGTACGCCGCCATATCTACTAACCCACTGTGAAACAATTTGCTCCGCTACACTAGTTGCCTCCTGGTTAGGAATTGGGTATACTTCTGGCCACTTACTGAAGTAATGAGCTACAGCGAGTAAATACCGATTTCCCCAATCAGACTCGGGAAAGGGTCCAGCGATGTCCACAGCTATTCTTTCGAACGATACCCCTACATTATAAATATGCATTTGCCCTCTCGTTCTTCGATTTGGGCCTTTAACGGAAGCACATAATGTGCATTTAAGACACCAGTCAAGAACGTCGTCCCGAGCGTGGAGCCAGTAGAATATTTCGCGCACCTTTGTCAGGGTCTTGTTAACTCCAAGGTGACCTCCCGATGTGTCTTCATGCATCTCCTTTAGTACTTCTTTGATATGACTCTTAGGAAGAACAATTTGCATCCTATATGAAGGGCCTCTGTCGTTTCCCATTTCCATTTCAGAACTCTACCATCAACCTCAAGGGAGTTCCATTGAGCCCAATAGCTTTTTAACACTGTGCCCCGTGCTGATATGTCCTTCCATTCGGGACGTCCAGTTGTCTGTTTCCATACTAACAATGGTTCAATATCATCGTCGGCTAGCTGAGGGTCCCGAAGTTCGTGCTGCGCCCAATCCTCGTCGACTTCCGTTGTGATTACACGCATATCCAAACCTTGTTCTTTTACCTCAGACCGTCGGCAATGTTTACAAGCCGCTGGACATGGGCGACGGAATAAACCGTCGGCATTTTCATGCACTCTTCCTTTCCGATGGGCGATTTCGTAATTATAGGATTATAGCCTTTCGATCCATCTAGCAACTTGCCCTTCTGGGTTTTTGAAATGAAGCAGCCATCTCAGGGAAGCATGATCTGTTCGAACGACGAATTTCTGTCCATATAGGTACTTGTGGAACTGCTTTGTTGCTTCAATTATAGCCAGTAGTTCTTTCCTGGTTACGCAGTAGTTCCTTTCACTCTTTGACAGAACTTAAAGTCTTTAACGAATCGATGGTAATAGGTCGCCAGTCGAAGGAAACTTCGAAGTTGCCGTTTGTTATTAGGTTTCGGCCAACTTCTCACATCTTCTATTTTCTCGGGGTCCGTTTTCACACCTTTTGCTGATACAACATGTCCTAGGTACTTAATTTCAGCTGCGAAAAGTGTGCACTTCTTTGCACTCAGCTTCAAGAACACCTCTTCCAAGTTACGCACATGTTCATCGAACGTCCCCCCTATGACAATGATGTCATTTAGATAAACTATGCATGTTTTCCAGCTTAACCCGCGTAGTACATATTCCATGAGGCGTTCGAATGTTGCTGGAGCATTGCAAAGCCGAAATGGCATCACTACAAATTGCCACAATCCAGTACCCACTGAAAATGCAGTTTTCTCTCTGTCTTTCTTATCGATTTCAACCTGCCAGTATCCACTCTTTAAGTCGAGAGTAGAAAACCACTTCGAATCCGCCATTGTATCCATAATGTCGTCGATGCGCGGAAGTGGGTAGCTGTCTTTCTTCGTGACATCGTTGACCTGCCTGTAGTCGACACAAAACCTAGTGCTTCCATCCTTTTTCTTTACCAGAACTACAGGTGAGGCCCACGGGCTGATTGAAGGCTCGATGACTCCTTGTTTTTCCATGTCTGAGATCATTGCGCTTACTTCTCCCTGCTTGGCTAATGGAAGTCGTCTTGGTGCTTGTCGAATCGGCTTAGCGTCATGTGTGTCTATAACGGGAGTCACCATACTCGTACGTCCTTGATCGTCGTGACCAGTTGAGAAAATATCGCGATATTTGTTCACCAATTCCGAGGCTTTCTTGAACTGTTCTGGTGATATCTTGGTTGGTTCCAATAAGGTCGACATTAACTCACGGGATTCCCCGGTATTTTGTTTCCTAGCTGGATATTGGCTATCTCCTACTTCCAAAGATGTTACAGTAGAGACAAGCTGACAGCTCCCAATAATGTCTCCAGCTTTGATGTGGGTAACTGAGTCCGAGGTGTTAAGGACTCTAACCGGCACGCATCCACTCTTATTTGTTGTTACTAGTGTCCGTCCTAATATTAGATTACGCAGTGCCGGTGTTTTTGTTGGCTCAATAAGGTAGGATCTATGGTCTCCAGGATCACCTTCAAATTTGGCCCATACAATGCTCTCGAAGGATTTTGGCACATCAGTGTCGGCACGACCACTTTCTGTGTTGAGATGTTATCGTAATGACCTTCCATTAAGATTTCAACATTCCGCCATTTCAAGACCCGTCTGCCCAAATCCAACGTGAACCCGTGTGGTCTTAGGAAATCCATTCCCAGGATGCAGTCGTCTATTATATCGGCAACAAGAAACTCATGTTGAAACAGTATATCCCCTACTTGTAGTTGGAGTTGGATCTCGCCGTATACGGGTGCTGCTTCTCCCGTTGCTGTTCGTAGCAAAAGTGGTTTGCCTTTGGAGAGAACACGCCCGCTCACCAAATCTGGTCGCAATATTGACCTTGTTGCACCAGTATCAATTGTGAGGGTGCAAAATTCACCGTCGACTTGTCCATGAACACCTAAGTCTGCCTCTCCCCGATGTAGCCTAGACACTATGATGGTGGTGCTGGGGATTTCGATCCTCCTAGCCAACCTCTGCCCCACGAAGTTGGCTCTTAGGCGTTTCCCGACCCGTTGGATTGAGGGGCCTTATTGCCAGGCTCTGTTTTTGGCCTTAATCGCCTTCTAGCGGCACATGCCGGGCAAACGCTTAATTTCCTTTGTTGCTTGCAGTTTCGTTGGAGATGCCCTCGTTCACCACAATTCCAGCATATAGGCGCACCATTCACTTGCGCTTCTTCGCTGATGCAACACACTCGCATCTACATTCTTCCGTTGTAACCTGTCGAATCTTGGCTGTGTTACGAGTGGTTGTTTTGTCAGCTTCGAAGTTTAAACAATATGCCAGTGCGTCCTTTACTGAGTATTTTTCGGCTAGGCGGACAGCTTGTTGCATTTCCCTTTGAGTATCCTGCGCCAACTGCTGTAGGGTTTCACCTGGTTTCTGCATCCGGTTGGGCAGCTGCGACCTGTAGATCTGCTTCAGATGATTATCTCTATACCTCATGTCGAGTGCGTTCATGATAGCGATGGAGCTTGACTGCAACTCGACAGGGACAGTTTGAAGTATTTCCGCAGCTGGACCTCTCAGGGCAAGAATTAAGGCTGTTGCTCGCTCCTGGTCATCCCAGTGATTCGTTTGAGCGGCAGCTTCAAACTGGGTTTTGTAAATGCTCCAAGCCATTTGTCCATCGAAAGTTGGTGCCTTTACATTCCTCGTTGTGATACTGGCTGTACTCGTTATCTGGCTCGGGTTATTCGCTATCGTTACTTTGACTTGTTTTAAGTCTTCTTTTATTCTTTCGATTTCTTTCGATCTCTTCCCGGACCGTCTCCACTGTGCTCATCCTTCCTTCCACTTTATCCATCCTTTCTTGGAAACCTTCTATTTGATGGTTAAGCTTTCGGCTTAGTTCACCTAAATCTGCTCTTAATTCAACTGATTGCTGGTTGAACGCTGTTGACTGCCGGTCGAGCTTCTCGTTTAAGTCAGTTGACTGCCGGTCGAGCTTTTCATTTAAGTCAGTTGACTGCCGGTCGAGCTTCTCGTTTAAGTCAGTTGACTGCCGGTCGAGCTTCTCATTTAAGTCAGTTGACTGCCGGTCGAACTTCTCGTTTAAGTCGGTTGACTGCCGGTCGAACTTCTCGTGTAAGTCAGTTGACTGCCGGTCGAACTTCTCGTTTAAGTCGGTTGACTACCGGTCGAGCTTCGCGTTCAACTCGGTTGATTGCTTTTGTATTATCATCAGCATCAGCCCTTTCGCAGTCAGAATTTGCTCCTCCTCCTCGCCTCCAGTGCAACTTTCAGCATCGGGCAACTCAAACGTCTCTGGATCCATTCCTTCCACTACCAGCGCTTCATTTAACCGGGTGATTAATCCAGCCTTGCTTCCTTCGGTGGAAATTTTCCGCTTTTCCAATTCCTCCTTAAGTTCCGGTAAAGTAAGTGCGTTGATCTTACACGGCATTTTTCTGACGAGTTGTCTTTAATGCAAAAGTTCACAAAAGTGTTCACTGTAGTTCTCGTTCTTTTTTTTCAGTGTTTGATTTTGTTCACTTCACTATTGCAAGAATATTCCCACTTCTGACACGAGTTTTGCGCTTTGTCAGGTGCGCGACCTGTTTGCTCTTCGCAATAGTGAATTTATTCTTAAAAATCAAATAATATTGTAGCGCTTTGTCAGGTGCGCGACCTGTTAGCTCTTCGCAAATGTTCGCAATAGTGAAATAAACACACTTGATTAATTTTAAATTAGTTGTTTGAAAGTTTATTCCTAAAAAGCACTAACACTTGACAATTATTTTTACTTATTTACTATTTCACATGTTCACTTTTATGAGTTATCACTTTTACAATAATTAATCAATCGCTTATAACAATCACTTTTACTCGCTATTTAAAATTCGCATATGATTTTATTTTACAACACTTTTCGATTACCGCACTACTTTTAACGCGCACTGCCGCTTTTGTAACTCACTTCTTCACTTAATCCACGAGACTCTCTTCGCCGCCCGCTGTAGTCGCTTCTATACATGTATCAATTAATCGCGAATCTCCCATGTGGATAGTTCTCGAGTTTACGCGCTGAGTCACTTACACACGTATTTGTTGAACTCAATGCGCGCAATGTGTTTATGTTATGCCTTTTTTCCTCTTCGAGAATTATCGATATATTGGTAATTGAAACTTGTTTACGACTTTTCTCTTAAAACGATTACAGTGGCGCATGAAATTATTCGAACATAACACGATATTTTTCCCCAAAAATTGTTTCTATTACCAAGATTTTGAGCAAATTAGCAGTATATCTAAAGTTTTTGGAGTAAATAATTATTTTAATTAAATACATATTATAAACTGAAAACTTTTTTGCGCATTTGAAAGTTTTTGTTAGCAATTCGTTCCAGTTGACTATTTAAACGTAAAACAATAATGTTTATTTTTGCATCTCAGGGACTTGTGGATTATGAAGGAGATTCCGATGAAGAAGATGAAGATGAAACAACAACTTCCCCGGTTTCAAAAAAGCCTCGTCTTGCATAGCAGCACAGAAAGCCTGCAAGGGAGGTGGTAATCAATGCTGCTTCTATGTAACTTTCCAGAAAGGGAATGAGATGAATATCAGCGCAGTATATTGCATATTTTTATTTAAACAGCACATAAATTTATACATTTTTAATTATAAGTTTAATTATGTAATAAATAGTTAATTCTATCGGATTGAAAGAAAGCGATCAGAAAATGAATAATGAAACCCCTAATATGAAAGTACTGCTTGAAATCAGCAAACATCTGAAAAAAGGAAATCACGTAAGGGTTTGTAATATCCGTAACTATGTAGTTAAGAAAAACAATTATACATCTTCAAACATATAAGAGTATTATAATGTTAAATGATAGTGTGCCATCAGAAAACTATCTTTCGGATTGAACTATATTCTGATGATGATGGTGTCTAAACGTGATTCTTTAGCCTTTTTGATTCATATTATATTATCAGCTAATATGTTTACGATAGAAATTATCGCAAGGCTTTGTCATTTCACATTTGAACAAGAAAGTAAGAATTTAAAAAAATGAACACTTTAATAACAGTAATAAGGCAATTATCCAAAATAAATAAGAGTAAGGGCTAATCATAAATTTTTTTTTTTTTTATTTTTCATATATGAAATAGTGATGAAGTTTTATTTTCTACAGATGTGATTCAAAATTCAACCTGCGGCAATGTACACTATATATTTTTTTCTTGGGTGGCTCATAAAGATAAATTTTCTCATTATCTCTAATATAATATATTTTTCAATTTCTAATAATTACTTGATAAAATATAGATCATACATTGAATATGAGGGAAAAAATCCGCTTGTTGAATGATGCCAGACTTTTGTTTAGCAAATGTATTAGAGTTGTGAAGAACCCAAATATGTCCCATCTATTTCTGAAAAAGCGAATATTCTCGTTGGCAACCCAATTATGAATCTTCTTCCGAAATTTGAATAAGGTTAGAGCAGTTCTTTTTAGACGTAAAGCTGACTGCGCCACACTGCAACGTGCAGTGCTGTCATACTAGCAATTTTTAAATTTTTTCTTCTAAGTATTTTTAAACTGATTCATTTCATGTTGAATTCATGTATCCTTGTTTACGGGTAGACGCATCTCAATGAGGTTGCTAGCCAAGACAACGGAACTCTGCTTCCACCACCTGTAAATGCAAACTCGGGAGTAAATTCTGGAATAATTTAATTTTAGTAAGTGGTTGCGAGCTGGTCCCTAATGTAGGATATAAGAAATATTGTAAAAAGATATAAATTGTAGGCGTAGTGTAATAAACGAAAGCTCGCGAAGACACTATGTAACTCTGATAATAAAATGTCCACGAACGGCAATGATTTTCTTTTTCTTGGATTTCGGATCCTCGAATGGAAAGAGTGCCGAACGAGCGATTTACTTTGCCGGGACGAGTGCTGCATCGAATATTTTCGGGGCCACTGTGGAACGGAGTTAGGTGGTAATTAGTACATAAGTCTTAATAGATTGTAGTAATTTGTTTTAGTTTTATTAAAGTTAGTTTCTTAAATAGGCTGATTTTTTAACATTATGTTATCCACCTTTGAAGTGAACAGCTCGCGGTAACGCTAGTCGCAAATCGCGTAGAACGAAGTGAAAGCAGGGTGGTAGCAGAGTATCCCTTACGGTATTGCGGTTGTTCGGCACTGACGGTTGCCTCGAGGAAGATAAAATGCATCCGAACAAGCCAAGCTCCTTATAGGAGTCAATTCATTAGTTGGAGATATACAACATACACTTGACTTCGACAGGCCTCACCGGGACCCAAGCAATCCCACCTCGAAGACAAGTCCTCAAGTGTTATTTCCCTTAGTACCGACTGTTGTGAAAATCACACTTAACATCCTATTAATTCCTACATTCAAGCAGTTTTTTCCAACACCTCGTTTTAAATCGATGAACTGTTGACTATAGACATGCAGCCAGTAACGATTTCAGATTCATTTATTTAATGAATACCACGCTTAAGCTAAATTTCTTAATGAACACTGGAAGAAGTAACAACAGCGTCAGAAAAGTGAACAAGTGATAAAGACCAGCCATTTTGAGGTGGCCGAGCAGACAAAATAACGGGATTCCCCGAATAACGGGGTTTATCCGAACCTAACCTAATTTTCCAGTCCAACCTTGGAGCAATAAAGGGGAATTAAGAGCTCAGGACGTCGCACGAGCACGTCGGAGTGTTTTTCTGAGGGCCAGTGATGTGATTCAATTCTCGGTAATGAATTTAACAGTAACTGGAGATCAATTGCATTCTAGTGGATAATCAAGTTAGAGATTTCTATGCTAGAACTATACAGGTGAGTACAGCTCTGTGTTTAAAACTAACGTATCAAATAACATATGAAACATGCAAGTAAATGAAAATAATGGAATATACACTTAGTCACAAAAGTCTACGTACCCCCAAAAAATATGTAGAATTCGAATGAAAACAACAGAAAACTGTATTGGCGTTTTTGTGATATATATCTTTCATTAATAAAAATTAACAAAGTTCTCATAAAACATAAATATTTTCACTTAATTGACATTTAAATACAATAAACGAAAAAAAACTCAAAAAGTAATTACAACAAAAGTCTACGTACGACTGCTTCTTTCGGCAAGTGAAAAGAGTGCCGTTAGAATGACCACAGTCAAACTGCAAAGGGACGGTGTTGTTGGGCTTAGTGAAAGACGGGACGTGAATATTGCGTAGCTCATCCGCACAAGACTTACTCGACCAGGTTGCGAGGGAGAAAAAGTTGGCCTCCTGCTGGAATCTGAGCAACACCACAATAAGGAGGAGGCTGGCTGTTATTGTGAACGATCTGGCATCGCCGCCATCTGGGCGCGGGATAGCGCTCTACTCTCAGTTCGGACTTTTTCCAGCGGGGATGGCTTTGTGTTGATTAGGTGTGCGGATATGACATTTGTAAGCGTCTATTTCATGCCGAATGAAGCTATTTCACTCTTCCAGAGCAAACTCCTAGGCGGTAGAATGAGGAATGACTCATTCAGATCCAAGAGGGAAGCGAATCCTAGGAATGGCGGCCAGGAGGGAACTGGTCGTCATGAGCGTTGGGCACACACAAACCCTTCGACAGCGAGGCTGTTTGGGAACCATCCCGGACGTGACATTTGCTTCCGAGTCCTTAGTGCCTAGTATACACAAATGGAGGTTACTCGAGGACTAGTCTGCTGCGAAATTGGCAAGCGTGCTTCTACGCTTGCCAATTTAGCATCCCAACCTTCAACTGTAGGTTGGAACATTGCTAAAATGGATGTTGATGCGTTTCCTAACGGGCGGTAAAACCATGACTGGGACGAGAGGAGTCTCAGCTGAAAACATAGTGAACTCCACCATGAAACTCATCAAGTCTGCGTACAACTACTCTTTTCCGAGGCAACGGCTATAACACGATAATTCTGCTGTGTACTGCCCGTCAGCGGAAACCGCTGAAAAGCGAAGAGAATGTCACAGATTTCGCCGCGAAGCCCAACGTTCAAGGGAACGAGAGGAGTTACATTCTCGATTACTGGCATACATGTCGGCTAGAAAACACCTCCGTAGGTCGATTAACGAGAGCATGGCTCGCTGCTGCCACAAGCTCGTTGAGGACATCAACAGGGACCCGTGGGGGCTGGGTTACAAGCTTGCCGTGCGCAAACTAGGAGCTGCACGTAAGCCCTGTGTGCTTTAATCGAAAAAATTGATGAAGTTGTTCGAGCGCTTTTCTCTGTGCATCCTGTCCGTTCCAACGTCTCCATCCAGCTAGGCGGGGCGGTGAAATTACTAAAAACAGTATCCCAGCGGAAGTTGTGCAGCTTGCACATCAACTTTGCCCTGACATGTTGCTCAGCACATTCAACGCCTGCCTGCAGCAGGGTGTGTTCCCAAATTGCTGGAGAGGCCAGGTTTGTGTCGATCAGCAAAGAGAAGGGGAATCCGGAGCAACCATCTTCATATCTGCCCCTATATATTTTGAACACTGCCGGGAAAGTACTCGAGAGGCTGATCAGAGAGCGACTTGAGGCTATCCGAGCTGCTGGGGATCTATCTCCCCAGCAATCCCGCTTCAGGGCTGGCCGATCTACGATCGGTGCAATAAATGAGGTGCTGAATGCGGTCCAGCTGGCAGAAGCCCACAATCAACACTCGAGGCGGATGGTACTGTTTGTAACACTTGACGAGAGGAATACCTTCAATTCTGCTAAATGGGCAGATATTCTCAGTGCCCTCGAATATTTCAGGGTGCCGAAATATTTGACGTGGATATTGAAGGAGTACCTCAAAGACCGGAAGCTCGTCTATGACACCGAATATGTATTCGGTGGTCGGCGAAGAATGGAAGTGACATCAGGGACGGCGCAAGGCTCCACTCTTGGCCCCAACCTATGGAATGTCTCGTACGACGAGCTTTGGTGGTTGCAGCTACCGGGCGAGTCACGTTTGATTCGCTACGCAGATGATGTGGTATTACTAGTTGCCGGACGTACTGTCGAACAGGCGCAACTAAAACTGGGTGCGATCATGCGTAAAGTGGACGTGTGGATGACAGGCCGGGTTTAGCCTGGCGCTTGAAAAGGCCGAGGTTGTCATACTGACCAAGAAGCGCATCCTCCTTGTTATTCCCGTTCGGGTCGAGGAAACAATCATCGATTCAAAGGAATCAATAAAATACATTGGCTTGATGATTGACTCGAAGATGAGCTTCTTCAAGCTGGGTCGAACTACAGCAGATAAGGCTGCTGCGGGAGTTTCAGCTCTCAGTCGCCTTATGGACAACACGGCGGGACTAACCTCGAGTAAGAGACGGCTACTTATGAGTGCAATGGGGTCAGTGCTATTATACGGCGCCGAAGTCAAAGCTGACGCTCTTAGCAAGGAGTCGTACCGACGGCGTCTCGCACAGGTACAGAGGCGAGGAGCTCTGCGGATTGCAGCTGTCTAACGCACTGTCTCTGAACCAGTAGTGCAGGTTATCTCGTGGGTCGTCCCTGTTATGCTACTTGTGGAAGAGCGAAAGCGAGTGTACTTACGTAAGGGAAAGTTGGCGAGAGAAGTCGTCAGCCGAGAGGAAAGGAGAAGAATCCTAACTTTATGATAGCAATCATGGGCAAACGAAACGCGGGGCATGTGGACCACACGCCTCATCGGTAACTTAGGGTAGTGATTCTGTAGAACGCATGGTGAGATTGATTTTTATCTGACGCAACTGCTCAGTGGGCACGGTTATTTTCAGCCTTATCTGTATAAGATGGGGAAAATCACCAACCCCAGCTTGCTTGTTCTGCCTGGATGCGGGACGACAGATGACGCCTGCCAAACGTTCTTTGCATGCGGAAGGTGGACAAGACTCCGTTCGCATCTCTGGGAGAAAATAGGCGTGCTCTCTTCAGAAAACGTAACGGGGAAAATGATGAAGTCAAAAGACAATTCGAACTGCGTGTCGCATTAGGTATGGACGGTTCTTCTTTTGAAGAAGGGTACATGAATCGCTTGGCGGCGCAAACGGAAGGGGGATCTCTCTGTAATATAGTATAGTATAGTAAAAGTAATCCTCTTCCTTCCCATCCATCCGTGCTGAAAGAGGGATTGCCCTTTACCAGAAGGCGACGATTAATGAGGCCCAGTCCGAAATAATGTGACAAACAGTTCAAGGCTAGGTTCCCGGTGTGACAGGGGAGGTGTTTAGTCAGTTCTTCGGTTGCCACCGGGAGTTCGACACTCAGGGCGTAAATAGCCTTCACCTCCCAACCATAAAAAAAACTCCAAACTGGTTTCATGAAATGGATTCCCGTTATGATCATAAAATAAAATTGAAATATTTGGAGTTTATGATTTTAGAATTGCTAAAGATGAATTGTAACTGAGCTGTTACGAAGAACGAAACAAAATCCAACAAAAAATTTCAAATAATCACAGATTAGTAACATATGAACCACAAATGATGAGAATGAAATAAATTATAGTCATGTGCATGCTTTAAGTTTAAATATTTTAAAAATATTTTTAATGGTTAACAGTAACTATTAAACTTCATACCCATTCTAATTTACTTTACCTGCATAAATAAAACTATAGTTGAAAAGAAATTATGAATTTGAACAATTTGGGTAGACAGAACTAGACTCCTTTCGGACGGGTTTAGTACTTAATGACGATAAACTCAAGAAACACTTCTCTTATTTCAATTTATTACCACTACTCCTATTATGTGTGTGTTTATGTTCGATTATTATACTAATGCGAACGAAACCAAAAATTGGAAAACTAACATAGAAAACATTTTTAATTTTTTGTGTTGTGATTGTGGTTATTGAATCCTGCCCATTTTCCTATGTCTTTTCGAGATAAGATGATTGAAGATACATAAGTTCTTTCTGAAGAAATTCAGTATCCATTCTGATCTAATTGTCCATTGTAATTCGGTTTTAGACTTTGTCCTTAGACCGGGGAACCGAACGCGTCCCCAGATTGCGGATAGCGGCAGATCTTTCCTTGGAAGTGACTGCGTATAACAAATAAGCAGTCGCGGACAATGGTCGGCAGAGAAGTGAAGGTGTCAAGGTGATTTCTATCATCACCCAATGCTTTCACTGGGACAACGAATATTTCGCCATCTAGATAAGAATCAATCAAATCAATAAAAAAAATTATCGGCTTTTTGGCGATTCATTTAATCGGATTTTGCAGGTATTAACACAATCATACGATGATATTCCAGAAACTGGAATTTTCCAAAAAAACCCTTCACTTTTGAACAATATCGACAGCTGAATTCTGTTTCCATCAAACTGTTAGCTGAGCCAAGGACATGTCAAACGAACAATAGGAAAAGACATTTCATTGTTTCGTTGATTTCTGTCCCCATCAATGCTTTCACTGTGACTTAACGAAATATTACGCCATCTAGATACGAATCAATCAAATCGATAAAAGAACTACCGAGTTTTTGGCGATTAATTTAATCGGATTTTGCAGATATTAACACAATCATACGGCGAAATTCCAGAAAATGTGATTATCTGGAATTTCTCAAGAAAATACCCTTTACTTCTGAACAAATATCGAGAGCTGAATTCTGTTTTCATCAAACTGTAAGCTAAGCCGAAGGATATGTCAATCGAACAGTAGGAAGAGACATTTCATTGTTTGTATAAAGAATAAGTTTATCGGATAATGTACAATCGGAAATTTTTATAATGTGGTTTTTTGCATTCGATTTGTGATAATCTCTATAAACTTTGTAAACAAATTTGATGATGAAGAAAAGCATCGATGCATGAGAGAAATGCATTTTGGAAGTGCATTGTAAAGTATTCAATGATATTTGGTAAATAATTATAGAACTAGTCGGATTTTGTTACTGGGGGGATACTGAACACGAGTATCACATCAGCATTAGCTTTCGGAGTACTTGAAACCCTGAAGGGGTGTTATCAACGTCTTCCTCTGGAGTTTTATGAACTTCATTACATAATAAGCTCAAGCTCGTTACTCACAAATATTAAAAAGGAAGAGCCTACGAAGAACTTAAGGCCCGGAACTATATATACATGCTTATATATACATATTATTATGTATACTATTATATATACTTATATATACTTAAATTATTAATAAAATCAAATGCCGGTTATACATAACTAATAATACATATAATAATAACACATAACTAATAATAACTTTGCAAATAATAAATGAAACTATTTTGTCATTTTGTCATACTGAATGATCAATTAAACTGTTTTATTTATCCTGCAAGTAACAAATTTGATACAGATAAAATGAATGATTTTCCCCGCATGAAATATTTAAACCTTAAATAATGTTTGCTCCTACCATATTCGTGGAGATGTACAATCATCAACGTGCAAGCAGCACGAAAAAAGCAAACTCACTGATCTTTCCGCCTCTTTAACGTTGCTCCCACATGTCTACCGATAGTGAAATTTTCTGATACGAAAATTTGATGGGCGATTCGACTTCTTGATGTTCTATATTTTATGCTTATATATAGTGTTGCGGCAACTTAGTCATTCAATATAATGTATTTCAATGCAAGCTGATTAAGTGAAAAAGAAATGATTTCCAATCATCCCTATTTTGGTTCCTAATGGTTAGATTTTCCAGGGTAAAATTTTGTCCTTTTGTGATTTAGCGGTTGTTCTGCTTTCCATTTATTTGCTATCGCACTTAATTTTTGGTAACTTAGGCGATCTCGTCACCTGATATTGTATATCACAGACTTCCCAAAGATGTTTCTTCGCTTATAGTGGTTAATGACGATCTGATCTTTACTTTTTCTGCATTTCCTGATCTTTGCTATCCTCTATTGATAAAAGAGTGAAATTAATTATTCAATCGGTAGTCGGATCCAATTTTCCATATGCATTGGGATTTATGAGCAAAACTTGTTGGAGATAATACATAATATAATACATAATTAATTATTCAATCGGTAGTCGGATCCAATTTTCCATATGCATTGGGATTTATGAGCAAAACTTGTTGGAGATAATACATAAAAACGACGAAAATGCGGAGTTATACGCATTAAAATTTTCTGAAATATTATATTCATATACTATTTCATTCGATAAATTATTCTTATATTCAAGCTCAGAAAGGAAGCCATTTACACACAATTCGCTCACGACTCTGCCTGCATACAATTTAAAGGTTTGTGTAGATTAGCCGGAGCAGCTACGTTGCACAAATTATTACTGTTGTCGAGCATCCTCCCAAAAGAGGAGTCAGTAACGATGGGTAATTCTACTTTTGATGAAAAAGTCTGAATTTTATAACAGGCAATTTCAAAATTTATCAGTTGGTGCTTTTCATTCATGATTTTTCGTTTGCCGTCAAAGTAGAATGGGTTGTTTTGCGATTAGTTTCTACACATCAATAGTAGTCTAGTAAATACAACGAAATTAAATATTTTAATGTGTAAGTGTCTTATATTTAGTGTTTCTTCAAAATTATTTTGATAAAATATGTGTTTCAATGTAAATCAAGAATTGACATTAAAATCAAAATAATTGCTAGTTATACTTTTAACATTGAATCCGAACTCCTCATTCCACCGATATGGCTTTTCATCACTATGACACATGGCAGACAGACAAGTGACGAAACTAAAAGGTGTTATTAAAGGATTTCTTACAAAACCCTTCAAATTCAAAACAGTGAAACAATTAGTTATTAAGAGCCTTTGAGATAAGAGCCACCTGCCACGAATTTCGAAAAAGTTCTCAATAACCGGGAAGTCTTCTGATAGCTTCACCTTATCTCACACCGACTATGTCGATAAATGACAATACTTCTCCAAAAACCGCCATCAAATAAAACAATCAATTTCAAATTCTTCGTTTAACGGGGAACAGGAGGAAGTTTCGCAATTTGTTTGTTTTCCAAAGGTATGGAAAAGCGCCAATAAAATTCACTCGTGTATGCTATTAATATCATTATCGTTGCCTTGAAAATCAGATGTCATATATTCTTCTACAGCCTTAGTTATAACTCATTTCATAGAAAGAAGTTTTTTTCTGTTAAGAGCTTACGGAACTTTGAAGGATATTAGGTATCGATTCTTAATAACTCTAAAAATCGATTTCGTCAATAAAAGTTTCACAAAATTAAAAGAAAGAGTTTTATCACTTTGCTCAGTTTGAGCTTTTTGTGAAATGAAAACTATTACAAATATAACTCTAATTTGCTGCACAGATTATACAGATTACAGTGTGAATGATGTGATAGTTCATATCAATAATAACTTATATATTGTGCTTATGGTGCCGTCACATATCGAAAATTATTTATAAAATCATACCATATTTATAAAATTGTACTGTCCACTAGAATGGAAACTGATATCATAAATTATATAATAAAATTAAATGTAAAATCGTATGATATTAGTTTTTATTCCAGTGGGCAGTCCTCAAATGAAGATGGAGTAAAGTTTTTGCATAATAAGCTTAAAGAATAAGAAGTTGCTTGGTTTTATATTTATGTCTTATCAGCATCACATCAGATCGTTATCGCATCAAAACAATCATTTTTGAGTTGTTTTTTTTTAGGAGAAAATTCCCCAACACTGAAAACATTAATATGTCTTATTTTAAGGTTAAAAAATGATTTGCTAACGATTATGCTGCGTATAGAAAAATGTACCATGTACCTAGATATAACTATATTGCGTGTTTAGGATTCAAGTTTTTAAAATACTTGTGTTCTCTAGTTCTCTATCTCAGCACGAGCACAAAAGCAGCCGTACTTGACGCTTAGTGCGTTGAAGAAGTTATTGTTTTTCTGTCAATGATAGTAGTAGATGAAGAGTAATTATTTTTGTAGTTTTTCAGCCGAACGACTATCAGCGATTACACCTATTATCAGGCTAATAGGATAATAAAATCTTTTATCCTTGAATACTGCAAATTCCTGAAAAAAATTGTTCAACATGTCTCTTCAGTCCATGTATGTTGCGACTTTTTCAACATTTTTTGATGTACTACAGTTTTTTTAAATGAGTCGTTCAGCTCAAGAAGCTGTGCAAGACCACATCCTGTACCGTTGCCCCGGCAATAGCACACATATTTAGAAAAATATCAATATTTACATTTTCCATAAATTTCGGCCACCTTCGGTTTTAAATTGACAATCAGTTAATATTACAATTGTAAAAAGAATTTCTGTGAAGTGATGATCAAACATTGTATTTGAATGTTGTAAATATCATGGAATTGGTATCTAAATCATACATTTCACTCTGTAAACTATAGTGAAAAATGTGAAAAACGCCTGTATTTGCCATTGCCAATTCTTATAAAGAACAAGCCAATTCTTATTAGTGACAGTAAACGTGATGCGGAAACAATCCATGGTTCATCGAATTAATTGTTCTGATGGACGATTATGTTGGCCATAAAATTGACGGAGAGCGCGTGGAATTTCCCGAAAAGAACCGTTTTTCGGAACAAATTTGCACAGTTTGCAGAAGTTACTCAGGCGTCATCCTATTTATGATAAAATGGCAAACCAAACTAACTATAAAACGCATGACAGCTGTAACAGCATACGTAGCATTTAAAGTGTTGCCAACTCAACTATTTTGCCAACCAACTATTTTTCCTTTAAACTTAACTGTGGATTCGTCCCCACAAATATTTTGTCGACAAAAAATAAGAATAAAGAAAATTTTGAAGCCAGATACTCTAGTTAAATGCTGATATGTTATGTATGTGTATTGAGCTCCGTGTTGTTTTAATCGAGTGTCTTTAAAAAGAGTAAACATATTCGTAAAGAAAGGGATTCTGCTAATATTTTTCTTCGACCAATCTTCCTGTGAATTAGCTAAGGACATTGTACCTATATTCAGCACGAAACCCATCCACCAAGAATTCCACTTTGTCTACGTCATGCCAGATAAAGTGGTTACTTAGGTTTTTTCATGACAACAAGGTTTCGGTGTAGTTGTTAGTTTCTCTTATTATTTCATTAATAAATCGTCCGTGAAAAACCGTTTGAAGAATAGAAACAACTCGAAATATCGGAGCAAATTTGTGCAAATCACTTGTGCAGGTGAAAACATTTAATCTACGTAGCCTGTACCCATCCTCCGTCATCATCTTCCATTGATGAACTTGCGTGATGACTGTTAACGGACTCATTACGCCGCACTTTACATTTTCTGGCTCGCTGTCGCCGCTACGGCTCACAGTATCACCATTTTTATTTTCATCGTTGTCACTTTCCAAGCCAATTTATTTTCACGAAGATTCAAAATAAGTTTTAAAAATTTAAAAATAATCGAACGGTTTTTGAGTGAAATGAAGTTTTTTTTTTAATTCACGAATGAAGTTTCCTTAAATTCATCTTTTTATTTGTTTTTACACAAATTTGAATTTCGCCTCTTACTCGCTGGTTTCCTCAGTGTATGCTCGGTTGAGCAAATTAATCACGTATCGTCCTGTTTTGTGCTCGTGGATATTTCCTACCTGTTGACTCGAAACCGCTTTTCAATGTTTTAGCAAGTGCTTGTAGTCGCTTCGCTTGTTGAATTTTTGGAAACTAGTGGTTTGGAAACTAGGTTGGTAGTAAACATTTTGCTGTCGTTGCTAGTTGTCAATTATTGCAAAACCGTTCTCGGATGTTTCCTAATAAACCTAAAGAGAAAACAAAAACCGTTACCTTGATCTTTATTTAGCAGAATGTTCCTCGAAGATTTGTAAATCTCTATGCTGTTTGCCACAGTTATTTTCTTAAGTCCATAATGGGGTTGACCACTGTTGCATTCTCTGGAAATGGTATGATTTTCGTACGTTATATGCTCCGCTACTTTTGACCTAAAGTCTGTTGTGTTTCTCCGTTTCTAAATTTCCGCTTCCTCAAGGTGTTTTTCTTCTTAGTTTCTCCAACATCAGACAAACGGGTTAAGGTGGAATCAAGGAATCTAAAAATTTAGTCAAAGAGGATTGTGTCGATTCTGCGAATTCATGCGGTATCATAAACGTTTTGGTTGGATGTGTTTTTCTGGGGGTCGTCTTTTTTTTATGGTACCGCAGCAGTGATGACATATTTGTCTCTCTTTTAAGTGAAGCTGCTCAAAGCGAAGCAGAAGGAGGTGAAACCTAGGGTGAGTAGTGGTCGGATGTGAGATTTTTATCGCAGGATTTTGATTCTTTTAGGAAGAGTGGTGCGTACAGCACGAAAGAGGTGAGGGCTTTGGAAACAATGGTGGTTTTATGTAGAATTGATGTAACATGTGCATTGGGGAGAGTTTTTGTTTGATGAGGATACCGAAGTAGGCGACTAATGGTTTGGTGGAATACTGGGATTTTTATGAGGGTGGTGGACCTGGCCGAACCTTGTGGGATCGGCATTGAGTTCAAAGAGGAGAGAGCGTTTGGCAGTTTAACTTGGAATTCCCGATTTGTGAGAAAGAGCCTAATTAATTTGCTGAGAAGAATGTTCATGTTGAAGATACTTTCAAATCTGGTGACCGGACAGTTTTACCAGAAGGAATTAAAATCTTTTGGCGGAGTAGAATTTTGGGAATTTAAACCTTTTGGGCATGCGATTGTGGAAAAAATTTTTGTTGGCACTTATTTATGTATGGGTTTTTAGAGTGAGTAGGGCACGGCTTACTGAGTGGATCGGCTTGTCAACTAGAAGTCAGAAATGATGCGAAAAGAAACACAGTGTTAAACGGTGAAAATTGAGATAATCGTTTCAATCTGATCTTGCATGTAGCGGAGTGAAATGTGTTGGAAGGTGGACGTTTCAAGTAGATTCTTATATTTATAAGAACAAATGTGATCGTGGCGTTTCACGTGTTTCTTGTTGTGAATAGTATGCGTTGAGTGTACACTTTCAGAATAGCAGAACGCGTTGATTGTTTTCGCGGATTCCGTCACATTCGATGGAGACGATTTTGGTCGAATCTTCCCGGAAAGGTAGAAAGAGTTGGACGGATATATATTTGGAGTGGACGAGTTTTTTATATATATACATATAAAGTGTAAATATCTTTTGCAGTGGACGAGAGAGTATATCAAGATTTTTTTCTAGGTAATTGGTGGTGTAGTCGTAGACGGCGGGGAGTTCCTTCAATTTCGTTGGAAGACTCGAGATATACACGTCTTACACGGCGAAAAATTCATTTTGAAATGGGGATGCTGGTGGGTGTTATGTTAATTGGTTGGTTTTTAAATTTGAACCGGAAAAAATACTTGAATGAATTTGTTAAAAGTGATGTGTTTCGAGTCGAGCTTTTTGGTACAGTTACTGGATGGGACTAACTGAACTTTTCAGGCGTTGTATGAAATTTTCACAATTTGTTCAAGGAAATTTTGAGCCAGATTATTTTTGAGGTTTGATTGAGTTAATTCAATATAAATTATTTAGAACCAAAAAGGAAGCTTAAATCAGCTCAGTTACGTAGCTTCTGAGATTTGCTTCATTTTCTAAACAAAACAGGTTTATATCGAGAAAGGTGGAAAGACCTCAAGCTGGTTTCGAACACGCGTCCCTGCCGCTTCTCGTCAGGTGCCAACTCACAGGCCGGGACGCATCGATTGGCACTACCACCTTAGGTGGAGGTTAGGTTAATTCACTTTCGAGATATTTGACAAATTTGATCAGAACTTCCGCACCCATGAGTCTTCGCTGAGTTAGCTTAGGAAGGGTATAAATCACTTACAATGTAGTAAGTGAAAATGGAAAAATTGATCTACCAAAAACTTCTGTAATTGAAAACAGGTTATTTTGTTCGTATTTCATAATTTTCGCAATGATTACTTTTAAAATATGATTTTTTAACGGTACTCATCCCAAATAAAATAATTTTTAAGTTCGAAAATGTCCTCTAACTTTTCTCAAATAAGAACTCGCTAGCGTAAAACACAATATGAATATAAATCTCTTTGTAAGCCACCCGAGAGTATGTATGCTTTTTATACTTACGCTACAGAGTATCTACATAGAGCTCAAGGGCGCTATGTGATATAGTTCAGTATTAAATTCCATTTGAACAAAAAAAAGGAAAAATTCTTCATCAAATATTACTTGGTATAACCAGACAAATCTTTTTTAAAGTTACTTGAAATCCTTATTATGTAAAGCTGTACTAAATAAAACGCAAAATAAATTATCATTTAAATATCCTTAAGACAGGATATGCGAAACTATAAATATATGAACCATTCATTTGGTTTCGTACGAGTTCAGTATGAGTAAACTCAATGAAGCTGTATAGAAGTGCATATCCTAATGATCACCAAAATGTAACAGAAAACAATGCTAACTAAACTTATGCATCTTCAAATACAAATGGTTATACCATTGTGCCCGAAATTCTGGACGAATTCGTAAAAAAATTCCTTCCTGGTTCCACAGTTATTTATGCCATTCCTTCACACAATTCATTGTTGCAATTTTCATGCTGGCATATGGCTTGAAATTGGAAAAATTTAATTGCTACAGGTAACAAAGAGATTTGCGATAGAATTTGAGGGTTCATGCCAAAAAGTCTGGCTCTGTATACCAACAAATTCAAAGTTTGTTACCACTATAAAATGTGCCGTTGTCAACGTCAGCAACTTACAGAATTTATACTTCAAACATTTGACTCTAATCCACTTTTTCTGCAAGGCATATGGTTGAAGTGCCCTTCATCACGATAGATTTTCTCACTAAAAATAATCATTATCTTGTTGATTTTAAAAGATTTAAATTTCCGATATCGTCAATTCTCGGCCATATCAAATGCGAAACTCGTTACCTGTTTAGCAAAAAATAAGCGTTCTATGTTTATGTATGTATGCAAGAGAGTGAGGACTACCTAGCATAAAGCAACATGGAAGCCACAACTCTGTAATTCCGTAATCTCCATCTGAAGTTTTCAGACAAAATAGACAAAAATGTTAAGAATTCCAATATAAGTAAAACAAAATTATCTAAAAATTAGATAGTGCTAAACATGGTCAGCGATCATAGTGTCTTACTTACTTTCAGATCCGAAATAACACCACATCTGAAGTGAACTTCGGCAAACAGGTCAAATGCGCAACACTAACTTTTCAAGCAAATTAACGAAAAAAACTCCTGCATTAAAAGACGCCTTCGCATTTCCTAAGTTTTCGCCAATGAATATTTTATTGCTCCAGAAATGCTCAAAATTTATAACGACCATGGTAACGACAGCATTAACTTGGTCTAGCCAAACACATGGTTCAATCACACCTTTATCTACACTACATCCGCGAACTACATGCTGGGATGAAAGAGAGAATTACCCGGCCAATAACAGCGACTAGCTTAGAAGAAATCACGACCGCGACATTTTCTGCAATAAAGCTACATTTTCAGATTGTGTACAAGAAAATCTTCAAATTGTATACACACAAAGGCAATACTAGACCATAATTGCAATTATAATACCTTATTAAGGCAAAATATCTTTCCACATCGATGGTCTTGCAAAACTAATAACATGTGAAAGTTCTAGGTTGACGCTCTGTGAGGTACGTCAGAATATGCTTCAAGATGTAAAGTATATGCTCCCAATCTAGGCAGAGTAAAAGGAATATAAAGTACAGTTGATCTAAGTGATTATGGATGCAATGCCATACCTCAACGAAACAATTCAGCTCGAAACAAAAGTGTGGTAACTACCCCATGTCTTCAAGCGGAAATAACTGACAATTTTCCTGTAACAGCAGATGAAATGGGAAAATTCACTACAAATAATGCTGCAACAAGAAAGAAAAATAAAAAAATTAAAAGGCATATACTAGGCATACACACAAAATACAACTTCTAACAGGGAGAATCTCCCAAATAGGATGATTGGCAAATACCAACTATATGACCCTAAAAAAACAATCTCAATAAGTTGTGAAAGGTTCAACGAGTCCAAAGAAAGAAAAAGATTAAATCGATGTGCCCTCTTCTCTTTGAATGAATATTTAAAACATGAAAAATTAGTCATATTGACAACCTAGGTTACAATGAAAAAAAAAACTTAATTTTCAAACCCCAATAGAGCACACATATTACAGTCTTGAATGAAGAGCAATCGGTACAATCCCTGACCACATAAACTAAAAGGCAGTTACTACAATAGTTACAATCTCTGATCACATAAAACTAAAACTGTCAAAAGGCAGATACATTGAAACACTCATTTAGTTTATATACTTATTAGGCAACTTAATATCCAATGTATAGTAATCAATAAATGTAATCTAGAAATGGCCCCTTTTCTCCTAAAAACACGACATATCACAAGATGTTTGTAAAAAAAAATTCTTGTCAAGGAATGTATCAAAAAGTAAATAAACGTTGCATCGAACTCACAACATATTACTTTTCCATGAAATGTGGACTTTAGATAACAAAAATACACATAGCTTATATAATCACAACTTGGAATGCAAGCACATGCTGTAAAAATGGAGAAGGAGAAGCTATAACTGTCAGACGGCAAAGACAAGTAAGCAGAAATAATTGCCAATGAAACAACAAACATCACCCCGTGCATTATAAAAGGATGCAATTCGCATCCCCCGATGCATGTAAATCAGAACGAAAGCAATTTGAGAAACTGCTTTAAATGGCTAAAATTCGAACCCTGGAAAATATTTGGAGATATGAGTGCAAGACACACCATGTAGGCAGACACTTTCTGCTACAAAAAACCAAACTTTATCCAGCCCAACGCCTCTGATAGCAACTTCGTACAAGACATTCTCCTACTAGATTATAACTAGATAAAAACACCTATCTTCGAAGTGGCAAACTTGTTAATTGACACTCATAACACTTTCTGAATTGATACTGCCAAAAATTAACAATTTATACAAATATACTTGCCAGTACCACCAACTAGTCAGAATGGAGAAGAATAAAAACTGCTCTGACACAGAATGTTGGCTATATAAAATCTTTTCGAGTTCTACATCCTTACCTGGAACAACACCATTACATTTACATGAAAAACAATTTGCTGCACTCTATTGGTGAGCAAAATAGAAAATGTTTGCCAGCTTACAGGACAGTAAAACAAAATAAACAAATTTAGAGAATGCGAGAAACGGACAACTATTTTATAATCTCGACAAATGATGAAGAACCGACAAGTAAGACTTGAATAGCAACTGCAAGTAACATCAACAGTTGTGCTACCAAATTCTACATTCAGTCCATTCAATTCTCCATGTGGCGGCGATTGGAGCAATCAGGAGCTTTTAATAAAGTAGAGTTAAAGAAATGATTGTTTTACCTATTTCAACAAAGAGTTTGTCTTCAATGGAAACTCTCAAATTTTTTAATGGAGGAAATTAATTTAGAATCTTTTTATATATAGAAATTCGGTACTTTAATAGCTAGAATGAGGTGTTTTTGTCATATCTGAAAAGTCCGAGCTTAACGTCTTTTGTCAACATGGCTGCCAACATCAGTCAAGCTTCTAGGGTGCTTTATAGAAATCCACAAATTGTGATGCAATCTGTTTGAGATAAATAAAAAGTTTGTGATAATATCATTACGCCAACTGGACTGTTGTTATTGTCCTAAAAAGTGTTGTTACTGACTCAAGTGTTCTTACTAAGTTAGTGAATAAAGTTTATTGATTGTCTCTCTATACCTTATGCATAGAGTTTTTGCAGATTGACTTTAGGCCACAAAGTTTGGAGGCGATGGATATCTGTAATACTCATTGCTTGTGGTAGTGTACATTGACACTTAGTGTGCTCTTGATTATTATTCTTGTTCTGATCGACTTGTCTACTGTCTAAATGTGAATGACTAAATCACTGTGGTTATTGAAAACAGCAGCGTATAAAGATTATACTATTGTGCTGCATTTTGCTATGAATGCTGTGTGGCGCTAATGGTGTGTAGCGGTGATTTATGGAAAAATTCGATAATCCTAGATACTCTCAATACCTAGTTTACCGACTATACACTAGCTTATTGTGATAAACTGATAAAATTTCTACCATACCATGGTACAGCGAACCCAAGATCTACTATGTCTGCTCAAACACCCTCAAAACTGCCGGGAAATCGGACTTCGTTGTCATTAGATGAGAAGTTGACTGCACTATTTCAACACGTGTCTGGGTTGGCTGAAGCGCAAGTGGTTTCTTCTCAAGCTATAGCTTCTAAACTTGATAATGTTGAGAAGCAGATGGAAAGTTTACGTGAATCCCAGAAGATGATGGGGAAAAACTAGCAGCTATTGGAAAGATCACAAATCAACAGTCATCGATCATTGCTGACCTGTCTGCTAAAGTCAACATAGTAAAAGAAGATGCTGCTATTGAAGCCCAAGTTCTACGTAGAGACCTAAATCAGCTGAAACAGACGGTTGATGTTGTTGTTGCCGGACTATCTTCTTCTTCGTCTCCTTTGGCGCCTGAACCTGCGGTAGCCTCATCGTCGGAGCTGGTGGTTTCTAGGGTACCTGAGCCTATGGCTACAAATCTAAATCCTACGGCTATTACTGAGACCATATTAAGCAAGCTTGACATTGGGCGATTGAAAGATGATGTTTTGAGTGTTCGTGAATTGCGAATACGTCCAAATGCTACAAATTCAGGCCGAAATAAAAATCCCAGTTCTCACTCATACGTGGTTGTGTTCAAGTCTTTGGCAGTTCGTGATTATGTCATTGAGGCAAAGCGTAAGGTACGCAACCTGTTAGTTAGGGATACTTTCCCGCAAATAGTTGGTGAGCAAACGCATGGTCAGCTCTTCTTAAATGAATTTTTAAACTCAGAGTGACACAAGCTGCTGATTGCTACTAAAGATAAGGCTAACGACTTAAGCTATAGGTACGTATGGGTCAGAAAGGGTGAAATATTTGTAAAACGTGGAGTTTCTGGGGAAAAAGTATATATCCGAGCCATATCTGATTTAGATAAATTAAAGTGACTTGAAAATAACTTAAGAAGATTTTTAAAGTATCTTTGTAACTCTGCGTGTTTTAAGTCTGAATGTTCATAGTTATTCTGGCCACATTGTCCAAGTTTTGGAACTGATTGCTGAGATCGAGCCTCATATTATTGTACTTGTTGAAACTTTGCTACAGCCGCATCATGGAGACACAGTATTTGATTTTGATGATTATTTTGGGATTCGTAGAGATAGAACTGTTAAACATCCTGAATCTGGTCGTCTTATACAGGGTGGTGGTGTAGCTTGTCTTATACATAAATCGTTTAAAGCTAAGATTCTGCTGAGTTCAGTGTCAGATTGTTTAAATGAGCCTGAATTTCTAATACTTGATGTCTCACTGCCATCTGGTGATCACTTACTCTTATCATACATATATGGAAGACCTACTGGCCTGCTTCTTGATAAATTCTTTGAATATCACAACATTTAGCTTCAAATTACAACAAAAGTATCATTGCTGATAACTTAAATTATAATTTATTGGAAAAAAGTCCTATATCCAACCATCTTAGTGCCTTCGTTACTGAGTCGTCATTATATTGTGTACGGTTTGGGGCTACTCATCACACTCCAAATAGGCGTTCATAGCTAGATGTCATACTATTGGATAACCAAGATGAATTTGGAAACTTCTCGAAATCAGATACTTCTTTCATTGATGGTCATGATTTCTTGGTATGTGATTAAATTCTTATAAAACCTAGAAGTACTCAAAAGGTAGTCACATTTCGCAAGATGTGATCATGTCAAATTGGATAGAACTATCTCAAATTTGTTGGTAGATGATCTAGTTGATCATATTTCCTCAGGCCCAGTCGAATTATTTGAGTCCTTCCCACGAGTGATTCAGATGGCGCTTGATGAACATGCTCACTTCAGCACACGTCGAGTCTCAAACGCGAAAAAACCTTGGTTTACGAAGGAGTTACGAGCGAAGTGTGGTGATCGTTATTGATTGTATAAAAAAGAGCACAGAACTCGCGATTCTCGTCTCCTAGCTCGTTATTAACAATGCAGAAAGGAGTTGCAAATTGAATTCAGACAAGCTTGTAAGTCTTATTTGAAAAAGTCTCTTGAAAATCTCCCGGTTGGTGCAGCTGTCTGGAGTAAGCTTCGACATCTTGGATTCGTTAAAGTAAATCCAGCTATTAATTCTTTAATCCGATTGAGCTAAATGTACACTTTGCTGGTATTGTCAGAAAGCATGCTATGTGTAGTGAGGAGTTTTTAATTCGTTTGCCACAACTTTATGATAGAAAAGTGAGTTGCTACTTTGATTGGAAGATGGTTGATTTTGAGGAGGTCTTAGCTACCATGCGTCTTACACTTGCGATGGTCTACACTGTCTTACACTGATGGTCTAAATCTTGTTTGGCTGAAGTATCACCTTCCTACCGTTAGCTTGTTGCTGATGACTATCTTCAATATATCTTTGAGTTAGGAGTTTTCCCCGATAATTGGAAACAAGTCTTCATCATTCCATTAAACAAAGTTGCGTCACCTACTTCTCGGTCTGACACCAGAACAATTGCAAACTTGTCGCACTTGGCGAAGGTATTTGAGAAGCTGGCTGCTGCGCAAATTGTGCACTAACTCGAAGAAAATCAATAGTACTCATACAGCTTTACTGAAGCTGTCGAATGACATCAACCCAGCCATGGATAAGTGTGAACTAACGTTGCTAGTGTTATTTGAGTTAACAAAGGTATTTAATTTTGTTAATTCTATGGTGATTTTACGGAGACTTTATAAGCTTGGCTTCTCTATGAGAGTTATTGTGTGGTTTTTTTCTTATTTGTCAAATAGATCTCAATCAGTTATTGGTAAACTTGTAAACCCAGTTGAGTTCTTGAAAACGACCTCTGGTGTTCCTCAGGGCTCTGTTCTAGGTCCTATATGTTTCTTAATTGTCATGAACTCTGTCGTTGAGAAGCTGGCGTGTAGTGAACATGGGCTATTTGCAGGTGATAAGCATATTTACCTTCATTTTCAACCATACCAGCTAGCTGAAGCTGTCAGGATGGTATCTCTGGATGCGCAGGCTGTTGCTACTTGGGCTAATGATAATGGTCTGGTACTGAATTTGAGTAAGACTAAAGTCATGTTAATTGGGTCACAAAATAAATTGACAGCGCTTGAAAGAGAGTCTCTCCTGCAAGTTATTGTTGATGGTGTTGCACTACCTTTTGTTGAGTCGACCAAATGTCTTGGATTGTATATTTCAAATAATCTCTCGTGGTTTATATTTGATCTAAGGCGAGAGGAGCATATAACTGCTTTTAGGCACCATCTTCATTGGTTCTCGATTAAAGAGCGTAGAATGTATGCGCTGGCCTGCTGTTTCAAAAAACTACTTGCCACAGGGAAACGTGTGTACTTGCGTAAATTATTTGTTGACAAAGCGATGCGTTCTCAAAGGCTTCTGGATAGAAGAAATAGCATTAATTTTGAGATATCTTACTTCAATTCAGCTTGTTATAAACATTCTTTTGTTGTTGAGGCTATTCTTCTTTGGGATAGTCTACCAAATGAAATCTTGGAAATCGATAGTTTAGAACTGTTTAAAATCAGATTATTCAATTATTATTTTACTCAAGATAACTAACTACCTAATAATTACCTGATATGTTTTATACATTAAAACTTAAATGGTGCCTTTTATATATTATATTTGTCGCTGTAAGGGTTGTTTATTACATTGTAAGTTAAATTTTAAGTTAGATCATACGTTTTTTATTTTCTTTTTTACTAATCTGTATTATTTTGTACCTTGCCAATTGGCCTGTGCCTTTGCATAATAAATAAAGCAATCAATTAATCAATTATTTGATTCAGTTTGTCTTCCAGTCTTTAAGTTGAATATTTAATCTAATTTAGCTTATTGTACGATAATTCGCATTTTGTTTCGCACTTACTAAATTTTTTGTTTCTTTGATGTTTTTATTATAGGCTTTGATGTTTTTATTATAGGCTTTGATGTTTTTATTTTATTATAGGCTTCTTTGATGTTTTTTTGACTGCCGAGGATTTTGTCAATTACTTCCATATGATTTGGGACGGCTCTAAGTAATTTATGCACGAGGGTCATATCTAGATATCTCATGGCTTCGAGTTTTTCAGGAACAGTGGAATGAAACATATTTATATCAATATTATCAGCGCGATCGATAGTTGCTTTCTGCTTTCAATTCCAAAACAATTAAGTAGGAAAATAGGAATTTCTGCAGAGTTATCTACCAGGATATGATATTTGTCGAAAAAAAAAGTTTTTATTTCGTTAGGTTCGGGTAGAACGATACAAATTTTACTGAATTCTACAAGAACTTCGAGCATTATTAGGGACAGATGGTCTATGGTTATGTCGATGTTGAAGTTGCGTATATTGCCTGTCCTGTATATAGTTCTATTTTTAAATGATTCTGATCAATACCTACATATGAATTCAAAACTTATTTTATATAAATCGAATATATCTTTGATTTTGCGTGAATTTCCGGACAAAATGAATTTATTTTTGGGTCAAAATGGGATATTCAGCAATTTTCTTATTAGGTTTGTCCGATTCATGTATCGCAAATCAATTCATTTCAGTAGCCTGGGTTGTTCGGTTTGAATGCGGGTTTTGCCAAGTTTTATAGGACGCCCAATAGTTGCGCCTTGCGTCCTGCATCCATTTTTCCTTCTCGCATGTTGTTTTCCATGCATAATGTGAGTTTGTCTTTGTGTGGCATTTCGGGTGTGTCATTTACGGCCCAGATACAATACTGCGTGACGGCGATGCGAGAACGCGATCCGATTCTCGCAAGCCGTCGCGCAACGCTTTCAATTTACAATTCAATTTTCAATTCACGCGACGCGAGGAAGAATAATATTCATATGACAAATGTCAAATTGGTCACGTTTCAAATGAAATTTGATCAAAATTGTTTTTGATTTTTTAAAAATTTGAATTTGAAATTTTCTTTCGTTTGGCAAATAATAGCCTCAACGAGGATGCACGAAATTTTCATTCAAAATTCATTCCGAATAACCCTCGTACTTAAAACGTAATAAAGGCGTTTGAATTTCAAATTTCATTTACGCGCCATAGAGCATCTGACAAACGTCACCTACCTCGTTGCGAGGAATTTTCGTTTTTCCGAATATTTCCCGCCTCGAATCGACGCATCGCATCGATGTCGTATACAAATGCATGTTACGACAACTGCTTGACATTTTCTGCGAAACTCTCGTCGCATCGCCGTCTCGAAGTATTGTATTTCGGCCTTTGAGGAGTTGAAGATCGGTACGCAGTAGAGGAGTGCGTAAACGATTTGATTTTCTGGTGCACTATCATGCAATTCACAAGTGCACTATTCTCCCGTTCCAGTTTTTTTTGCAGTTTCTCTTTTTGCTGATTTTTAACGGGTTTTCCTTTGCGCATATTATCCACGTGATTGCGTTTTCGCTGCTTAAAATAATAACTAGGCATTCGTTTTCGTTAGATGCTGCCCGTATAGGTAGGATCCTAGCAATTGCGCGAAAATCAGATATGTTGAATGACCAATTATTCTATTATTTTATTAAGTTGCGAACGCTAAAATTATGCATCTTAGATTCTAGCAACTTTGCTCTTATTTAATTTTCAGTTGCTAGCTTATCATCCAAGCGTGGTAATGATATATCCGACAAAATAAACTTTGGGTATCATTGCTAAATAAAATTAAACAAAACGGACATATGGGAAGATTTCATTCTAAGCGCTTCCACTGTGTCATATTGAAGCTTGCTAGATTGGGATAGTGCTCGGTGCGTAGCTTGCAAATAGAATTAAAGTCGTCCGGAAACATTGCAGACTGTTGCAATAAGGTTGCATTTCGTATTGGAAAATAACTTATTTCGACATTCGATGTTATCGAATTGAAGAATTTAAATAAACCTCAAATGCAACTACAGATACCATAGTTTTCTAGCATTTAATTTTACATAAAAATCTAATTAATTTTAAGGGGGCTGTCTCATTTGCGAAACTGAAATAAAATAGTCCATGGAGAAAAACACATTGCTTTGCGTTATATTTTTAATTAATGTCTATTGTAACCTTATAAATCATTTCAAATCATCTAAATTGAGTTTTCTAGCTGCCTTACTCTTTTCAGTAGATAGGTGAGTTTATCGGCTGTGGCTTCTAATTCATTCCACTCATACCAAGGCACCTGTGAGTGGGAAATGTATAAAATGAGCAGGTTTTTCAAAAGCTACTTATTCACCAGTATCGAACGGTACCCCAACAGGTCCAATTGGTGTAATTTCATCGCCAGGAGTCCAGTTGGTCTACTAGATTTTCTAATGAAATTATTCCAGCTACCTATGACAATTGCAATCCTAGTGAACGATTTTTTGTCCAAGTCGATAGATATTGAAGGTACGTCAAGATTTGTGTAAGATTCACTGCAATATATTTGATCATGTTTTGTGGTTACATCCGGTATAATTATATCTGGTCGTTCAAAATGTGGTAGTACATGCTTCATTATACTTCCATCCCACATCTTTCGGCACTCGTCATTTACTTCAACGAGAATTCGATCGGTAACTGCCAGTTTAAGCCGTCCGTTTTTACCAGGTATATTACGACAAAAAGTTTTGCTAAGACTAATCCTTTGTGTTTCAGATAAATAATTTCCATTGTAAGTTCCTTTCAAATTAATTCTCACAAACGAATCCAAGCACAACGCTTCCCTACCTAAAGTATACTTCCTACATATGTGCTGAATGAATTTTTCATCCAGGGACGCACTAAGCAAATCTTGGTTGTAATGATTACAGAGGGTTTGATAGTGAAGGCACGCTTGGAAACACTTTGGGTGTCTAATAATTTCATCTATACGATTTGGCAAACTTGAAAGAATTTTTTCGCAGAGTTTTTGTTCAATTCTCGATTCAAATTCAACATTGAAAAGTCCCATTACATGAGATATACGTTCTAGGTCCTTCAACCGAGCATTATCTATATCTTTATAGAAACGGTGCAGCACCAGTTCAATACAATGGCTATGGAATATTTGCAAATCACAACCTATTAGAGCGACGTGAAGGCATGCTACTAAAGATAATTTATTTACATAAGGACAAATATTTTCGAGGAATCCATACACTGCGTCTGCTTGGGATAGTTTGCTTGAATACCGTAAGGCCTTGATACAATTCACCAAAGAAATATTGTCAGCATTGTCTAAATTATCAATGACACATTTATAAACTTTGTAGATCAGCCTCTCGCAACGCAGTTTAGATTTTGTTTTGAAAAAAAATGCACATACAATACCCACTTCTTGAATGTTAAGTCTTTCGCAGACACGATTGAAATACAATTCTATTTCGACCAATTGCTGAACAGGCTTACGGAGCAAGTTGCATGTAAATGTATACTCAATAAACTGCGGTAGACTCAATCGACGTATTTTATTACCAAGCTTTTTAACACCCTCAGACACAAAATCACTGTATTTCGACAAATTAAGCTGGTACCAAAATTCAGACGTTGTTAATATTTGATCGGTACTGTATGTCTTTAATCGTGACAAACACAAATCATCCAGAGGCTTCCACATATCATAAAAGTTCCGACCTTTAATCCTAGGTATATTAGGCAAAAACTTCAAGCAATTAAGGCATCGCCGTACCTGCACGTCTGAAAACAGGTCACATGTTATCATGAATATGTCAACAAATTTGTCGAATCTTTGGTCTGTAACTGAAACACCAGTTTTCAGACAATATGCAACTATTATTTCTAGCCCCTTTAAGAGTCCTTCGGCCGTCTTCGGAGGGCTTTCACAGAGCCCAAAAATGTGTTTCTCTGGCGAAACTTCATCTATCCAAACGAACATGTTTGTAGTGGTAACTGAGTATCGCCATGGCCTGTAAAAGATTCGATGCGAATGAGCATTCTCCTTGTCGAAAAACAATTTTCCCCCACAAGATCCTGACGTATGAAAATACTTCACCGGTTTTGAAGATCCATAAATTCGAGTGCACAACTGAGACCTAGCGTTCACTGTAATTAACAATGTATATAGCTTATGAGGCAAACGCTGGCACATTGAAAACAAACATGACATCATATCGTGTCAATTCGATTTCAAAATACGCCACCAAATACCTGCAAACCGTGGCCATAAGTAATAATAGGCCTGGAAGTCTCTGCTCGCACATATACACGGCTGAAGTAGGCCGACTAATAACGAAAATTGGATAATGTCGGGAGGATGTTAAGATATTATCGGGATATCGGCCCCGCACGAGGCTGTACGTAATTAAAGGCGAAATATCCCCCACTATTGATTGTAGTAGCGGCCAACTCGTGTTCCTCTTAAGGCAAAGTTGAAGAGCCCAAATATTATATTACCAGAATATTCGATTTTCAGCATTCCCCGTGTTTGAGAGGGAAGCATTAACGTAAAGCAATATACATGCGTTCTCTTTACATAAAAATATCTTTATTTACAAAATGAAATCAATCTAAGAGTGGTTGTAGTGGAATAGAAGTGCACAAATGTTTTATTTTCGGAAATTAGAAAGAAGTATAAAGAATCGCACTATTAAATAATGAAATTCCTACGAAAAAGACTGAATAGTCGCCACCTTATGTCTACAATACAGAAAAAGAAGGGTGCTCACAGAAGTGATTCATTCTTAAAATCGAAAATAAATATTACATGTACTTCAAATGCTTTATTTTCGATGGTGCTGGTGGCCTTTGTATGTTGTCACGTTTTATGTTCTTAAAAACCGTCTAAATAATTTGGCAATATTAAAGATGATGATGGTTGCATGTTGCTTCGAATAACTATATATATATATTTTTTTTTTAATTCACACTGGAAAGATACCAGTTTAAGATTGGCCCGGGATGCTATGGCACTGGCCAGCGTTGTCGATCCTGTGGCTTAGTTATAGATTGATTGTGTGGATATGAGTGATATGTCGTTGGGTGTTATATGTTGTGATTAATTATTTTCCATCCATCAACCTCAAATTTTAGAACTGTCAAAACTTAGTAATGAGGAGAAACTTGAAAGAGTGAAAGAGTAAAAGAGAAAGAAAGCAATTGTATTGTAGAATGGTAGAAATTGGCATTCGAATTGTAAAAGAAAGTGTCTGTGAAAATCCGCCAACATCAAGAAAGATATTGCAACTGCAAGAAAGGTTACGCCGTTCCCGAACTGTCGAGAACAGGCTATTCGCTTTTGATTATCCAAAACTGTGAAATAAAGAAACGTCTGCAAAATACAAAACTGACTTATTTGATAAACTATTTGGCATTATAGAATATCAGGTTATGGGCCCAGTTCATGCCCAAAAGTCAGACACGCCAAATTAAAAAGAAAAGTCAAGTCAGTCTGGAAAATTGCCATTGTCAAGTCGCAGTGAGCAGCCAACGTAAAAACCAAAGTCAGAGCAGTCGCAGTGAGCAGAACCAGCCTAGTCAAGTCGCAGTAAGTGCCAGCAAAGTCGTTCAGCCAAACCGAATACAACTCAGCCAGTTCAGCCGTGTGTCCAGCCAAGTGGTCGTCATCGGAGCACCAAGTTGTGAGCAGTATCAACATAACCTCGAAACGTCAAAGCGCAAGTAAAATTGAGTCAATGAAGATAAACTGCGACAAACAAACAGACATTGTAAAATCTTGCGAAAACAATTTTGTAAAGTAACTTTTGAGGTTACGTTGTCAAAATTTTGATTTGATTTGAAATGGAGTCATCAACAAAGTCGAATATTGAGATGTTGTCAGAAGATCAAGACGGTGAAGTAGATTTCGAAGCTTGGCAATTTAAAATTGATTTAACATTAAAATCAAAGAAAATCTATGAGTATATAACTGGCGCGAAACCAAAACCTGCGGGCAATAATGATGAAAAGGATGTAATTGAATGGGTTGAAAAAGATATTGAGGCACAAACCGTCATTGGCATAAATGTTAGTAAAGCTATTTCGAAAAAGATTTTGAGTTGTACAAAGGCACTTGAAATGTATGAAAAATTGCAAAACTTGTAAGGTAAAAAGTCAGACTATGAAATCGAAGGTCTGCAACGAAAATTTTTCAGCTACACATTTGACAACTCCAAATCAGCTGTTGCAAATTGCAACGACATTCTACAACTCGCCGAGGATTTAACCTCTCTGCATGGAAACAACTATGAACAATGGGCAATGACTCGTATGCTATCAATTCTCCCACCTCATCTGTACCATTTTCGCACATCTTGGGACAACGTAACAGGAAATCAACGAACCATACCCAACCTCCTGGAGAAGCTGAGACTTGAAGAAGACAGAATCAAGGCACAAGAAGGATCAAGTGAGTCGACATCAAATAATGCCTTGGTGATGCAGCAACGAAAGAAAACGAAACAGCACAACAACCAGAAGCCAGTCAAACCAAGTGGGGGCGCTGCAATCACTTGTTTTAAATGTGGACTGAAAGGGCACATGAAAAAACAATGCAGAGAAAAACCGTGTGCAAAGTATTTAGCCTACTGCAAAGAAAACTATCCTTGTCATGTTTGCGGTCAAAAAGGACACTTTGCCAGAGATTGTCTGAAGAGAAATGATGACAGATCGGATAACGAGAGATCAGACAAAGATGATAGAAGATACGGAGGTCGGTCAGGAAAACTTTATGTCGCCATTGGATTGTCAAGTGCCGAGGTGAAAAACCAAAAACAAGGAGCAAATAAAAACTGGTACCAGGACAGTGGAGCCACACAACATATGACTTCGCACAAAAGGTGGTTTGTCGAAATGAGAGAACTGGAGCAGCCAATCACAGTGTCGATGAAAGTCTCTCGTCAACTCAAGGCCACATCAGTGGGAGACATCGAACTGGAAGTCTACAATGGTGTTGAATGGAAATTGGCTACACTTGAAGATGTACTTTATGTACCTGGCTTGAATTTCAACTTGCTTTTTCTCAGTCAAATCATGGATCGAGGTCATACTGAAGAGTGCAACAAGGATGTGTCGGTCATCAAGGCGAAGGAAAGTCAAGCGGTTCTGTCAATGGCGCAACGTGAAGGAAACCTGTACAAGGTGATGTTTCGTCAACCAACTCAGAATACCAGTCTGATTGCAACTTCAATTGTCACCTGGCATGAGAGGTTTGCACATCAAAACCTGAAGTACGTAAGGGTTATTCTGAACAGAAACAACATCAAATTTATAGACGACTGGGCGAACCGAGTCTGTGATGGATGTGTTTTGGGAAAGCAACAACGACTCTCTCACCCTGGAAATGAAAAAGTAGCTGACCAACCATTGGATTTGATTCATGTAGATCTTGGAGAAATGAACGAAAGGTCGATTGGAGGGGCGAAGTACTTTCTGATGTTCAAGGATGACGCACTCGCACTTTCGAACCGTCTACTATCTGAAGTCCAAGGATCAAGCAGCAGACAAATTGAGGATATATTTGAAGGAAGTTAAGAACCAGTATGGCAGAAATGTGAAGGTTTTGATATCTGATCATGGCAAAGAAATTGACAATTCAACCACTCGCAAAATTCTGGAGGAGCTGGGAGTCAGGCATACATTCTCGAATGTTCACACTCCAGAACAAAATGGCAGAATCGAAAGGGAGATGAGAACAATTGTGGAATCTGCAAGGTCAGCTATGCATGCGAGGAACTTGAAAGACATCTTATGGGCAGAAGCTGTAAACTATGCAGTGTTTACAATCAACCAAACAGGGACAAGTACAGTCGCCGGGAAAAGCCCAGCTGATCTGTGGTACGATCGTCGCATTGACATCAACAAAATGCGAATCCTCGGATGTGACTGTTGGGTCCTGAACACGAGTCAGACTAGAAAGAAGTTGGACAGGAAGTCAAGAAAAGGAATCTTCGTTGGATATGATCTACAATCCTCAAGTTATCGAGTCTACATACCTGGAGAAAGAGAAGTCATCTGTTCGGACAATGTCACCATCAGCGAAGGGGGGTATCAGTCCGGAGGAAAGCCAGTGAAGTCAGCAAACACCCAATCGTCAGAGACAGATCAAAACAGTGGACAAGTGAATGAAGAAATGAGTGGAGAGACGGATGAAACTGGAACGACACAAGAACCGGCCGAAACAAACTTCGAAGGTGAGATAACTGAAGACGAAGATGAAGGAACACCAAGGCAGGAAGATGAGAATGCACAAGACCAAAGAAGAGAAGGACTGCGAGATCGTAGTAAAATATTGAAGCCAGGAAGACTGAAGGATTTCGTTCTCGATTTCTACAACAGAAACGCCAACGTGGCCATGATAGGGGAAGTAGAAGATATACCTGTGTCTGAAGCCCTGAAGGATGAAAGATGGAAGCGTGCAATGCAGGAAGAGTTTGATTCACTAATGCAAATGAAAACGTGGAGACTTGTAAAATGCCCTGAAGGCGTCAAACCGTTGACTTGTAGATGGGTATTACGTGAAAATGCCGATGGAAGATTGAAAGCACGTCTGGCAGCAAGAGGTTTTGAACAGGAAGAAGGAATCAACTACACTGAAACATTCAGTCAAGTCGCTCATCATGCCTCGATTCGTTTGATGCTAAGTCATTCAGCCACCGAGAAGATGATGCTCGTAGCTTTTGATGTCAAGACAGCCTTCTTGCATGGGAACCTGGAGAAGGTAATCTATATGCGACAACCGGAAGAGTTTGATGATGGCACCAACCACGTCTTCGAACTTGAGAAAAGTCTCTATGGACTGAAGCAAGCACCAAGAAATTGGCACGACACAGTTTCAACATTTTTTGAGAAGGAAGTTGGACTTGTAAGCAGTGATGACGATCCTTGTCTATTCTACAACAGAGACAAGTCGATTATGATGACCTTATTCGTGGATGACGGACTCATTGCAGGTCGTGATGAAGCTGAAATCTATCAGATGTTGGACATCATAAACAAGAAGTTCGACATCAGTTTCAACAAGAAGGCTCAAGAAAAGTTTGCATATCTTGGAATGGAAATTCAAGTTGGAAAAGAAGGTATCTTTGTCGGCCAAGCAAAGTACACAAACAAGATCATCAAACGGTTCAAGTCAGACAGTTGCAACCCCAGCTCCACTCCCATGGAGAAAGGAATGATGACAGATGAAGGAGACAAACAGAATGATCAACCTATATCACCAAACAGCTTGCGGATATGTTCACAAAACCATTGCCAAGAAAACTGTTTGAATGTCAGCGTTGTAAAATAATTAAGGAGGCGTGTTGGGATTAATTATTTTCCATCCATCAACCTCAAATTTTAGAACTGTCAAAACTTAGTAATGAGGAGAAACTTTAAAGAATGAAAGAGTAAAAGAGAAAGAAAGCAATTGTATTGTAGAATGGTAGAAATTGGCGTTCGAATTGTAAAAGAAAGTGTCTGTGAAAATCCGCCAACATCAAGAAAGATATTGCAACTGCAAGAAAGGTTACGCCGTTCCCGAACTGTCGAGAACAGGCTATTCGCTTTTGATTATCCAAAACTGTGAAATAAAGAAACGTCTGCAAAATACAAAACTGACTTATTTGATAAACTTTTTGGCATTATAGAATAACATTATATGTTAGGGTTCGCTTCTGCTAAGAACGCTCCAAAGCTGTCAAGCAAGTTGCTGTCGTTTTTGAGGATTAGGTCTTTAATATTATTGTAATTAAGAAAAAGATTGTGATTTGCCCTGATCCTTTCGTATTTAATGCAGTGAAACAATTGGTGATCTATTGTGTCAGTTTTGTTGCATGTATGCATAGATCGGTAGAGCTTTTTTTAATTTGAAAGAGACGAAGTTTATTGTAGGCTCTGTTTGTGAGGATTCTGTTGATGGTTTTGATATGTTTGGGGTGATATTGCTTTTGTGAAACCATGGTTTTCCTTTGTTGTTGACATGGTGTGCCTCTTTCCATATGCAGGGTGCGTAGTTGGTGGTTTGAGCTCTAATTCTGCCCCTCCACTTATCGTCTATATCTTCTTTTATTAAGTTTATTATTTCGTCCAGTTCATATTGTGTGTCCATGACACTATGGCTTAAAACACCTATTTTGGCTTGTTTTTCGGCTGTTTCTAACGGCATGATGCCCGCGTGTCCCGGGATCTAGATGAAATTGAAGATTTTCTCCGGGTAATTTTCAATGAACTTCCATATATCTTGTGTGGTCTTTCTGTATTCTTGATTATCCTTTAGACTTTTGATAGCATTATTGGAATCAGTGAAGACAAAAATCTTATGGTGGTTCTGTATGTTGTTCTTATTTAGGGCCGACAGGATGGCGTGTAGTTCCGCTGCTCTAGTTGTTACGCTCTTGCGGAGGCTAGAATTGTAGGTGATGTTGTTGTTAAGGTTCAGGAATCCTATCCCTCTACCAAAGAGATTTTTGGTTGTATCGGTCACCAGTATCAGGGCATTTTGTTTTATAAGGTTATCTGTATACTTCTTGAAGGTAAGGTTGGGTTTTGTTTGGTTGTGGGTATGGAGGAAAGAGGACGTTGTTGAGAAATGTGTGGTGAACAAGTTAGCTGGTCTTTTAGTCCGGTGAGTTGGGTTGAGCTTTCTCAGGTGGTGATTAAATTTGTGGAGAATGTAATTGTAGCTGCTTTTGTGGACTGGATCCTGTTCAGTCCATGTTGGTCTGAAAGTGTTGTTGACAATTTGTTTACCTAGTTCTTTCGCCGTTAGTAGAGCTGCTCTATCTATAGATTGATGCCATGTTAAAAGCATAGAGGTTGGGTGTGCTAGGGGGTAAACCTAGGCATTGCTTGAGAATTTTTGCTTTGAGCCTGTCCATGGTATTGAATAAGTATGCTGGTGCATGTGCTATTGTAGTTAGTCCGTATTCTATTTTGGGCCTGACTAATGATTTGAAATGAATTAGAGCCAAGGTGGGACTAAACGGATTGGTGGGTCTGTTCAGATATTTTATGATGTTGCCTATGTTGTTAAAGGTTTGGATGTGTTCTTCCTGTGTTCTAAAGGTTAAATTTTTATTTAGATTGATGCCTAGGTATTTTATGCTATTGCTCCATTTGATTTAGGTGTTATTGTGCTTGAGAATTATATCTGTGTTCCTACTATAGTGGAAATTAATGGCTTGTATTTTGTCCGGGTTGAAGGGTAGCTTGAGGTTGTCACTTATTGTGGAGAAGAGATTTCGTTTAAGTTGAAGTAGGTTAATCGTGTGCTTTTAATTAGTTCCCTCAGTTAGAATGAGGGAATCATATCTACAATATGATCAGCATATTGTAGAAGAGTTGTGTTGCTGTCAGAGATATTGTGCAGTTTGGAAGTGTATATATTGAAAAGAAGTGGGCTCAAGACGTCACCTTGTGGCAGACCATTGTAGATTGTCGTGTGTTGTTGGTTGAGGTGGAGTATTCTTTCTTTATATAGATTTATGATCCATGAGGTGTAGGTTTTTGGGATGTTGAGGTCTGAAAGAAGTTATTCAGGATCTGTAGGTCGACTTTCTCATATGCATTTGAAAAATCTATAACACAGGCAATTTTGAAGGGGAAAGTGGATTTGTTTTCAAGTTTTTGTAAAAGGGTGTTAAAGCATGTTGTCGAGGATTTGTTTTTTGTGTAAGCAAAAGTAAGGTAGTGTAGTGTTGGTAGTGTAGATTTGTGTGTATTAGATGTGTTTCAATTCTTTGTTTTATAAGTTTATTTATGATTTTAATGGGAACACTGAGGAGGGATATGGGTCTATAGTTGTTGAAGTTTTCTAGATTTCTATTGGGTTTGGGAACGAGAACGATTCTAATATGCCTTCCAGATGTGGGTATATCACATCTACTAACTGCATCATTAATAGCCTGTAAAACATTATTCGGGTGATGTGTGAGTAAGGCTTTAATTAGATTGTAATTAATGTCATCAAGACCAGGGGTTGTGGATTTACGTTTCTCATTTATAAAATTATTGAGTTCTTCCTGTTCGAAGTCTGGTGGGTGTTCCAGTGGATTGTGTAGCATCATGTTTAAGGTGTTATCAGGGTGGTGCTTGGATTTAATCATGTTGAGGAAGGTTTTGGTCTGGTCCTCATCAAGGTTGTATCGTGAGGGGGGTTCTTTATTATTCCTGATACTGTTGATAAATCTCCAGAAGTTATTTATGTTTCCGCTGCCTCCGATTTGTTCTAGTTTGTCTGTCCAGTTTCTCTGCTTGGCCTCTTTGGATCTTTGCCTCCAGTTTGTTTTTGCCTCGTGGAGAATTGACCAGTTGGCATTTGATTTGAGTCTGTTGTAATTAAGTAGTGCCATTTTTTTTATTTTTCAGAGCCTTGCTAAATCCTTGGACCACCAGTGTTTGGGGGTGTGCTTTTCTTATCGTGTTTGAGTTTAGGTCTATTAGGTGGCTTAGTTTATCGTATATACTATTGAGGTTTGGTGAAAAAGGGGTTTTGTTTATTTCTTGAGCGATGTTCCTATATTTGATTTTCTTGGTGTTTGAAATGGGTGTACTGGGCAAGCAGATTTTAACTGTTATATGATTACTGTTGCTGATGTGTTTCATGTCTTCCATCCAGAGGATACTATTCCTATTCATGTTACTAAGAGTTATATCCGGCGTTGACTGTAAAATTTTGCCGTTTTTGTTTGTTGTTTTATAAGTGTATATGCTAGTGTTCAATGTTTTGAGGTTGTGCTCCGTCATCCAACCTTTCAGAATTCTGCCTTTGGCATTGTTAAGATGATCTCCTCATGCCTTGTTTCTTACGTTTAGATCTCCTCCAATGAGTATGTCTTTAGTGTAGTCTAAGATGTTGGAAAGTTTGTCTAATTCTTCTTTGAAAAATTGGGTATTGATGGCGGGGGGAGCATATAGGGATGCTAAAATTATGTTGTGTTTAAGGTTTAGGGTCTGGATTACTACATTTTCTATACGACTGTTCGTGTGGATCTGTCTAAACTTAATGTCCTTTCTGATTAATATTGCAACTCCTCCTCCTATGTTGTTGTCTCTGGTTTTGAAGATTATATTGTAGTTGGTAAACTTCATATTAATATTGAAATTACTGAGTATTTCTTGTAGGAGTGCGAAGGCTATGTTATTCTTGTATAAGTAGTATTCTAGGTTGTCCTTGTGCTTGTTGATACTTTGGATGTTTAGTTGTAAAATGTTCATGTGTTAGATGATAATGTTGTTGTTACTCTTTCTTGTGTTACTGTTCTCATTTCCAGAGTTGGCGAGGTATTCCTTTAATGTTTTTGCCCATGCTTGAACACTAGTTATGAGTAAGTCCTCGTTTTCCTTGTTGTCTCCGGTATTTCTGTTGATTTCATCTACCATCTTTCCTAGGAGTTTTTCCAATTCAGTGGTTTTGTGTGGGTTACATGTAATGGGTTTACTTGGTATGGTGAGAGCTTCAGTAGAGGGGAAACTATTTTTAACGATGTTTCTTGATGTGTTGGGTTTATTGTTTATGCCAGCGATTTGAGCAAAGGAGCTTTTGAATAGTACCTTTTGCGTGTCCTGTTGGGGGTTTCTGGTATTGTGTCTTTCCGCGTTCGTTAGAATGGGGAAGTTGGCTTCGTTAAGGTCCACTACATCTAAACCCGCAAATTTGTTTCTGTTGATAATAACTCTTGCTTCTCTGTTTGTGATGTTCAGGATAGAGCTAACATCTAACTCTTGTTTATATGCTACCCATTTGGGGCATCTTCGATGTGTTGCCTCGTGCTCCTCGCTCTTACATAATACACACATGATTTTTGTGCATTTATTGTCGCAGTCATCCGCACCACATTTAAGGCAGGTTTTCTTCTTGTTTTTGCAAAACTGCGCCGAGTGACCTAGGAGGCCGCAGTTTGTGCATTGTCTTGGTCTAAATTTAAAATAGCTTACTTTTCAATTCAAATTTCAGAGAGTCCGGGAGGTCAGTTCCTGCGAAGGTTAGCTTGAGTGTTGTGGTTGGGATGAATTTGTTGGGGTCGTTTCTATCTCTGGTATTCAATCTTTGTGCTTGTAGTATCTTTATGTTTTCTAATAGAATTCCCATTCTGTTACAAGGCTTAGCTGAGTTGACGATCTCTTCTGTGTTAATTTCGTGCGGGATGGCTCTGATGACTCCATATCTATATACAAAATTGCCGGGGATAAAGGCCCTGAGGTTGAAATCTTTCAGCTTAGTGTTGTCGACTGCATTGTTTGCTTCTGTAGCAGTTTCAAATATTACCCTGAGTCTATTCAACCCAGCTTGCTTAATATATTTGATACCTTGGATGTTTAAGCTTTTGTTATAGACGAACATCTTCATTGGGGTTAGTCTAACCCTGTCACCATTTATATCCACACTGTCGACAAGGATTGCAAAGGATTTACCTTTCGCATTGGGTTGATATTTATTGACTTTCATGTTTACTAGCGGGGTTTGAGATGGTGTGGCACGTGGTGTGTCTTCAGAGGGGTTTGAGTACAAGGATGTGTTATTATTTGGTACAAAGCTTTTCAACTCTCCCTTGTTTTTTGTCTTTCCGTTGTTTTCAACTAATCTTCTTTTTTTGAGAGTTTTGGTGTTTGGGTCTCCTGGGTCTGGGGGTCTATCCTCAGAGTTTTCTTCCATGTCACAATTCACAGAATGAAATATTAAGGTGCTAGATGTATGCTATATTATGTTCACCAATTGTTCACTTCACTTAAGAAAGTAAAAGGATACTCACTGTTCTTTTCCTTTGTAAAAGTATTCCAGTATGTCAGCCAAAGTCCAAAGATCGTGATTACGCCAGGAACCAAGGTATGGCGTTCGTAGGATTCTGAGAAAAACAATAGATGCTCGGGGAAAACTCCTTGTTCACTTCACTGATCTGAATATGTCCTTCCACTATCACGTTCCATATAGGAATGGCCGAATAACTACATAAAGGATCAGCAAGGTGACAGTCGAAACGTCATGATTGACATTTGGCTGTGCTTAAAAAAAAATATTTAAATTTGGAATTATTTCCGACACTTTGATGTTTTAATCATGCGACAAATAATCACAACCTGCAGGAAGAATTACAATTACCCTTGCATTGTGGGCGAATGCACTGCACAGCATCCGAGGATTTAAACGCAACGGTAAATGGAAATCATTGTGTATAGCGACTGATGCAAAGATTGAGCAAACAAGAACCAAAGCGGCCCGGAAGGAACTCCCAACTAACGTGATGCAGGCGGAAAACGTGTAAAGCAAATCGTCGTGCTTTACAAGTGTCGTACACATAATTAACGATCAGACTAACGATTAAACAGAAAGTCGTTAATCGTTAAACAGAAAGCCCCAGTATCCACTCATAATCATATCATCATCAAGAATATCACCAACGGCAGCCAAAGAACTCAAGTCCTTGAGAGAAAAATTCTAAGGAAATGCCTCTCGAAGTATCGACGACCCTATCGATACTTAAAAAAAATTGTACGAATACTGCGTTGTATGGTAGAAAAAGGTAGAAAAATGGAGACAACAATGACAATAGAGGAATGACAACAAATACCAAACAAAAAGCATGGTTCTCCAATATTTGTAGAGCACGTCAAGGCAACTGTGCTGAAAGATATTCAGACCGATATATCACAGCTTACTGTAATGTATTAGGTTTCCGAATCATGGAGTACGGTACTGGAAGAAAAAAAAGTGATGATATTGAAGTGGTGTATGATAGGAAGTAGACTGATCATTCTTTCGCTTAATATTATTTCCTTAATTTCCCATGACAAGAGACTATTCGTAGCTGACCTGAGCAAACTCTTCCTGCCCGACATCCTTCTTTTGAACGAAACTCTCCTTAAACCTAACCACATATATTATATAATGCACAATAATAAATGCAACATGCTGCCTAGCGATACCAGCAGAGACGGCCAAAAGTTTTAGGGATAATTTAAGCGTAAATCGAATCTCCTTTGAACAATCCAAATGCCCCTAATAAACTATAATTTTACGTTTAATCCCCATCTAATACATTCCGGGTCTGAAATAACTTATGCAAATAATACAAAATCTTCTGAAAATATTTGCAACCTACATCAGTAAGACAGTTTCAAAGCTTTAGATTTAATTATAATAAAGAAAAGGACGCATAACGCAACTTTTATGTTCAACAAAACTTTGCAAGCCCGCATTAAGGCCGAACAACCCAGGCTACTAAATCTATAACCCGCATCAAGTTATTCGATGGACACAACACACCTGGTTTTTAAACGTCGCTAAGAAATCTGGACGGAATTATCGACGCCCATATATAATATATATTTATAAATAAACATTTATTTTCATTTACATTAGGTGTTAATTTTAATCATATATGTAGATAGTGTTTAATTAAATAGCGAAACAAATTATTGAAGATTGCTTGAGCATATAGTTTACATATGACTTAAGGCCGAAATACAATACTGCGAGACCGCGCCGAGAGTCTCGCAGCAAATGTCAAGCGGTTTTCGTAACATGCATTTGTATACGACATCGTACAATGATTGCGATGCGTTGATGGGAGGCGAGAAATATTCGGAAAAGGCTGAAATACAATAAGGCCGAAATACAATACTGCGTGACGGTGATACGTGAGTGCGATGCGATTCTCCCTCGTTGTCACCCAACGCATTCAATTTACAATGCACGCGATACGCGGAACATTAATGTTCATATGACAAATATCAAATTGGTGACGTTTCAAATGAAATTTGCTGGAAATTGTTTTTGATTTTGTGAAAGTTTTAAATTTGGAATGTTCCTTCGTTTAGTAAATAAAAGCCTTAACCAGGATGCACGAAATTTTCATTCAAAATTCATTCATAATAACCAATGTACTTAAAAAGTAATTAAGGCATTTGAATTTCAAATTTCATTTAAGCGCCATATTGCATTTGACAAACGTCACGCACCTAGTTGCGACGAATTTTCGATTTTCCGAATATTTCCCGCCTCGCATCGACGCATCGCAATCATTGTACGATGTCGCATACAAATGCATGTTACGAGAACTGCTTGACATTTGCTGCGAGAATCTCGTCGCGCTCTTGCATCGCCGTCTTGAAGTATTGTATTTCGGCCTATACTGCGAGACGAGAGTCTCGCAGCAAATGTCAAGCAGTTGTCGTAACATGCGTTTGTACACGACATCGTACAATGATTGCGATGCATTAATGCGAGGCGAGAAATATTTGGAAAAACGAAAATTCCACGCAACGAGGTGCGTGACGTTTGTCAGATGCTTTATGGCGCTTAAATGAAATTTGAAATTCAAACGCCTTTATTACCTTTTAAGTACGAGGGATATTCGGAATGAATTTTGAATGCAAATTTCGTGCATCCTTGTTGAGGCTATTATTCGCCAAACGAAGGAAAATTCAAAAATTTTGCAAATCAGAAATAATTTTAATCAACGTTCGCATCGCGTGCATTGTAAATTGAATTGACGACGAGCGAGAATCGCATCGCCGTCACGCAGTATTGTATCTGGGGCCTTAGAGGTTTGAAAAGTTAAAACCTTACTTAGATAGCGAATAGGATACGCCTTAAAAGTAGAGTGATATGTTATTGGAATTAAACATAACCTTTTCGAATTAAATCACTCGTAGTATTCTATTTACTCATTTACAGTTTAGGGTTTTTGCTTTTTTAATTCCAGGTCCCTTATTTTGTCACAAATTCGACTGGTTTGAGTCAATATGTGTCATTTAATTTCCATTGAATGTGTTGGATCAAACGAAAAAGATATCATATGAGCTCCTTTACGTAACGGAAGCTTTGATCGATGCTTTCGATGCTTATAAAGTCATATTCAATATTCGTGTTTATATTTGCATTGGGCCTATACAATGTAACATTGACACCATTTATCCTTCTGTTCAAAAACTGTTCTTGCAATACCCCTTTAACAGCTGATCAAAAAGATCCCAAAGTCTAGGTGCATCGTCTAGGTGCATCTCTAAATTGGGAATAACATATGCTGATTTGGTATATGGCTTTGATTAGATGATCTTTTTTGGTCAACAAATCCAAGTAGAGTACTGGGATCTTTCAAATTTGGCCAGGATACTGCCAATGTTTGGCAATAGATTTTTAATCGTCTATAGTAGTTTCGTTGAGCTTTCTGTCGTTAACGCATAAATAATGTTTTTGTCATCCAAACTGTCGATTTTTCACTACAACGATAATTGGCGAGCCATATCTGCTATTCAATTTTCTTCTTATTCCCCGTTGTTCCAATTCCTACACTTGCTTGTTTACTTCTTCTTCTTCTTCTTTTTAGTACTTTAGAGGTAGGTAGTATAGTCGTGCGTTAACTGGTTCGTCGGTGGTTGTCCTTATCTCGTGTTATCCTATATGTATTAATCAATTGATCACCAACTTTACACATTCAACTTTATACAAAACATATACTTTCCATCCTTTCTAATTCATTTAAATAATTTAAATCAACAGTTCTAGCCTCAGAATTGCGTTCAGAACAATCAAGTCTTGTCTTGTTATCAGTGCTTTAATATGGGATTTTTGCAATGTTATTTAGGAGGATATGTTACTTGTCGAAATCAATATTTTACAATGTTCTATTATATGTTCATACTATCTAACAGTTCGTAAGGCTTATTGATCGAACGACTTTTATAATTATAAAACTTATAATTGAATTCTCGAGATAAACTTGTGACAATTCTTTTTGTAAATTATGTCGTATCGTTGTTCATTGAATGCAACTTCATTTTGATTATTCGGAATAGTTTAAATTTACTAAATTTAGAATAAATCATATTTATCATTGACCCGGTGTTTAGAATCATCAATAATTATGTTAGAAAATTTTCACACTTCGAGCAACTTCTACACTTCTTCCAGAAATGTCCAGAGCTTGAAAGAAATTTGCTGCAAATCCACGTTTTGCATCACTATCATGGAAGAATTTGGAAATGAATCAAGTCAAAGATAATTTTTCTTCCTTTCCTTTTCTCCTTCCTCCATACGTAGCCGTCCGAGAATTGAACTTTATTTTTGCTCCTTAACATTTTCTCTGCTTGAACAGTAAGTTCAAATGTTATGCTTCATTCGTGCCTGAGGAAGAGTGATATGCAACGTGATTTTCGAAATTTGGTCGGAATGTCAATCATTTCCAAGCGATTAGAAACACATGACACTGTTCAATTAGAGGCAAAAAGGTGAATATTATATTCACAAATCACTATACAAAGCTGAAAAATGTTTTGCGTTTAAATTTTATGGTTGAAGAGCATATATTTGCCCCGCCATTGGACATTATTCATCAATAAAATTTCTAACAATTTTACATAAAAGTTCTTTAGCTAATTAAAGTAAACTCACGGACAAAGAAATACCGAACACACATTTTTCTTTATGTAATTATTTTTAATTACAAACATGTGTTGTACTTAAGCAAATGTAAATATGAACTAACGAGGAAAGAAGCCCATGAGTCTCAATTGTATACAAACAAACTCACGATAACAGCTGAAATTGATCAAGAATTCTCACCAGGTTGGCTGGGGCTTCAATACTCCTAGGCATCGAGTAAATAAGCGTCTAGATTTCATCTTGTGAAATAGAGTCCCACTCTCTAACAAGCATAATTTGAAGCTGTTGGAAGTTTGTTGGAGTTAGTGACGTCTAACACGTCTCTTTATCACGCCCCATAAGTGTTCTATGGGATTCATGCCAGGAGAACGTGTTGGCCAATTCATTGTGGTAATCCTGACTTCATCCAAGAATTGGGTGAAAACTCAAACTACATGTGGTCAAGCATTTATTTTCCCTAATAAATGCAGCAAATGGGACCACATTTCAAGTCAAAGATCCATTTTGTATGACAGTTAGTTCGGTACGCGCATGGGCATTGATTCCACCCCATACCAAAACTGATTGTCTTTTGAAAGGCCGTGACTTACGCATGGTACATGGAGCAAAGCGCTCTCTACGCCCTGTTTCATACACGGTCCCAGTGAAAGCCTCCGGTGTAAGGGTGGTCCACTGAAATAGCTGAACAACGAAGGGCGTGTCACAAACTCCGGCGAGAAGCTCAACGAGCGTGAATGGAACTCCGCCAGATGGAAGGATATTCTGGAAGCTCTGGAAAACTCTTTCAAAGTACCAGAATATCTGATGCGGATGATTCGAAATTACCTGAAGGATCGCATCCTGATCCACGACACGGTGCAAGGTTGTCGGAGGATGCTAGTCACATCAAGTGTGGCCCAAGGCTCCATCCTCGGTCCGGACTTGTGGAACGTCTCCTACGACGGACTGCTCAGACTTGAACTGCCGGAAGAGTCGCGACTGATCGGCTATGCAGATGATGTTGCGGCACTAGTGGCTGGGCGCACGGTTGGTCAAGCGCAATTAAGGCTAAATGTACTAATGCACCCGGTCGGGAGCTGGATGACCATGCAAGGGCTTAACCTAGCGTCAGAAGAAACCGAAGTGGTCATCCTGACCAAGAAAGAATCCCCAGAGTAAGAATAGTCCGAGTCGGGGACACATTAGTAGAGTCGAAACTATCAGTCAAGTATCTGGGCTTGCTGATAGACTCTAAGCAGAGTTTCTCGGAACAAATCAAGGCGACAAACAAAGCCGAAGCAGGGGTCTCGGCAATTAGTCGACTAATGGAAAGTCATGGGGGGCTAAGTCCAATCTTAATAATGAAAAAAAGGCATACTTGATCGGCCGGAGGTGTCAAGGTTGGAGGGTTTCCTTCTCTAGCAATCCTCCTCCTCTTTCCCATCCAACTGGAGAAGGAATCCCTGTAACGCGAAGGCGCCAAAAGGCGTAAAATTGGGAGGCCTAGCCCGAAGTAATGTGTCAAACGATTCCAGGCTAGGCGCTCCGGTTGACAGGGAAGGTGTTTAGTCGGTAGTCCAGTAGGTCCACTGGGAGTCCGACACTCAGGGCGTAAATAGCCCTCACCTCCCTACTCAAAAAAAATAAAATTAAAAAATACACCGTACCAGTCACCTGATTGCCACATACCAAACGGGTACTCATCTGTGAAGAGAATAGCCCCCTATTGTTCTAGTGTTCAAGTGAGATACTGATTTGCGAATAGTCGCCTTTATACTCGATGCCTCTCCAGTAGTATACATGAGTTTAGTGGACATGAAACGGGACGTCTAGGCACAAGGTTATTTTCACGAAGCCGTCTAATAATTGTTTTAGAGCTCACATTTGTATTTCGGAACGTTTCAAGTTGGCTTCGTACCTCAGAAGCTGTGGAATGACGGTTGCTTAATGTGGTCAGTGTAATAGAACGGTTGTCTCTAGCCGTCGTACATCGTGGTAGACCACTTTCTTCTCTTTGATCGAGACTTCCTGTGGCCTTCAGCCGCTGTAGACCATCGTGGATGGTAGAACGCGACACCTGAAGGACATTGGTTATGTGCCGGACGCTAGCAAGATCTCTTCGACTTGAGACCATACTATTAAAAAACAAAAGCAAACGATGACTCCGGAAATAAGTAGATTGAACTGATTTAGGTATGGAATGGGCGAAGTTCAAGTCGTCAGGAATGTTCATGTGGAACTAACATTTCCCTTAAGTCGGTTCTTTTGTATGCATGGGCAGTTTATTATTCCGTATTTATTTTGAACAGATGAAATAATGTTTATTAGTGTTTGAATACTCCCTCCTTATCAAAACATGTGGTTAAACCACTGTTCAGATAATGAAATTTCAGCCAATTTAGTCATTCTACCCATGGGTGCTTGTATGTAAGTATTGGGGAATTTGTGTCAATATGTGTACATGTTGGGAAATGTGGACAAAAATTAGTGGTTAAGGCCTCTCTATATCTTATAACTCCATGACTTGGCCAGGATAGTGGTGCCAACTGACAAACCGGAAAAACCTAAGAAAGATTTGGTTTCGATAAATGACTAGAGATTTGAAAAGAACTACACATTATAGACAATTGTGGAATGACAATGAAAAATAGCAATAAAAACGCAGAAATTCGACTCCATTACAGTGACCATATATATTTCATTCCAAATTTTAAAGATTTGTTTGCCACCTTCAGGAAAATTAGTATTTTTCGCTAATTTTTCTAAAATGGGAGTTTCACCGTGTCGCATGTCAGGTTACTATCGAGAATTCACTTTGATGAATTGTGAAAACGTGAAAATCGCCAAGCCTCTGATATCTGTTTTCAGAGGAGGGAATGGGCGTTTTTCAAAAAGTCATCAAAAGCTATTAAATCTTTCTCGACAAAGAAGTGACAGCAGCTTATGAAAAGCTCAAAAACATTCTCATATCACAAGATGTGGTATTTCCACCTCCAGACTTTACGAAGCCTCTTTTTCATAATTGAAGGCGAACTCAAAATAAAGCTGTTTCGAACTCTCCTGTACAATATGCAAAGCATTTCGTATAAGCTCTTGATTGGTTTATTCTGTAGTTATTACTACTGTTGCATTACCAGTTGAGTTACCCAGCGTATTCGCCTCGAGCAATTTGTTATGACTACTTGCTCTTCAATTTGAAAGAATTGTGTAATTAGGTTATGAGCGATTTTCATAGATTTGGTATTTTTTTTCTATTCCAGACTTAGTTTAATTTTAAATAATTGTGTGTAAATATCACACGCTTATGAAGAAGTAGGTGTTCGTATAACAAGTAAACGTTTAACTACAGAGACCATTTTAAGAGAATTAGGTTAACAATAAGTTAACAAATGATAATATCATAGTTCCCATTCATGCTGCTACTTTTGGAGTCAGCGCATAATCCAAGATAATGGCCAGCTACTCCCCTGTTTAGACACTCGTTTCTTTGAATATATCGTTATTGTGGAATTTTTCATCGCAGGAGCATGCATCTCCTACACCATTGCTTGTTTTGCTTACTTGTTTTTGGACTCGATAGGGAAGATTTTCTTATAATCTTTATATTCGTTTACCTATTCGTAGAACCTCTGTCATATCTGCTATCCCGTCCAGTATTTTCGACCCGAAAAACTATCCAGTATTAATTTTTCTAGTTTTCAAAGTTGTACAATCCTGGGCGTTTTATAATAAAGACCGAAATTATACTTTTAAAACTCCAAGCAACAGTTTAAACGCTAATTGAAAATTTTTTCTAATATTTCAACCGTGCAGCATGCCAATTAGATAGGTCGGTAGCTTGACTATAGTGAACGACTATTGCTTTGTTTCAGAATTGGTATTGTGAGGCTTCTTTCAACTACAGAGTGCAAGTGTCACTTCTCCATATTTCATAGTATATTTAGGAACTGGGGTTCACCTTCAGTTGGTAGATATTTCAAGAGCTTATATGGAATTCGATCACAGTCGGATAGAATTTAAATGGTTGGTAAGTTATTTCATTATCATTTCACGTTGCATACTTCTTAATTTTTTTCAAAAACAGTTGTCATATTTTCATTTTCCGTCTTGAATTTACTAAATATCAAATCGTAATTTTCGCTTGAATACACTTTGATGATGTGGTCAGCGTCAACCTTACCCTGAAGCTGTGTGCCGTAGGAAGAGTTTGTCTAATGAGATTTTTTACTTCCTTAATGTTCGCAACACAATAATTGTCTCTTATCTTTCAAAAGGCCATTGGAGATTAAAACTACAGCAAAGGAGGTCCTTGACGGCACGTTAAAGCAAGTCCCAGTCCGTGAACTCCATCGCGAGCTCCATGAGGAGGCCCTTATATTTGGTCGCTCATACTCTACATTTATAAGTTCCTGCTTTTGCGGGCTCCACATTTTGCCTATGTACCTGTATCTTCTTCACAGTCTTATGTTGTGCTTTGAAGCCTACCAGTTGGAAGTCAGCATTGATCTCCTACCTTTGATTAAGGTCTGCAGTCTCAGGCCGCTTTAGTTTTTTCTTCCGATTCGTCTTTATTGGGATAAAAGCCCATCTTTTGCCGCTTACACAATGAGTAATATTTTTAGTGATTTTTCTCAGGTCTTGCAGCTCATTTCTACGCTTGGCCAACTGCGGTGGTAGTGCTGAATCCTATCAACGAACTCCTTGAATTCGCTGATCAGGAGTGCGGATTTAATATTTATCAGTGTCCACCTCAAGCCAAATGAGCCAATTTCATCCTTTTTGAGGAAGCCCCATGTACTCGATGTAGCTCAACGTGTTTTCGAAATGCTGGAAAAAGGCGAGGCATCACTTGAGGTGAATATTACTGTTAAAAAAAACTCGATGACAGGAATGCTGTAAATGCTGGAATGCTGAAGCTCCTGTATGACACATAGAGGGTCGACAAAAAGTGGCTGTAACATCAGCAGTGCCGCAAGGTTTTGTCCCAGACCTATAGAATGCCTCGTATGATGGGATTTTGTGGCTGCAGCTACCGAAGGAGTCGTGCTTGACGTTGCGGCATACAATTCACCGATTGGCGCGATTGGAACTTGGTATTATACTGCGCTCGAAGAGCCAGTGCACGACTGGCCGTGGCTTAAGTCTAGTCCTGGAAAAAATAGACGTAGTTATGTTGGCCAAGAAGTGGATACTATTTCATGCTATTCATGCTATTCCCGTCCGGGTTACGGAAACGGTCATCGAATCGAGGGAATCAATAAAATACTTTGGCTTGTTGATTGACTCGACGATGAGCCTCTTCGATCAGGCCCGATGTCGGTGGATAAAGAAGCTGCGGGAGTATCGGCTCTCAGCAACTTTATGGTCAACACCTACCGTGAGTAAAAGACGAAATGCGATAGAATGAGTGATCTAGTACGACAGCCTCTCGTATATGGTGTGTCACATAGTAACAGCAGCAAGGAGCTTTGCTCTTTTCTTCCTTCATATTACGTGCGAATCGTTCTTCTTATAAAGAAGGGAATCATGGATTGCTTGCCGGATTTGAGGGAAGGGGGTCTATTGATATCAATAGACCTATCACATTAATTCTTGCAGAAAGATGTGTTATTCATTGATCATCAGCTTTTCGTTTTATCGTGAGTAATTTCGCTAAAATGTAATCATTAATCTGAATATTGTAAAACAATATATAAACTAGGTATCCGTACGAAAACTCGTTATGAATATCAGTTCCACGACCTGCTTCATGTGCATTGGCAATTCCTACCGATCCCCTTAATCCTTGGTTGTTCCGTTGTTGATTCTTCCTGTTTACTTCCTGTGGTGTTGTTCATTTCTCCGTTATTGCGTTTATGTCCTATATGACTGTGTTCTGCCCATCGCCCATCCTCCAAATTTAGGGTAAGGGTGCCGTATATGAGATACAATTTTGTTTTTTGCTGATTTCTCGAAAACTATCAAAGTTCAGATAACAAGAAAATGTGATGATAAATTATATTCAATGCATAATTCAGCACCACAAGTAGTTAAGCGATAGTGTCAGTCGAAAAAATAAATGGTATAAAATAATAACACATTTTTTCTGTCACGCAAGGAAGTATCCTTATAGTGGATACTTGGGGATCCTAAATTGAGATATGTCTCGTTTTAGGGAACCCAACTTTTGAATTGATTTAAATGAGAATACTTTCTTATACGCTATAGTAACAATCAGTCTTTACTATTCTAGCTATCTTATTATTCTACCGTTAGCTTTCTGAAAGCTAACGGTTATCAGAACACAATCTTAATCACTCAATTTTTTATTAACCGTTTTTTAAATAAACATAATACATTAGATGATTATTGGTTATAGAAAGATTATAGTTATACAAAAGAAATAAAAATTCCCATAAAATTAGAAAAAAGACATTAATATTAGTTCTTATCTTGACATCAAAAACACAAAAAGGCACCTGCAATGGATACTCCACTGTCTTCATGAGTCCAGTTAAAGCAATCTTGGCATCGCGCCCATTTACTTCCTCTAAAATCCTCCGAGAATTTCCCCTTGCAGTCATCAATGGTCACTCAACATCGTCCGATTCTTCATCGCTGCTACTGTCAGGCAGCTCTGTGTCGACATAAGATGAGGCGCCTACAGAATATGCCAAATACTTCTCTTAGAAACCTTTTTTTGCATTAATCCTTTTAATATGATTCTTTTTTGCTACTTTCGAGGATTCTTTTATTTTTTTCGAGGATTTTTAAGGATTCCTTAGCTTCTTTTTTACTGTTCTTGTTGATTAAAACTAAAAGGTGAGGATGTAATAACACTTGCCTTTCCGCAGCGGCTTGATTCACTGGTTTTATATTGTGTTAATCTTGAACTGAGTTAAGAAGTAAATGGAGAAACGATGTGTGATGTACTGGGAGTTAGGTTTTCATGTGGATTTGGAGATACTAACTTTGTGTTCTTTTCGGGTGTTGTTTCAGGTAAAAGAAGGGTTGTTTCATTTAGTTGTCTATCATTCAAGACATTAGTTGTATTAGGAGGTGTATTGGTGTTTGAGATGTTATCTGATTGCTCAGCTTCACTTTCATTCACATCTGAGAAAATATTATTTTAACAGGAAAGAGGCCTGTTTTTCGGAAACCATTAACAGAATTCGCTGTAGTTGATGATTTTTGGTAAGTTTTTCCAAACAACATGCAAACATATGTGTTGGTCAACACTGTTACGTATTCCGATGTGTAGGCGACATAAAAACAAACAAACAAAAAATAAATATATGTATATATAAATAAATGAATGAATAATTTAAATAGAATTAAGAATAAAATTAAAATAAAAACATTTATAACTAGATTTAGGTATTAAGTAATATTTAGTTAAATAATATTAGTAACAAACAAAAAATAAACAAAAAAAGTCTAATTTTAAAAAAATTTCCGAATAATAAGTCTCAGAACAAAAAATTTTCAATAGAAAAATAAATAACAAAATTCTTGGAACGCTTTCCCGTTTCCATTGAGAAATTTTCCATTGATATGATTCACTTGTTTACTGTGAACATTTCGCTATAAGAAACATAGAAATTTAGACTTAAGGGTGGAAAAAAATAAAGGATAGACAGTGTGAGTAACTTATTGAGGCTAATAAAGAGAATAATAAAAGAGAAGTGTTAGCTAGTGTTTGAAGTGCTTAGCCCCAGAAGTCATCGAGTCGCAAAACTTTTGAATTACAAAGCGCAAGAGAACATTTTGATTGAGATCGAAGCCAATAAGATAGTAAGCAGGACGCAGTGCAGCGGAGTTCATTGAAGTCCCGCAACCAAGCTGAGGTGAATATTCGTGTTGGAGGAAGCGGAGGTGGTCAGAATCAGCGCAACAGAAGCGAGTAAAGTCCCGAAATCAAGCAGAGGTAGATATTCGTGTTGGAGGAAGCAGAGGTGATCAGAATCACCGCAGCGCAACTCATACACTCAAGAGAAGTTCCGAAATCAAGCAAAAGTTATCAGAGGTAAGGCAGCGGAATTCCTTGAAGTCCCGAAATCAAGCTGAGGTGGAGATTCGTGTTGGAGGAAGCAGAGGTGGTCAGAATCAGCGCAGCAAAATTCATGTAAATAAGATATTTTATATTTACTTACTTTCTTTGATCATTTCTATTTATTTATTTATTTATTTTGTCTAATATGAAAGAGAAAGCTCTTTCTGTGTGTATGTGTGAGTATATGACATGGAAGGATCAGGGCTTAAATAATTTTCTAAGACCCCCACCACGACCTATCGGTTGCGACAATTATATCATTATATCATTATTAATTATTTATTATATTTTGTTATTGTTGAAAATACATCATAACACACGTCCAGGATTATTGCGTAGCCAGTTTTCTATTTCTTGGGCGTAGTATGTTTTTAATGGTCGCATAAAAGCCACATCCATTGGCTACATTTTAAGAGTACAAAGCGGTGGCAGGTAGATTATTATTACATTTTTGTCTGTCACCATATCGATGACGTCTATATTTCGTGCATGTGTAATAATGCCCATCTAGTATCGAGACGATTGGATCTTCAGCAGCTGGTTTCGTGAATTTTATAAAATGATCAAACCATTTAGCGAACAAATGGGTTTTTATCCATCCAGATGGGTGACAGTATCCAATAGACTCCGCTGGAGCACCATCCATTAAATCTTCCGCCATATTTTTGCGATGAAAACTAATCATACGAGGAACATATATTCCACATGCACTCATACAGTTGACTACTGTGGCCAATTTTCCTCTTTCTAGTGATGAATAGGCTGAAACCTGTCATTTATCTCTAGCACTTACCACTTTGGAATATTTGTGTTGAACTACCGTTGTTCCAGTCTCATCAACGTTGAATAATCTGTATGGGGAAAAGTTTACTTTTGCCATTGCTGTTTCATACAGCCTGAAAAATGATTTCACAACATCTGGGTTGAATCATTTTATCCTTTTAGCAGAAACAGCTTGTGGCGTCCTGAGTGACAATTCAGGGTGCCTTCTTATGGAGCTACGAAACCATTTTTTACAAGCGGAAGCCTTTGATACACTGAATGGTTGTTTAATATAGTTTTTTATAGCCAGTTTAAATGCCATATATTTTATGTCCTTTAACCGTGGGCTATAAAACCGTTTGTCCATTTCTAAACAGTATTCTTTTAACTTGAGTTCCTAAAGCCTCGGACAATGCAGGACGTCTGCCTAACCGTGTATCAACTAACTTCGAAGGATCACCTTCTTTTTTAACGTAATGTTCCAGGGTCCCTTTTGGAACGCCATACGCTTTCGATGCTTTTAAATAACCCATTTGTTTGCTCCTAACATCGCAGCATGACTCCAAGTTTTCTTTTGTTTGGTAGCACCTGCAATGAACATCATGGTGCCTCATAAAATATTATAAATATTTTGTGTTTCTAATATGAGATATCTCCTACGAACCACCTACAAACTCAACGTTATCACCGAGCATATTTTTTAACACCAAATCAACAAAATAAAATGTAATAGAATATTGAGTTTTACCACTACACATACTGTGACATGTTCGAATAATGTCACGCGGCACTATAGTCGTCTTAAGAGAAAAGTTGTAAACAAGTTTCAATTTCTAATACATCGATAATTCTCGAAGAGGAAAAAAAGGCATACTATAAACACATTGCGTGCATTAAGTAAAAATAATACGTGTGCAAATGACTCAGCGCGTAAACTCGGGAACAATCCACATGGAAGATTCGCGATTGATTGGTACGTGTATAAAAGCGACTACAGCGGGTGGCTAAGGGAGTCTCGTGGATTAAGTAAAGAAGTGAGTTACAAAAGCGACAGTGCGCGTTAAAAGTAGTGCGGTAATCGAAAATTGTTGTAAAATAAAATCGTATGCAAATTTTAAATAGCGAGTAAAAGTGATTGTTATAAGCGATTGATTAATTATTGTAAAAGTGACAACTCATAAAAGTGAAATAGTGATTCAGTGAAAATAATTGTAAAGTGTTTTTGAAGTGATTTTTAAGAATAAATTTTAAAACAACTAATTTTATATTAGTCGAGTGTGTTTAATTCACTATTGCGAACATTTGCGAAGAGCAAACAGGTCGCGCACCTGACAAAGCGCAACAATACATAATACATAGAGAGAGAGAGAGTCGTTAGAAGATGACTTCGACTCCAAAGGCCTGATACACAAAGATTTTGTGCCCCCAAACACCACCGCGAATGCTGCGTATTACGTAGAGGTGTTAAAATGTCTGAAGCGCCGGATTAATCGCATTAGGCCCGAGTACAAGGAACCGGGATCGGGGAGTTTGCTGGATGACAATGCGCCTGCTTATTCTTTGAACATTGTGAAGCATTATCTCGCCAAAAATCAAATCCCACGCATCAATCACACTCCATACTGGCCAGATCTGGCTCCAGCCGACTTTTCCTATTTCCCAAGCTAAAAATGGCCTTTAAAGGACGATTTTTTGAAGATGTACCGAGCATTCAAGCGGCTTACACTGAGTGTCTCACAGCTATAACTTCAGAGGAGTACCAGAGAGCCTTCGAATCACTCATGGAGCGCTCAAATGAGTGTATATCTAGGCAAGGGGACTATGTTGAAAGTTAACTGGTATAAATTTCTTTAGATGTAAATTTCGATTTTTTGTTTCATAAGTTCGGGAACTTTTCCGACATACTGTGTATATATCAGCTTATAATGTGATTGCACTTAAATGTAACGATTTGACATACCTTTTGAATGATTATGAAATAATTTCATAAGCTTGCGCGACAAAAGATGTGTCTGTATCGTTTGTTCTTGAAAATTTGTGGGGGGCTACTAGCACATGTAACATGATCAAATGAGTAATCAAACTTTCCAGTTCAAACAGACTTTCCCATCCTCAGCGTGGAGGACCTTTGAAATAGCCTACCATCTCATACTAGGAACTTATCTCTAATTAGACAACTTTACGCTACTTTCAACTTTCCCTTTTTGCATTGCGATGCAATTTAAATGTGGCGGATGTATTTCGAAATTAAGTTTTTTTTAATTGACACTAGTTGATACCTCTCAGCCATTGGGGCCTGCGTGTTTGATCCTGTGTTTGTTATTTGTTGGTCTTGTTTTAGGTTAGTTTGTATGCAGTGTTGGGAAGTTACTATGGTTAGCATATAGATTAATGATATGTTGGGTTAAAGATGATTTGGTATTCATATTTTTAAATTTGCTTCTGCAATTAATGCTCCAAAGTTTCCAAGGGGCTTGTTATGGTTTTTGAGAACTAAGTTTTTAATATTTTTGAATTAAATTGAAAAATTCTGTCCAATCAAAAATTAGGTGCTATAATTTGTCTGTGTTGTTGTTGCAATATGTGTATTTATATGAATTGCATTTTTTGCTTTAAAAGAACTTAAGTTTATTGTAGGCTCTGTTGGTCATATGTCGATAAGTAGTCTTAATGTGTTTTGGGTATATAACTGTTGTGAAACCAAGGTGCTGTTGAGGTGGTGTGCCTCTCTTCAGATGAAAGGGGTATAATTGTTAGTTTTTTCTCTTATTTTTGTCTGCCATTGTTCTTTAACCGGTCCCTTGATTAGTGCGATTATCTTTAGTTCAAAATGCGCTTCAAATTTTCTTTGACTTAATTTGTTTTGTTTGGCTTGTAGTTCAATTATACCAAGTGGTTTGATACCCACAAATGTGGGCTCCAAATGACTGAAGTTTATTTATCCATATATCCCATATATGTCCCATATATCATACGTCACTTTCCTTTTCTCTAGGTTGTTGAATTGTTTGCGACAGTAAAACTTATTCTTATGGTTAACAGCCTTGGGTCGCATCGACTGGTCTATCTCTAGAGTTTTGGTCTTGCTATGTGAATTAAGAAATTGGTGCTGTGGATATGTGATTTGAAGTCGCTGTGGGTTTATGAGGTTGCACACAAGATCAAGGATGAAGGCTGTTTGCACTGGAATTGGTGATCCGTCGTTTTAAGGTGCATTCAATCATCTGGTGGGTGCAAAGGGTGATGCGCTGGTCTGCACTTAAGGATAGTACTTCTTCTCCGCATAATGCAGAGTTAAGCACTTGGATTTTTATTATCAATTCAAAGGAGCGTTATAAGATTCCAAGCCTATGTATGCTGGCCCTATAACCTTGTCGTTGAGAACCGAGAAATTCCCATAATATTTCGCCGTTGCCTTGAGATGATTATACATTGTCAGTATTCGCTCGACTGACTTCTCGACAGTCGACGAAAATTCTCCTGGTTGTCCGGAGAAATCTCAAAGACTTTTGACAACGTTGAGTATATCATCCATTGCGCTAAGACTATGATCGCTACCCTAATTGATAGGCTGGTCGATTTCAGAATTCGTATCTGAGGCTAGATTCATTAAGGAAGTAAACAATGACCCGGCTTGAACCTCAAGTCATTCGGAAATTAAACTCGCTATATGTGCATTACGTTCCGTTTCTGTCATGTTTCCCAAGATCAGAACTGTGAATTGTAAGACATGACATTTTCGATACTATGAAGTCGTGCGAATGTCATAAGATTTTTGGGTAAAACAGGTGTAAAGAAAAGTATTCCAGTGCCCGAAGATGTAGATAAAGATTATTTAATTAAGCCACGAGCATTACTTGTACCACCAACACTGACTTTTCACCATAATGACTGTATTATTTTGTTAGTTTCTTAATCGCTTACATTTTTTCAATTCAATTAGTATGTCTTACAGCATTGCCAGGCACTTTGATGTTGTTAATTTTGAAAATGTTTGTTTGGAAATTGATGGTTGAAATTATTTGTTTAAAAGAGATTTTCCGAGAGGGATGTTAAGGGAACCCTTTTTACTTCCTCTCAAAATTTTGTTCAAGTGCTTTTCAGCCAACTAGGGCAGCCCCAGTTGTTGCACATCTTGGGCTGCAGGGTTATTCCGATGCCGAAATAGTATCCAATTGATATAGGTAGAAACTAATAATAATTACCCGCGTGGTTATTGCCACGTAACTCTGTGTTTGGGGAACTAGAGTAATTAATGCAGTCGCGTGGTTATTGCAACGATACGAATTATTATTGCGACATTTTCTCTTGAAAACTCGACTTGGAAGATAGATTTCGTATAATTCGGTTTTGATTAAAATATATGTATTTCAGAGATGCAACCACCTTTTTTCGTCATACATTAGTCGAACAATTTCAAACAAAACAAATTCTGCTTATTGGGTAAACTCGCATTAATTCAAGGTTTCAATGATATTGACGAATTATGATAGCCATGGTGTTGGTAATGCTGATTTTGCGCGCTCTGGTGTTTACTTATACAGCGAGTATAAAGGTTTTCTCACGCAAAGAGGTAAAGAAATTTATTGAATGTGTGTGGTCTTCAAGTATTTAAGCTTGAAGAATTAGTTAATTTAATTTTTGCATATATTTTCAGTAAAGAATTAGGCTAAGCAATGTTTATGCAGCAAATCAGAAATAAAAATTTAATTCTTGTAACATCTTTTACTAACATCTCACATTGAATAATCTTATGAACATAAACACAACTTCCGTGTCTCCTCCTCTGGCAGCCTGAGTCATGAAGAATTAAGGAATTTCCACGCAGACCAAAAATCTGTTATATGAAAAAGCATAATAGAAAACAGGCAAAGCTGCATAAAGTTATAAGATTGGCTCAAGGTGAGCAGAAAAATGTTGTGACCAGAGTTCTGACAGACAGTTGAGCTAACGTAAAATAGAAGACAATGAGGTTACTCCACTATAAACAATAGTAACATCAAACAATATAAATATTCTTTGACTACTTGAGTAGTATTAAAGATTTTAACAACATTATTTTATTATTTCTGCTGCTATAGTCAGAGATAAGTCGTAAAAAGAATGAATCGGATTATAAACATGCGAACGATGCAAAAATGGTTGGAAAAATTATACACTTGCTAATGTTAGCAAAAATAACCATTGCTTTTTAATTTTTCACGTAAAAGTTATAATGTTATTTGGAACGAGAAAACTTGGAAAGGTATTAAACAAGTCTAATTGAAACATTAATTGAAAAGATAAGTAACAACATGAAGACAAAATGTTACCCCTAATTTTCCCACATAGGAGTAGGTAAACTTGATTTATTGGTTTCTAGATCTATAATAGAGTTTAACACTCTCAGAAGAAAAATTTATTATGGCTAATTTTTTGCTGGAGACTGCGATTCAAAAATCTCAGGATTTGGAGGAAACTATTAGGAGTAAAATTCGCGTTTGAAAATTTAGATCATCAACATCAAGTATGTCAGGCGAAATATAAATCATTGGCACAAATCATAAATTAAGGGCTTCCGTTGGACTCTTGCTAAGCAAATCACTTGATAAGAACCTTAAAGAATGCCTTCGTAACAAATGGAAAATTGATCGTTCGCTTTCAGTCTTTCCTTTTTAATCAGCGATGATTTACCTTAGAAACGTTCAATGAAGCTCATCATTTAAGTATCGTGTTCATTTCATTAATTTCAACAAATCTTCTTTCAACATCATCAAAGCGGCCCGTACAGCTTTTCTTGCAGATGCAATGAATATTCCTTTTCGATTTTCAGGTACTACATCTGACAGTACTTAGTACTTGTGCTTGCATAGAATTCATCCAAAGGCGCATGGACTTCTAATTTTCTCTCGAATGGATGATTCTGACACCTCTTCTTTCCTTCAGCGGTAAATCAATTTCAGAAATAATGAAACGTGTTTTTTTCGCGTCTATTTACAGCCTTCTGTATTGGACAGTATTCTGTGCAATGACATTACTTATGATTTGATTTACCCATTTGCAGTAGGTTGGTCGTTTCTCTGCATAATTCGTTTTGCAACCTTTGAATTTATTCTTGTTGCTAGACTCTTCCGTAAAGCTTCTCTCTCCGTCTTATCAGGATTCGGCCTTCGATCACCCAACGTATATTTTTACGCAGTTGACGCATGCTTCTGTCATAGTTCGTTTCATCTATCGATTTTGGATCTTTAAATGATCCTAAAATTGAACATAGCGCGAGTTTTCGACTTTTTTATATCTTTTTTCGAGCTTAGAATGTAATTCTAAGTCTTATCAACGAATAAAAAGGGCGTATATTCCCAGCTTCCGGTTTTTATTTCAATGTGAGTAACAGAAGAATAATAATAATAATGAACTTAAAAATACAAAAAGGAGGATAAACTATAACAATAGTTCTTCATCAGTACAACTTCTTTAAAATTCTTAAGTTTTTATTTTAAAGGCTGGAAAAGTTACAAGGGGTCTTCCTAATTTTAATTATTAAATTGAATTCAACTATTTGCCGTTTTCGCTTTTGATCTGTTCTATTTTATCGTTTTTTCATTTAGTGCTGAGTGGCTTTTCGTCCGGTATGTCAAAAATCCAAGATTTGAAGCCTCATTCGGGCGTTTCGATTCGATTCCTTTCTTTTCAGTATTTCCATGTAATTTTTCGTCTGCCTTTGATCTTGTACTATCCAACTGCATATTAAACAGTGCCCTATCTAATCTTTTGGGAAATTTCGCTTCCTGGAAATATTCTTTTACACGAGTTTTTTATAAATCAACTCTGACCAACATGTCCAATAACAAGTTGTGCCGTATTAATACAAACCCTTATTGCAGCTTGATAATTAAACCATTAAAAATCATTCAGCCATACAAGCTTGTCAATTATATATGACAATCGGCACATTTTCGTTGTTCTGGTTTCTTTTTCTGAGTTGCATAATGTTAGTCCTAACGATCGCTCCGCAGAATGTTCCCAAGAAAAGTTAAAATTATAAAATAAATAAATTGTCTGCAAATAAATAAAATCACAACAAATAAAATTTAAAACTCCTTTATTTTTCAACATTATTGAGTTGTAGTGAGATTAAAGTTGTTTAAATTTTAATCCACTAAATTAATCGAAAAATCGAGTGAAACGAGTTTAGTATTAAAAACTAATCTGTATTTACAAATTTTTTCTCAAACTTTTGTGTTAATTTTTGTTCAATCTCTCGGATTATCCGAAGAACGATAAGTACAAACATAACTTAAATCAGATGCCTCGATTAATCCTTCTAAAATGTTCCCATTGAAAATTAATGTAATTTTTTCCGTAATCTTTTTGTTTCCATGAAATTTTTTCCCGAAATTTAAATTCCGTTTGATTTGCGACTTTAGTAAAGATGTGTCTAATTTTTTGATTTTTGTGTTGGTAGTTTATCATCTTTCCATATAGTGACCCAAAATATCTAAATTCGTAACACTACGTGATCAACCTGATATGATCTAGATACGATGGTGCATCCAATGACGTCACGTAACATGATCATTTTGAGAGTACATCTGCGTGCTTCTATTGAGAAATTATAGCTTTGTAATCTTATTTCCATTATGATGTTTGACCTTTTGCAGGTAGGTAAATTATCTGGAGACTCTGAGCGCTTTCACGGTTTTTGATAGTCTTTCCACATACGCTTTCTATGCCGGAATCATACCAATATCTTTTAAAGGACGCGCTTGGTTTTCTATCAGCTTTAAATGAATATATCAATTCCTGAATCGAAAGCTTCAGCATTCTGACCTTGCCTCAAAACTGGCCGCAGACAATAATTGCTGTTCCGAACGAAAGTTCACTACATACGGTATCCATAAAAGTCCTTCTCAGTGTTATAATAGCATGGGTTGAAGCAGCTCATGCACCTTCGATAAAGGATTCAATCTTATTTTCTCTGCCTACAATCTGGACTACAATCCTCGTATAGTATGGATTAGCTGAACTTAGAGTTCTTCATCCTAACTACAAGTTATCTATCTGGTTACACCGTTCCTTTTCCAAATGCATGGCAATCACTTCAAATACCCTTCACACCCTATGTTGAAGTTAACTTTCGCTCCTGTAGTTGGAAGATTAATGAATCAATGTACCAAAATATCTTTTTAAGCTGCTCACTGTTTTTAAACTGACGTTTTTTTTTAAAAACTTTTTTTTAAACTGTCGTAACGTAATTCCACATCTGACACAAGTTATTACGTTTTTGCTTCTTTATCCAGATCTCTGTAGATAGATTTTCTCTCTCTCTCTGAAATCTGCTTGAGGTTCGCACCACCACAATGCGCAATTGACATTTCGCAAAATACACAATTAACAAGAACAATTTCAGAAGTTTTTGGTAGATCAATTTTTCCATTTTCAGTTACAACATTGTAAGTGATTTATACCCTTGCTAAGCTAACTCAGCGAAGACTCATGCGTGCGGAAGTTCTGATCAAATTTGTCGAATATCTCGAAAGTGAATTAATATTGAGAAAGGTGGAAAGACCTCAAGCTGGTTTCGAACACGCGTCCCTGCCGCTTCTCGTCAGGCGCCAACTCACAGGCCGGGACGCATCGATTGGCACTACCAATATGTTTCAATATTTATTTTACTTTTTAAATTTAGTTCAACTTCTTTAAAATTAATTGTTATCTAGTCATCAAACGAGTTACTATTTATTATTTTTCAGTAACATCATCAAATGTCATTCATTTATTTATTACATTTATGCTAAATATATATTTATGGTTAATTAAAGATAATTTGAATTTTACATAGTTTAAATTAAAATTTGAAAGTGAGAGTTAGGAACCATGGGGTGGCCTTAAACTGTGGTTATATTTTTAATAGCAACTTTTAAAAACGATCTTATGCTGCTTAGCTGCTTTAAGCAATTAATTAAAATAACTTTCAGATATTTTTGGCGAAATTTTACTGAATTGCCTTCAAAGAATGGTACAAATTCGAAAGTTATGAAACATTTATTATTTGTTTGCAAATGATTAAGGTCAATTTTGCTCCATTATGTGTTTTCTCTGCTTATCCATTTGTTTAGTACCGCAGCAGATATGCATCAACTCAACCTTGTAGATGTGCTGTTGCGTTTTAAATATTGTAACGTCATTCAAATAATCTGTCATGAATTTGTGTTCGGAAATTTTGTCCATAATTTGGGTCTAGAAGAATGTAGGATAACGATAAGTGAGAGCGATAATGACTCGCATAAATATGTGTAAGCCAAAAGGGCGCTACTAATCAAATTAAGGAAGTTCGTTAATATAAATCTATGAAAAGGTTATGCCACGTTATGCCAAAGGTTATTTGCTACTAATCAAATTAAGGAAGTTCGTTAATATAAATCTATGAAAAGGTTATGCCAAAAAATTTAATTTAAAAATTTAATTTAATTTTCTGAGTCTCAATCGGCATGAAATTTAAATGAAACATAAAAAGCACCATTCGTGAAGGAAACACATAGAGTAGAGAATACATTTTACTCTCTTTCCTTCCCGCAACATCATGCTCATCAGACATAAGGTTGGGGATTTAAAATAAATTTGTTTATACAATGGATTTTTAAGTTTATACCTTAAAGTATTCGACTACTAATTGGCTTAAATTCGAAATTCTCTACCGGCACAGAAAAGCATTTATAAATACTTTTAAATGCAGAAAAGCATTTATAAAAAGAATGTATGAAGAAAGTAAAGCAAGATGCCTACCAATTCATCTTCACCCACATTCTGAATACTGAGAAGTTGTCTTACATAGAAGCTGACAGGTACTTTAACAACACAGTTATCGAAGCTGTATGGACTAAAAAGAAGATAGAATGCATATAAATAACAAACATAATATTGATAAAACCGACGGGTTTATACATTACATAAATAATAATAATAAATTATATGAATAATAAATTAATGCGGTTGTTGAAAATATTGCGGAGTAAAAATTTTGACATATTTTTGGGTTCTGAGGTGAAAACTTTAACGTACGGAGTGCGCAAACACCTCCCCTGTCAATCTGAGAAACTAGCCTGGAACCGTTTGACACACCAATGGCTAGGTCTCGTTTTGTCAAGCCGTCAGGCGCCTTCAAGCTAGAGGATTCCTCCTTTCATACTGTGCGGGAAGGGAAGAAGGTAGAAGGATTGCAAGAGAAGTCATTCTCCAACCCCGACGCCCTCGGCGGCGGTTAGTCCATTGTATTTTTTAGAACTCCATCCTCTTATTCTGGGCAAAATCGACACTCGGGGATGTGTGATTTACAGATCTTGTGCAGCTTAGACTGAAAGCATCCATGCCGGCTCAATAGTTGGGTCTGGTAGAAGTCAATCTCACAATGCCCTCAATTTAGCCTTCACTTCGTGCAATTCACCCAAGACTGCTGTTAATCGTTGAGGGAGCGTTGTATTTCATCGCGGAATTGTATCTTTGTCTCCTTAGCAAAGAAGGCGATAGGCATCACACCTGCAATGACTTCACCGTCAACTCATAATTCTATTCCATACAGAAGCACTGACTCTACGTCCCGCTGTGTTGGCCATAAGGTGACTCAGAGCCGAACCGCCTGGAGCGTAGAGACTGCTTTGGTTTGCTCAGAGAAACACATCTTCGAGTCGATCAGTAGCCCCAGGTTTTTCACTCTTAGGCTTCGATACAACTAGTCTATCACCAAAACCAGCCATCTTTACTCTAAGGATTATTTCCTTTGTCGAGAGCGGTAAATAGAGCCCGTGATTGGTCATCTAGTCCTTCACTCGGGGCATTAGCTTGCTTAGTTTAAGTTGCGTTTGTTAGACATGCTGTCCAGCAACCAAAGCCGCAACATCATCCGCGCAGCCGATCAAGTGCGACTCATCTGGTACCTCCAATCTCAGTAGTTCGACGTAAGACACGTTCCACAGGTTCGGACCAAGGGTAGATCCCAGGGCAGCATCTGATGTGATCTCCGTCTTGCGCTCGCCCTGTGTCGGTACATAAAGCAAGCTTCGGTTCTTGAGTAGTCCCTCGGAAGTCTCACAAGGTATTCTGGAACTTGAAAAGAGTTTTTCAACGTAACCAGAATGTCCACGCATCTAGCAAGGCGTTTCTAACGTTGAGAGTCACCAAAAGAACGATCAGTCACTTGGTGCGGGTATATGCCTCTGCCTTTAGGATCGCACTATTTCGTACATTTTCCCGCTTTATGTTATAATTTATTATAAGTCTTCCGTAGGGAACCAAGCTTCCGCATAACTAGCTTGTAGCCATGGCCCTACGGATCGTTGATCACATTATCTACTAGATCTTGCCAGCGATAAACCTTCCTGTTGCTGATCAGTTTGCGGAAGAATTTCCTGGCCGACTTATACGCTTCTACTCATCATGTCTCATCATGGCTCCGGGCCAATTGAGTATCACGACGACGAATATCACGACAAGTATCTGTGACACTCCCTTCGTTTTTCAACAATTTCCGTCGACCGCCAGTACACTGGGGGCTTGCCGTGTTTGCGTTTTCGACGGATCATGGAAGCACTGCATGCAGTCTTCATGTTACTCTTAGTTGAGTTCCCCACGTTTTGAGCTGCTAGCTCTTCGGCACGCCACCTGCCGTGAGCACCTCAACAAACCTTTCTGAGTCCATCCTCTCAATGTTCCACCCAATTGTAAAAGGCTGAGATTGCATACGTTTCGAGACAAGGATTTATCAGGATATCAAGGATTTCAAGCATAATCTACTGATGGTCGGTGGCTGAATAATTCTCTAATACACTCAAATTGTGCACCCTGGGTACTTGTAAAAGACCGAAAGTGCATACGTTTCGAAACAAGGATTTATCAAGATATCTAGGATTTCAAGCATCTACTGGTGGTCGATGGCTGAGCAGTTCTATAATACCCTCCAATTGTGCACCCTAAGTACAAAGGAGTCCGAGGCGAATGTCTCGTCGGGTATGTTTCCATCGCAGCCCATGCGGCGCAAAGTTGGCGTGTTTCCGGTGTTAAGTACGACAAGTGCTGATCTGGTCGCCATTTCTAAAACTCGTTGACCCGCGGGCGCATTTGAGGCATGCCCAATTTAATAGTTCGTTGAAGTGTTCCCAACGAGCACTTACCCGCTTGCACTCAAGACAGCGAATCTCAAAGCATTAAGCTTGTGTTGGAAAGATGCTATTGGTTCATTTGGCGTCAGGTACAAACTAAAGAAGGTAATTAAGGTAAAGACACACTGTGCTTTCTCCTGACACTCCTTTTTCTTGTGTGTCGTTTTACCAAATTTTTAGCATAGTGAACTCCTTTCGGGTCCTTTGCACCGCAGTGAGGCGTGCCAATAACCAAGGCATTTGAAGCACTTGTGGGGCGTTGCCCTTTGCCGTACCCTGCAGTTGAGCCAGCCAATTTTTCAATTGCCCTTACTCACTTACTACATACGATGTGACAATTACTGCGTCACAGAATCCTGCTTTATTTTCGCTTTATTTTAAACCCCATAAGAATGTGACCCGACCGGGTTTGTCGTCCTGTTTCCCTCGACTGCGTACTATCGGTCATCTAGGATGTTCCACGAGCAGTACCTCCTGCTTGGGTCTCCATCGTAGTTTTTTGCCTCAAGTCTTTCTTTTGTAGCGGAGTCCATTCAAGCTTTATTTTTGCAGGGGTTTTTTGTAGCTTTCTTTGCTGCTTTTGTCAGCATAATTTAGAAACCCTGTTCTGGAGTTCTACGTCCATCGAGTGCCTCGTCCTTCCATCTCTTATCCCAGTTCCCTTCAATTAGGCTGGAGGCCATTCTTTTATACATGCCGGACGGTTGAGATTTCTGTCTGCTGTGTTTCGGTCTTCTGTTCCTCTTCCGCCTTTAGCCAGCACCGCCTGCTTGGGCTAGGAGTTCTTTTAGTTCAAGGAGCCCATTTTCAATGCCTTTGCTAGTTTTTGGGGAGTCGGATGCTGGCATTAATCTTTCCACTACGTCTACCATGTTTCGGATCAATTTTTCTTCGTCACTTCGATAGACGGCAATCGCATTTAGTGTTCCTTCGACGGCTAGGACAGATTTACAGCATGGTAGTTTGTTTACCTGGTCACACTTTTCCATTTCTGCTGTGGTCAACTTATCGCCATTAAGAACGGTTATCGTTGCTTCGGTAGTCGTTCTAAAAGTATTCATGGCGACAATTATCGAGTCCTTGACACTCTCTGTCTATTCCATTCCCATGCGAAAATTTGCCGTGTTCTGCTTTGGACGTTCTGGCATCCGCATTGTCTTCTTGCTGCGCCCGAATGTCGAAAGAATATCTTGTTGAGTAGAATTTTTAAAATTTTTTTTTTCATTATAATTATTTTTTAAGTTTGTATTTTCAATTAGAGGGCTCCAGATTAGTAAGGCCTCCTTTGGAACCACTATCTCAGTTCGTGTGTGTAATTGCGTTATGGTTATCTTTGCCTAGCAGGGAGATCATGCAAAAGTTGGCACAAGCCTTTGTGGGGAAATGCTCGGGCTAAACCAGCATTAATCGGGAGTCTAACTAAACCGAACCTACGCCACAAACTTAATGTTGCAAACTTTGAACGTACTTCGAGGCCTACCAAGATTTTAACAAGACGGAAACGAAAATTAATCATACGATTCAGAATCATACGTTGCAGAATCAGCAGTTGTAGATGGTTCGTGATAGGTTGGAAGACATGTAATTTCTTGAGAACTAAATCCCCTGCTCGATTGTGTCCTAGCACTCAAGCAAATACTATGAATCTAAGGGTTCTAGCCGAAATGTAAATTTCAACAAACATGATCGGCTGTTGACTCATCAATCACAGATAATTTTTCTAAGGTCCAAATGAAAAGCTTGACTGGTGTGTTTCTGATACTATATCGGCACTTATTTTCGTCCTTTTCTTCTGATCATATCTTACTTTGATTACATCCCACTTTAAAAAAATACGGAATCGCTTGAATGTGGTAATTTACAAAAGCAGGTAATCAGAGCTATCAGGGTTACAAAAAATCAGATCTGTCACGTGGCACAAAGTTTTTAAGATAAAACAAAATATAGAAAAATTATCTTAGGCTGGATCCATTCTAGCTTTAGCTCTCGGATTAAAAAAAAATCCTCACGATATTGTAAAGTCGTGAATAGGGGTCTGTTTCATGTGACAACATAGAGTTACGTTGGATTCCACGAATAGACAATGTTGACAATATTTCAATATTGAGATGTTTACGAGTAGTTCGAGGGACCGAATCACGAGGCTACACGTGATGTTAAACACTTACTCTGGGGTATCAAAATCCTTCAAAATGAATATTTAACTTAGATGAGGAAGTCATGTCCGCTAGTCCCACCTGCTCTGTTTCATTTCGTATTAGAGAATACATGAGTGTCGATTATGTTAATCACCAGCTTATTTTTTCTCTAAGCACATCATGTGCTGCCCTATACTAAATTCAAAAAACTGTTTCAGTTAGTATAAATGTGGAAAAAAGTGAGATTAGGGCATTATGGTAAGAACAAATCAGTTTGTACAGCCGTTTAGTTCTGCGGAATCCGGAACCACGTACCCATCAGCGAACTACAAGCCATAAACAGAGCAACATAAATTTTGGGTGACACCCGCCCAGAACCCCGGGGGTGACTGCAATTTGTCTTCAAGTTGTGCCCTGACCTGCTTGTTGCAGTTAAGTCTCATCTAACTATGGTGGTATGTTACATGATTGACCATTTGGGAATCTTAAGTTGCGTTCTGCATTCCGCTCATTTTGTATGTTATACACGGGCGGATCGGAAAAGTTCTCAAAACCTCATCGGGGAAAAGTGGCTGATGCGTTTCACAGCGCTAGATGATGCTAGATGGCTGAGTCTACGACATCAAAGACGATAGCTAGACAATAGTAACATCAGATATCATTTAAGACACTATCGTCTGCCATAATCCTAATAGCTTCATAATAGACTATTCAGACTCAGCTGTCGAATGAGCCACGCTTGATCGACCATGTGGACGATGGTGATGTAAAGACGAGCATTCCTAACTCGAACTAGACATGTTAATGTGGCGAGTGAGCAACTAGATTATTGATCGCAGGTACAGCCTGGCCCTAGGAAATAACCAAAGTGATCATACTGACAAAAAGGTGACTCCTGGGATTGAGACCTATCGATATTTATGCGCTGGTTGAATTGTAACCAGCAGTGGAATAAATGTATTGGTAGAGTCGAAAATGATATTAAACGCTGATCAACGTGTTCTATTCCATAGGCTGAAACTACGCTTCTATAGGGGAGGTGGAAGACGCGTTATACACATAATTTGCTTGCAAAAGCCGGAGTAAGGAACATGGTAACCTTTTCAATGATCTCTTCCCGTGAACTGTAACCGGAGAAATGTTCCCAACGATTGACAAATGGAATCGCGTGGTACATTCTGCTTGGTGGGCCTGAGAGTTAAAGGCATGCCTGAGTATTAGGACGAATTGGGTGTGGAAGGGTTTTTTTTCGTGGCTCCCTTCTGTTTTCCTCCGTCCTGTCATTTTCAATGCTCATTTTTATGCCTAACGTATCAAGTAGCATTAAACTAGGTATAGTTTTGAAGTAGCATCCATAGTCAAGGCATAAATAGCCTTCACATCCCTTTATCAAAACAAGATCAATGTTAGTTATTTTTTGCATGTCAATGTCTTCAGAAATATAAATTTTTGAAAATTATATTCAATCTAGAAAGATAAAAGCAGAAAAAAATTTATATGTTAATATCATTTTAATTTTTGGTGGTGACGCTCCAGTTATATTTACTTATTTTATTGGGTTATTGAATTTTCTTAACGCTCTCTACATTTTAAGATACTCATGCTCAACATTGTTATTGGATACATTTTCAATTGGTTCCAACGTTAACATTTATTGAAATTCCTTAAAATTTCTGAATGTATGGTATGCTATTTCAATTTAGAAATTAGCAAATCGAATTAATAATTAATATTTTAATTACATGTTTCTGTAAAAAAAAAAGAAAAAATTTAAAATGCAATTATCGATTCAATACGTCTTTGGTATTAAAAATTTCACCCTTAAACTTTTTGGGCATAATAAAATCGTTTTTGAAATCATAAAATCAAAAACTGTTCTACTTTATTCTCCATTACTCTAAATTATGTTCATTTTGTAAGAATAAATATGAAATAAAAAGTAACACTGGAATAGATAAATTAAGAAGATAGATAAATTTAAAAAGAATTTAAGCATATAAAGCACTGCCCGTCAAGATCAATTTTCGATGGCATTTGTTGAATTCACTAAATCGGCTTTCTGACAGTAAACATTGTTGTCTTGAAGACTCATATTGCAATATTCTTCAGGCTGAAGAGCTTTTTAATTGACTTATTCATTTAGAAATAGTACGTTCACTCAAGATTTTTCACAGAAAAAGTCGTTTATTTCTACATACATACTGTTCTGGTTTCTTTCATTCGTTATATTTATAAATATTTTTATTTATTTTTATAGAAAGATTTTTATAGAAAGATTTATGTAGAAATTTAATAGAAAGATTTATTGAACGGTATTTAGGTAATTTCACACAAAATAGCAATGAAAGCTCCAATTCTTGAATCACATTACTAGAAGAAGTTCGCAAAAAATGAACAGAAATGCTGCCAATAGTTCAGCATGCGTTTTCAAGAAAGGACAGCTTTACTGAAGATAATGTATGGGAATAACTGTGGGTTAAATTGCAATACTTATTATAAAGAAGTGAGATGCTGCAAGAATTGAACCAACTGTTAACCAGAACCACTTAAAAAGCGTAATGTCGCGCTCTCCTATTGAAACTAGAGGTTCCCTGCATTACGGTGTCTCAATTCTAGAATCAGAAAGTCATTGGTCAATTCGGTATCTGCAGAAATTTATTTTTTGGTCAATACACATTTGTTCGGCTTCAATTCCTTCACGACTTGGAATTTGTTAGTTCATAAGCCAATATCCTTCCGTAAAATCTTCCATAACGTGGATGGACACAGATTTAATGCATGAGCACGATGTCGAATGGATTCAGCTGGGTCTTTCTGCTTTGGTTTCGTACGCACATCGCATGCACTGTACGATGCCGATGTGTGGATACGTTTTATGAGTGAGAGTAAACGTGGTGGAAACAATCCATGGTTAATCGAATTAATTGTTCTGAAGGAAGATTTTCGGCCGTGAGATTGACTTAATAATTGTCTTCATCGATCTTAAATTTCCCATTGCAATGTTTTTACACTTCGAAGTTTATCTTTAATGAACGTTGTATTATTGATTGATTTGTTTTAAAGTTGTTAATTATTAGATATTTTTTTCTGCAGCGTTGTTTAATTGGCCTATCAATCATTCCTGATTGATTGTTGAGTCCTTTTCTTATGATGTAAAATAATACTTGTTTTGCGGTACAGTAAGGTAATAAATTGTCAATTCTTCCTTTCAGTAAGACAAAATTTCGGTTAACTTTACCTGTAACATTCCTTCTATCTTTTGAAACATTGTGGTATTTATAACATGAAACACCTTGTTGCAATGACCAATAATTCCAAATTCGTCTAAATTCAAAGAGACGTGGGTGTTGGTTGTAAATTTTTTTCCACCAAGGTACGTGTTGTCAGTTGTATGACTGTATTTCATCATAATGGTGATCAGATTCGAAAAATCTGTGTTGTTGTGGGTTGAATTGCATGATTCATTTTGTTTTGGGCTTTCTAATTTAAACAATTTAAATTTTCGTAAACGTGTCTTAGAGTATTTTAAATTGGTTGCATTGTTGCGATTTACTGTAGCTAAATTAATCTTTCTATACTTCATATTGTGACGTGTTCACGTTACGCATACTGTAACACTGTCGTAAACATGTTTACAACTACCAACACATCGATTGTTCTCGAATGCGTAAACATAAACAAAGTTGCGTCCACTCAGTACAACAAATCCCGGTGCAAGCGACTCAGCGCGTACACATGAGAACAATCCGCATGGAAGATTGTGGGATGGTTGGTAGTTGTATATAAGTGACTACAACGAGCGACGAGACAAGCATTGTGAATGAAAACGCGACAGTGAGCGACAGTGCGCGCAAGAAAAGTGCGGTGAAATAATTAGAATTGAAAAGTGTTGGAAAAATTTCATTAAGTTTAATTGCGTTAAATGAGTGCTTAATTAATTAATTTAAAAGTGGTGTCATTAAAGTGATAAGTGATTTTTTTGTAAAATAATTGTAACGTGTAGAATAAACTTAGAATAAAACTTTAAACATTAATTTTAAACAATCCGCGAGTGTTTTATTTTCACTATTGCCAACATTTGCGAATAGCAAACAGGACGTGCACCTGACAAAGCGCAACAATATGTTTTGTGCCACTTTTGATTTACTTATTGAAATTTGGATCGTCTTCACTTCGAACATCTGCTTTGGAAGTGGGGCTCGGTGATTTTTTACATATTCTTTTGGAAGAGGAAATTCAATTGCCTTACACTACAAGTAAATTGTTTCATTTTCTGCCCCTTCTTCCGATTTTGGGCACCTCAGAATATGAAATTTTGAATTATTCTAAAATATGTTCGTGAAAGCTTCACTTACATGGCCCACAAAGTTCTTTCGATAATAATTACAGTTTTGCTTTCAAATTTTTTTGTAGAAACTGCATTTGAATGTTTTTCAATTATTAATGAAGTTGACGAAATAGAAGAGGAAATTTGACAATTTATAAGTGTTGTACAATTTTTTTTCTTAAAAATTTTCCACTTGCCTTCATAAACTTTTTTTCCTTGAAAATATTCAAGGAAAATATGATGCGAAATTTCGGATTCCAGATGTTAGCATTTCGATCGCAGCGTGAAAATAATTGACGTTTTTTCAAATTTTTGGCACTGGAGCGTCAGAGATTCGGGGCACTCCGACTACCTTCTAAAATTGACGGTTAATTCTAAAAGAGAAATTCACAATTCATTCAGGAACCCACGGAATTAGCGATATATTAATGGTATATATCTGAATGGATAAATAATACTTTATTTTTTACTGAAAATTAACATGGAAGAAAAGGACGTGTGAGTGAGGTGGATCGGAATCAAAATGAAAATTATGCTGACTTAATTAAAGTAATTCTACGGTTTAACCAGTTAACTGTGATTGACCATTATACTGGTCATGGAGAAGCGACACGATTTTGTGTATTTGTGTATTGACGAGTATAATCGTCATGCGTATAAAGGTATAAAGCAATGACCATTGGCTATTTAATTCAGGCGACGCAAAACGGTGCGTACTCTTAAACGAGGCCGCTACAGTTAACTGGTTAATGGCTGTGTTACTTTATGCCTTCTTAATGAGGCAAATAACGATCTTCCGTAATGAAGGGGGCCGACGTGCCTTTGTCAAAAGAACTCCAACGAACTTTGATTATTCTATAATATTGTATTATATTTTGGGCGTCAGTAGCGGATTTTCTACTAACCACTCCCCAGAAAAAGGTCATTTCATTCATTAACGTGCTTTCATAAAAGGCGACTTTTGTGCTAAATTATGCTATCTACGTTTATTTGACAGGATATTAATTAGATATTATCAGATAATCAGGATATTTATCAGGTAAACTTCGCGAACAGCTTCGGCTGTATCGTAAAAATTAGCCATTTTGCAATACATTGAAAAGGCCATCTTCTGTTTTAGTAGATATTCAAACTCAAACGGAAAACCGTGCTGATTTGACTGAAACTATCCTTATATTAAAAGGGAGACAGATATTTATGAATTGATAATGAAAACAAAAATGATCATCACATATGATTCATTAACGATGAACACAAAGTCTCAAGGAAGCCCGTTCAGCCTTAATCCATTAAAAGAACACCCAAAAACATTCTTCAGCCCCAGTATGCTATAGATGAAGTGAATAAAGCTATTGACAATACTTTTAACGAAAAGTGGCCTTGAGCACGTCGACATCAGAACAAAGAACTAATATGGTGAATTTCTTTCTTGAAGAAAGTGATCCTGGGTACATCAATAATAAATAGGAATCAGAGGCTAGCTAATTATAAAGATCATATTAATATAAGTTAAATAAGTATATAGTCAAATAGTTAAATAATATTTTTATAAGTTAAAAGAAAATCATGTGAAATAAAATAGAACTAAGCCTAGAATTAAAGTTAATTACAAGGCCTTTGTAATAAGATTTAGGTATTTAGTAATATTTAGTTAAATAATATTAGAAAAAAGTCTCAGTTGAAAAAAAAATCTAAGTAAAAAAAGTCTCCGTAAAAGAAAATTTCCATTTGATCGTCACAACGCTTGATTTTCAATCAATAGAACTCACTTCTTTGTTGTCAACAACTAACTATAAGAAGGAGGAAATGTTAATGTAAGGGCAACAATATTCAATCTTCCGAACGGAGAGAATCAACAGTACTAAAGGTGGTGGCACTGCTATCCTCTTATCCAATAACATTAAAGGAAATCAATTTTCGGCCCCTATTAACTACAACTCCCCCATTACATATACAGTGGTCATGGCGGAAACCAGAACCACGCAGCTTCTGCGAGTTTCCTGATATTGGACCGTTACACTTAGAAGAGTAATGATTATGCGTGTATGTTGAGTAATGATTATGTGTGTAATAAAACGTCCGAGTTTTCGATTTAACACTTTATTTATATAACTTGTAGGAACTATCTCCACGACTGCCCTTATTCCTCGTTTACATTTCCTTGTTACATTAGTTCGCATCTTTGGCCAATTATACAAGGTGTGAATAAATTCTATCATTCATTTGACATACTGATCATTATTGCAATTCAACTTATCGTTTATATTGAGGTATTTCGCATCTTTGGTCAATTATCCAAAGTGCGAATAAATTCTATCATATTGTGATGTGTTCAGGTTACGCGTACTGTAGTTGGCGTAAACAAAAAGTAGTAAACATGTTTACAACTACCAACACATCGATTGTTCTCGAATGCGTCAACACGTCGCGTGCATTAAGTACAAGAGATCTCGGTGCAAGCGACTCAACGCGTACACGCGAGAACAATCCGCATGGAAGGTTCTGGGATGGTTGGTAGTTGTATAAAAGCGACCACGGCGAGCAATGAAGAGCAGTTGTGAATGAAACGAAATTGTGAGCGACAGTGCGCGCAAGAAAAGTGCGGTGAAGTAAATATGATTGAAAAGTGTTGGATAAGTGAATAAGTGTTTGATTACGTTTGATAAAGTGCAAAATTCATTAATTTAAAGTGGGATTCATTAAAGTGATAAGTGATTTTAGTAAAATGATTGTAGATCGTAGAGGAAACTTAGAATAAAACTGTAATAATTAATTTTAAATTATTCGCGAGTGTGTTATTTTCACTATTGCCAATATTTGCGAGTAGCAAACAGGTCGCGCACCTGGTAAAGCAAAAACTGGTGTCAGAAGTGGGATTATTCGTGCAATAGTGAAGTGAAAGAACTCAAACACTTAAAAAAAAGAAGAAAAAAAAAACGTGAACTATAGTGAAAACTTTTTGTGAACTTTTGCATTAAAGCAAATTCGTAAGAAAAATGCCGCTTAAAATCAACTCTCTCACTTTGCCGGAACTAAAGGAGGAGTTGCAAAAGCGGAAAATTTCCACCGAAGGAAGCAAGGCTAGATTAATCACCCGGTTGAACGAAGCGCTGGTAGCGGAAGGAATGGATCCAGAGTCCTTTGAGTTTCCCGATGCTGAAAGTTGCACTGGAGGCGAGGAGGAAGAACAAATTCTGACTGCGAAAGGGCTGATGCGGATGCTGGTGGTAATGCAAAAGCAATCAACCGAGTTGAACGAGAAGCTCGACCGGCAGTCAAACGACTTGAACGAGAAGCTCGACCGGCAGTCAACCGACTTAAACCAGAAGTTCGACCGGCAGTCAACCGACTTAAACGAGAAGTTCGACCGGCAGTCAACCGACTTAAACGAGAAGTTCGACCGGCAGTCAACCGACTTAAACGAGAAGCTCGACATGCGGTCAACTGACTTAAATGAGAAGCTCGACCGGCTGTCAACTGACGTAAACGAGAAGCTCGACCGAGATTCAACAGCGTTCAACCAGCAATCCGCTGAATTAAGAGCAGATTTAGGTGAACTAAGCCGAAAGCTTAACCATCAAATAGAAGGTTTCCAAGAAAGGATACTGAAAGGGAAATGCAACAAGCTGTCCGCCTAGCCGAAAAATACTCAGTAAAGGACGCACTGGCATATTGTTTAAACTTCGAAGCTGACAAAACAACCACTCGTAACACAGCCAGGATTCGACAGGTTACAACGGAAGAATGTAGATGCGAGTGTGTTGACATCAGCGAAGAAGCGCAAGTGAATGGTGCGCCTATATGCTGGAATTGTGGTGAACGAGGGCATCTCCAACGAAATTGCAAGCAACAAAGGAAATTAAGCGTTTGCCCGGCATGTGCCGCTAGAAGGCGATTAAGGCCAAAAACAGAGCCTGGCAATAAGGCCCCTCAATCCAACGGGTCGGGAAACGCCTAAGAGCCAACTTCGCGGGGCAGAGGTTGGCTAGGAGGATCGAAATCCCCAGCACCACCATCATAGTGTCAAGGCTACATCGGGGAGAGGCAGACTTAGGTGTTCATGGACAAGTCGACGGTGAATCTTGCACCCTCACAATTGGTACTGGTGCAACAAGGTCAATATTGCGACCAGATTTGGTGAGCGGGCGTTTTCTCTCCAAAGGCTAACTACTTTTGCTACGAACAGCAACGAGAGAAGCAGCACCCGTATTCGGCGAGATCCAACTCAAAGTACAAGTAGGGGATATACTGTTTCAAGATGAGTTTCTTGTTGCCGATATAATAGACGACTGCATCCTGGGAATGGATTTCCTAAGACCACACGGGTTCACGTTGGATTTGGGCAGACGGGTCTTGAAATGGCGGAATGTTGAGATCTTAATGGAGGGTCATTACGACAACATCTCAACACAGAAAGTGGTCGTAAGTGCCGACACTGACGTACCGAAATCCTCCGAGAGCATTGTATGGGCCAAATTTGAAGGTGATCCTGGAGACAATAGATCCTACCTTATTGAGCCAACAAAAACGCCGACACTGCGTAATTTCATTTTGGGACGGACACTAGTAACAACAAATAAGAGTGGATGCGTGCCGGTTAGAGTCCTTAACACCTCGGACTCAGTTACCCACATCAAAGCTGGAGACATTATTGGGAGCTGTCAGCTTGTCTCTACTGTAACATCTTTGGAAGTAGGAGATAGCCAATATCCAGCTAGGAAACAAAATACCGGGGAATCCCGTGAGTTAGTGTCAACCTTATTGGAACCAACCAAGACATCACCAGAGCAGTTCAAGAAAGCCTCAGAATTGGTGAATAAATATCGCGATATTTTCTCAACTGGTCACGACGATGAATGGCGTACGAGTATGGTGACTCACGTTATAGAAACACAAAACGCTAAGCCGATTCGACAAGCACCAAGACAACTTCCGTTGGCCAAGCAGGGAGAGATAAGCGCAATGATCTCAGACATGGAAAAACAAGGAGTCATCGAGCCTTCAATCAGCCCGTGGGCATCGCCTGTAGTTCTGGTAAAGAAAAAGGATGGAAGCACTAGGTTTTGTGTCGACTACAGGCAGCTCAACGATGTCACGAAGAAAGACAGCTACCCACTTCCGCGCATCGACGACATTATGGATACAATGGCGGATTCAAAGTGGTTTTCTACTCTCGACTTAAAGAGTGGATACTGGCAGGTTGAAATCGACAAGAAAGACAGAGAGAAGACTGCATTCTCTTTGGGTACTGGATTGTGGCAATTTGTAGTGATGCCATTTGGGCTTTGCAATGCTCCAGCAACATTCGAACGCCTCATGGAATGTGTACTCCGCGGGTTAAGTTGGAAAACATGCTTGGTATATCTGGATGACATCATTGTCATAGGGAGGACGTTTGACGAACATGTGTGCAACTTGGAAGAGGACATGTTGTATCGGCAAAAGGTGTGAAAACGGACCCTGAGAAAATAGAAGCTGTGAGAAGTTGGCCGAAACCTAATAACAAACGACAACTTCGAAGTTTCCTTCGACTGGCGGCCTATTATCGCCGATTCGTTAAAGACCTTGCAAAAATAGCGAAGTGTCTTCATCAGCTCACGGAAAAGAATCGCCCTTTTATCTGGAATGAACAGTGTGAAAAAGCCTTCTTGACGTAGAAGAATAAGCTCTGTGAATCGCCGGTTCTAGCATATCCCAAGCCTGCAAGAAGGTTCGTAGTTGATACCGATGCGAGTAACAACGGGATCGGGGCCGTATTGTCACAGCAGGTCGACGGTGAGGAGTGGGTAATCTCATACTACAGTCGAGTTCTGTTAAAGACTGAATGGCTGCTCCATTTCAAAAACCCAGAAGGGAAAGTTGCTAGATGGATCGAAAGGCTACAGTCCTATGATAACGAAATCGTCCATCGAAAAAGAGGAGTGCATGAAAATGCCGACGCTGTATCCCGTTGCCCATGTCCAGCAGCTTTTAAACACTGCCGACGGTCTGAGGAAAAAGAACAAGGCATGGATCTGCGTGTAATCACAACGGAAGTCGACGAGGGTTGGACGCAGCACGCACTGCGGGACGCTTAGCTAGCAGATGATGATGTTGGACCATTGTTGGTATGGAAGGAGACAACTGGACGTCCCGAGTGGAAGGACATATCAGCACGGGGCACGGTGTTGAAAAGTTATTGGGCCCATTGGAACTCCCTTGAGGTCGAAGATGGAGTTCTGAAACGGAAATGGGAAACGGCAGACGGCACTTCACATAGGATGCAAATTGTTCTTCCAAAGAGTCGGGTCAAAGGAGTACTGAAGGATATGCATGAAGGCACATCGGGAGGTCAGCTTGGGGTGAAAAAGAACCTGGCAAAGCTGCGAGAAAGATTCTATTGGCTCCACGCTCGAGAAGATGTTCTTGACTGGTGTCTTAAATGCACAATATGTGCGTCCGTTAAAGGCCCAAATCGAAGAACGAGAGGGCGAATGAAGACCTATAATGTGGAGGTACCATTCGAAAGAATAGCTGTGGACATCGCAGGACCCTTTCCCGAGTCTGAATGGGGAAATCCGTATTTACTAGTTGTAGCTGAATACTTCAGCAAGTGGTCAGAAGTCTACCCAATTCCTAACCAGGAAGCAACTACTGTAGCGGAGCAAATCGTTTCTCAGTGGGTTTAGTAGATATGGCGTACCCCATGAACTACATTCAGACCAAGGCAGAAACTTCGAGTCACAAGTTTTTGCCGAAATGTGTGAACTGCTGGGTATACGGAAAACACGGACAACGCCACTTCACCCTCAGTCCGATGGAATGGTCGAACGGTTCAATGACACGCTTAATAAACATTTGGCCAAGATGGTTGATGAAAATCAGAGAGATTGGGATTAGCGCATTCTATTATTTTTGATGGCATACCGAACTGCGGAACATGCATAGACTGGAGAAGGTACCCGCGAAAGTCATCTTTGGAAAAATGATTCGTCTGCCAGCTGATGTGAGGTTTGGGACACCCCCTGATAAGCCCCAACATATTTCGGAGTATACAAGCGACTTAAGGCAACGGCTGAATTAGATACACAAAATAGTGCGGAAGCAAATAGAGACAACCACTGATCACATGAAAACCAGATATGACTTAATGGCAAACTCATCTGGTTTGCAGCCGGACGACTTGGTGTGGCTATATAACCCCCGGCGTATATAGCCACACCATATAACCCCGCCTCGGAGATCTCCGAAGCTACAGCCGAATTGGGAAGGACCCTATAGAATCATCAAACGGATCAACTATGTGGTATATCGGATACAGGAACACCAGAAACCTAGGGCAAAAATGAAAATTGTCCATCTGGACGGCCTTGCCCCATATTATCAGCAGGAAGTCGCGGAGATGGTTAATGGGACACTTTTTCGGGGTGAACAAGGTATAAAGCGGGGATAGTGTGATGTGTTCAGGTTACGCGTACTGTAATTGGCGTAAAAAAAAAGTAGTAAACATGTTTACAACTACCAACACATCGATTGTTCTCGAATGCGTAAACACGTCGCGCGCATTAAGTACAACAGATCTCGGTGCAAACGACTCAACGCGTACACACGAGAACAATCAGCATGGAAGGTTCTGGGATGGTTGGTTGTTGTATAAAAGCGACTACGGCGAGCGACGGAGAGCAATTCGACAGAGACCACCGGAGAGCGTGCATCGTATTCGCGTGTGTTCCCGACGGAGTGTAACAATTGTTTCTTCATGTGCATGTTGTAGCAAAGACGTATGTGTTAGAAAAGACGGATGTGTTAGCAAAAGTGTACGATAACGTGAGAACCGAAAAGGACGCCGCGGTGTTAGTGGCAGTGAGAACTTGAATGTACGGTACGGCTAACAGTGCATGCGGCTGTGAGAAGCAGAAAGAACGGCTCGGCCACAGAAGTTTCTTCTTGTCAATGCTAAAAAACTGGCTACTTTGGGTGAGTGCGATTTTTCATCTGATTTATCAGACTTAAAAAGAGCTAAAATTATAATTATATTTTAACGAAACTTGATATTTAAAAAATGTACATACTTTGATACATACAAATTGATCGATTGGGGTAGGTTGCGTCCCAATTATGTTTACGCTACCTGAAGCCTTGGGCTGAAGGATGGAAGACAAGGACAGACAGATTGCGATGCTGATTGAGCAGCTGAGCATGGCAAAAAGAATGGAAAAACAACTGCAAGAAGTTGTTAGAGAATTGCAGGTAACCCGGGAAGAGCTAAAGGATACAAGAGCTAAACTTGACCAATGCCATGCTGAGCTGGCCGAAGAGCGTCGCAAAAATGACGAACTCACGATGAGGTTGCTAGAAAAACCTAAAACAAAAAAGCGAAAAATCGAGTCACCATCGCCTTCGGCTAAAACTGCCTCTTCTGATGAAGAAAAGATCGTAGTTGAAGTCGATCCGAAAACGAAATGGAAGAAGAGGCAGAAAACGAAGCCGAGGACAATGAGGAATTCCCATCCCTACCTCCCCCCAAAAAAACCCAGCAGACCCCTCAAAAGAGGAAACTAAACCACGGACAGTACCCATCATACTAAGGGAACCGGACAAGTGGACAAAACTTAACAGACTCATGAAAACGAACAACATAAACATGGAAACGGCCAAACGAGTTTACCTGGGTATACAAATTATACCTAAGACGACATCAGACCACAGAAAACTAACGAACTAAACCTCACCTCACCGAACTAAAGTGGCAATACCACACTTATTACCTTCCCGAGGAAAGAAACCTAAATGTCATAAGGGGACTATATGGCCTTGAGGCCGAAGACATCAAGTCCGACCTGGAAGAACAAGGTTTCCATCCAATACAGGTTCATTTTCTCAAAGTGCAAGCAGCGCCCTCAAGATTGGTGAAAGTCCTCCTCCCAAAGGAAGAGACCCACATTTACAACATCTCCGTCATATGCCATCTCGTCTGCAAGGTCGAAGCGCCAAAACCACGAAATGGTCAAATCATGTGCCACAACTGCCAGCAGTTTGGACAGTCCTCAGGCAACTGCCACGCACAAGCAAGGTGCATCAAGTGCGACGGGCTCCACCACTTCTCTGAGTGTAAAAAGTCACCAGAACAAAAGCCGAAATGCGTCAATTGCGGAGGAGAACATCCCGTAAGTTACGGAAGATGTGCAAAAAACCCCAAGAATATACGGAAGACATGTGCACAAATTGCAGCCCAGAACCAAACACCAGCAAACGCAACTAATCCAACACCACCAACCAAAAGTCAAAATCAACAAAACACCACACAAATACCAAAAAGCCCGGCACCTAACATGGACCTATTCATGACCCAAATGCAAAATCAATTTGCACAAATGATGCAAACGATGATGAAGACAGTCATGAATAACATGTTTGCACAACACATCCCGAATAAGCAATAATGGCTGTGAATCATGTATCACTCCTCACATGGAATGCAAACTCCCTGAAGGAAAAAACTGGAGAACTCAGGCAATTTATTCTAGATAATGAATTCCATGTAGTCCTGATCCAGGAAACGTTTCTGAAACCAGGAACACGATACAACGTACCCAATTATAATGTGTTCAGAAACGACAGATTGGCTGGTAGGGGAGGTGGTACGGCCATCCTGGTGAGGAGAAACATGAAACACTACTAAATAAACACACCAAAATTGCAACGCATGGAGGCCACGGCAATAAAAGTGAGTACAAGTGTCTTCGAATTTACAGTGATTTCTCTGTACAATCCCGTAAAATACAATCAGTTCAAACAAGATCTTGAACAGTTGCTCACGCTAGAGGGTCCTTTATTGATAATCGGGGACTTCAACGCATATTACAGAGGCTGGGGTGCCGTGAGAAGCAATCAATCTGGGACTGAGCTAAATCGATTCATCACGAACGAACAAATAAGCCTGCACCAGCCTGAAGAACCGACACATTTTGGTCCAAGACACGGCAACATACTAGACTTTGCTATATCCCGCGACTTTCACCACAACATGAGGATGAATGTCCTCGAAGGGCTCTCATCAGATCATAAACTGGTCCACCTCCTAATAAAGGACATGTATATAGACGAACCTCTAAAAGTAAGGAAGAAAACTAACTGGCAAGCTTTCCACAACGCTCCGGCTAATGAAAGTTTCACCCAAGGTTTAAATACAGCCAGAGACATAAATTCAATGATCGAGGAAATAACTAACTAAATGAAGCAGGCAAAAGAGGACACAACAGTCACAACTCCGGCAAGGGTATATAACCCCTATGAACTCCCTCAGGATATCAAGCTTCTGATAAGGAGGAAGAACCAAGTCCGAAGAATAGCTAAGAGCACGGGTGATCCTAGGTTAAAAACGAAAGCAAACCAGCTAACAAATCAAGTCCAAGACCGTATATCTGAATTTAATAACTGTCAATGGGAGAGTTTCCTACAAAGTCCAGAACCCGGCGAAAAGCCGTTCTGGAGTATGGCCAAATACTTTAGAGTGAAAAACAAAGCAGTCATGCGACCCATTCACGGTCCAAACGGACTGTAATTTGACAACGAAGGTAAATCAGAAGCCTTTGCGGACACTCTGGAGATGCAATTTCGTGAAAACTATACCGAAGAGGAGAGCTTCCACCACAAAGACCACGTAGAAAACGATGTGAGACGAATATTGCGCTCAAGACTGGAAGAGGAAGAAGAAGTGATACGGCCACTAGACCTGGCAGAGACCAAAGACATGATACAAGGACTAAACAAAAACAAAGCACCAGGATACGACACACTCACTAATACAATGTTACGATGGCTTCCTGAAAATCTGATACAGAATATCACGGACATTATTAATGTTTTTTTCCGTCTACGTCAATTCCCAGAAAAGTGGAAAACAGCAATCATTATAGTCATCCCAAAACCAGGCAAAAATCTAACTTTTCCGCAAAATTGGACGCCCATCAGTCTCCTCTCAGCTGTATTAAAACTAGCGGAAAGAGCGTTGCTAAATCGGCTGAACGAAATAATCGAAGAAAAGCACCTCATTCCTGATACACAATATGGTTTTCGACCAGCACATTCTTCGGAACTCCAGCTTACAAGAGTGGTCCAACATATTCGAAATGGGATGAATTGCAGAAAGTCGACAGGATTAGTTATGTTTGACATAGCTACAGTCTTTGACAAAGTCTGGCATGCAGGACTCATTTATAAAATGCATGAATTAAAAATTCCACTAAATATTATAAAAATCATACACTCATTCTTACACGGCAGAACATTTCGCGTCAAAATAGACAACCATCTTTCCGAACTGCGACCAATTCAAGCTGGAGTTCCACAAGGATCACCCCTCTCCATAATTCTCTATAACCTCTACATAGCGGATATGCCTCGCCTGCCAAATAATGTACAAACAGCTTTATACGCTGATGATACATGCATCTATTACTCAGCCAGACAAGCAGAAGTCATCTCTTTAAAATTGCAAAATTCTATTAATATTATTATGGGATATTTTAACAAATGGAAAATAGACATTAACACAGACAAAACGCAAGCCATCTTTATAACTAGGAAAAGAAACCAACAACCTGACTCACTCATCATCAACAACGAGGACATACCATAGAAACCAACAGCCACATATCTGGGACTCCTATTCGACGAAAAACTGAACTGGACGCAACATATACCGAAAAAACGAGGGCAATGTATGAACATTATCAAATCCCTAGACCCCCTCCTAAACAAAGGCCACCTTAACAACAGAAACAAACTCCTGATCTACAACCAAGTCATAAGACCGACACTATTGTACGGCAGCACTGCACTATGCCAAACTTCCCGGACAAACAAAAAATCCCTCCAAGCCTTCCAGAACATGGCAATAAGGAAAATCTTCCGAATTCCATGGTATGTAAGAAACATAGACATACAAAAAGATATTAAAACAGACACAATTGACAAATACATACGTGATCGAGCACTGAAACTATTTGACAAACTCGACCAACACAACAACACTACCATGGAATTCCTAAGACATAGGGAATCGGGAGGACGGCAGATGTACCCGAGCCTCAGATCGATCATTCATTTAACATAACGAAATTGCATTAAATTAAAAAATAGCTCTTTTTAACGATATAATCAGCAGGTAGGAGATCAGCACAGACAAAAGGAAGTAAGGGTGTTTTATCACACCAACTCCACGTAAGACGAAGGACGAGGAGCAGTTGTGAATGAAACGAAATTGTGAGCAACAGTGCGCGCAAGAAAAGTGCGGTGAAGTAATTATAATTGAAAAGTGTTGGATAAGTGAATAAGTGTTTAATTACGTTTGATAAAGTGCAAAATTCATTAATTTAAAGTGGGATTCATTAAAGTGATAAGTAATTTTAGTAAAATAATTGTAGATCGTAGAGGAAACTTAGAATAAAACTGTAATAATTAATTTTAAATTATTCGCGAGTGTGTTATTTTCACTATTGCCAATATTTGCGAGTAGCAAACAGGTCGCGCACCTGGTAAAGCGCAACAATATTGATCAATTAGTCAACTTGAATTCATGTTTACATTAGCAGAGAGACCGTTCAGAAGATATCATCGCAAACGGCATTTGTTGATGAGGTGGTGACACGCCCCTCCTTAGGATGCGTGTCCTCACGCAAAGATTGATTTTAAATTTCAGTTGTTTCCAGTTTTTACAGATCAACAATACAACAGCAAATACAATTAATATGATGAGGAAGTCAACTACTGAACCTGTTCAGGATATGAATTTGTGTTTATAATGTAACAAATTAATATGTTCTAAATTGTCAATATTCTTTTGGCTTAAATATTCTAAAGTGACGTTCGATTCTTCGGAATATGTAATATTCCTTATTATATTGGGAAGTAATAACATAGGAGGTATTTATTTAATTGATATTAACCAATGTTATTGGTTACATACATGTTTTTGTTTCTAAAGTTGTGATTTCCTATTGCTGAATTTAATAATACTATGCTGCTTTATTTTTATTTCTTGGTCACTACAATCATGTTGTACTTTAATTGGAGGTAAATTTTTTGTAACAATTATATTTCCTGAAATTCTCTCAACACTTTCTTCAATATTCGGTTTCATTACACATTTATTAGGGTTATTCAATAGGCTCCCAATACATTCATCAATAATTCTTGTCAATTTATATTCTATATTTTCTTTAGTATCAATATGAATTTTATTTTTACAAACGATAATGTTTAAGTGCTCTGTTAATAATCCCAAATTATTTTTGTTTGGTATTGGCACTATTCTAGTTCTGAAATATGATTCTTGTGAGAAATTCGGTACTTGTATAATGATAAATATTAAGTTTTCTTTTTGTGCGAGAGCGATCCGGAGGTTCTGCATTATAATGAGATCTATTTCATATTTATACATTTCTTGGTTAGTCAAAATATCTTTGCTCAATACTTCCAATCTTGATAGCAGAATGATGTCAGTAACCTGAGAAATTTTGCTAAGTATTTCCTGTTGAATCTCTTTGATTTCCTGTTGGTATCGAAACTCTAAAAATTCCCTTTCAAAAAGGTTGAATTTTCGTTTAATATATTAATTTTTTCTAATAAGACTTGTTGTACTCTATTGATATGACAAGTTAAGTTTTTAACCTCGTTATTTAATTGGTCATTAATAATAATCTGCTTGTTCATATTGTCTGCAACCATATTTAAATTCTTATCGAAGGCCTTAAAATGTTCTTCTATATCCTGTCTGTCATCGTCGTCCATGGTTCCACCAATCCAATGTAAAAATTTTCCATAAAGATTGATTAGGCCCCTTCTACGACGCTGAACATGATGTGGTTTGAGCGTATTGATTCTATCGATTATCTGATTTTTTAAGTGAGGTGATTGAGGGATGAGATTGATAAAATGTTGGTGGGACAGTACTCTCCATATAAAGCAACATGTTCTGGAATTCATCTATATTCACGGTGTGTATGATTTTTATAAAGTTCTGAACAATATTTATCTCTTGAAGTTTGACCAGGTAGTATCCATTTCCCTGTGGGACTTCATCTATTTAAATACGTGGCCCCTTTATGCACAATAGGATCAAAAATGAAAGGACAAAGGCAACGATCCCTGTAAAAGAGTATGGGTTTAAGACTTCTTCCATTGCATACAAAAAAAAATTACTCGCTAAACATCCCCAGGACACACTATTACATGATTTTTGTGGTGTCCGATTTATTATTGCCATCTCCATTGACAATACGCACTATCCATTAATATGGATAAAGTTTCACCGGCTTTCTACATCTTATGGTTAAGATGAAGTTCGGCTCGGACGAACGCCTTGCACATGTAGGAATCTCTTTTTCTTCATAAAGGCTTTCTCGTTAGTGATATTATGATTATGCTTGTCACAAATGGTGTATCGAATTTTCTTTTCTTGTTTTTATTCCTTATAAACTTCGGATTAATTTCTTCTTCTTTCCGAGTTTTATTCTTATTTTCTAAGGCTTTAGTGTGTTTCCCTTCAAAATATTTCTTAATTTTTCGGTATTCGTCGGATGGTGTTGTGCCATTGTGGATTTCTATTGGTCTATAATTTGTACTAGAATGAATGGTTTCGTTGTTATATTTTAATAATTCATGGACATCGATCATATTTGGTGATTCTTTAGTTTCTGTTATTTTTATCCTCATGTGTTCATTAAGAGTGTTATGAAGCCTTTCCACATCTGAATTGTCAGTTTTAATACCAGGTGTAATAAAGTGTAATGTAACTCCTTCGGTGTTAAGGAAATTTTCCAGATTGCAAGTTACTGTACTTTCGTTGTCTGTGATTATGTGTTTGGGTTTTCCGCAAGTTGCGAAATGCTGATTTAATGCCGATTGAATATCTACCCAATTTCAAGAATCCAAGGGAATTGCTTGAGCGAATTTCGAGAATTTATCAATGAAGGTTAGGTAAAAATGGTTTTTATCTACAAACCATATGTCCATATGGATTACTTCATGTGGTTCATCTGGAATAGGGGGCTGAAGAAAAGGTTTAATTTTTTAGAAAATTTGGAAAATTTAGTAGGTTTTCTTTCGTATTTACTGATCTGACAGACATAGCAGTTATTAATGACTTTGGTCATTTCATTCTTTAGGCGGGGAAAGTAGTATTTGGACTTTAATTCTTTATAAACTTCTTCAATTCCTCTGTGATTGTTACGTTTATGTTCCTTTAAAATTTCTTCCTGTATGGCTCCTGTGTCTGTGCAATCGAACAAAATATAACTGCATTTACTGAATTATACATTTGTATGTGGAGTTTTCCATTTAAGATATTTAGTTTGAAATTTACTGAAGGTTTGAATATCTGGCATATATAGTCCAATGACTCCTTTCTTTGAAATGTGATTATTCAAAATGTACTGAAAGTACTTTTCGTCGAGTTCTTTGGAAATACAAATTATTCGTAATTTACCAAAATATTTCCTTTTCGTGATTTTATTTTCGCGACCCAGTTTGATGATCATTTGATTGTTATAGACATTCAAGGAGATTCGTATAGGGGTATATAATATGTATTGTCTTCTTCTGCGCTGTGGCATGTTGCGCCGATTGATTCGTTTTCACTCATTTCTTCATCTATTTGGTTGGCATTTATTTGGACTTCTGATCCTTTTCGGCTTCTTTTGTTTTTCTGTACAACTTTCTTTATTGGTTTGTGTAGTTTAATTTCACTGACTATTGCCTCGGATTCGTTGTCAGCCTCGATTTGTGATATGCATATGGACAATGTGTCTGCGACTTTGTTTTCCTTGACATTAATGTATTCAATTTCGTAATTGTATTCTTCTAGTCGTAGCTTCCACCTTTGCAATTTTGAATTTGGTTCCTTAAGGTTTGCCATCCAAGATAATGGTTTATGATCGGATCTAATAGTGAACTTACGCCCGTATAAGTATGGCCTGAAATATTTGATTCCCTAAATTATAGCTAAAAGCTCTTTTTCTATTGTTGAATAATTTATTTCGTGATTATTTAACGTCCGGGATGCAAAACATATAGGATGTGTGTCCTCAGATAATTGGAGGCATCCGTTGTTAAGACAAATTTCTTATTAAAGTCGGGGTATTTTAATATAGGTTCTGAAATTATTAATTTTTTTAATTTTTGGAATGCATCAACATAATCCTTATCGAAAGGGTTTATTTTTACGTTTTTCTTAAGTCTGAGAGTTAGTGGCTTTGCTACTTTTGAAAAATCCTTTATAAATTTTCTATAGTATCCAACGAGTCCTAAAAATGACTTTATTTGCTTTGTTGTTTTTGGGATAGGAAAATTTTGAATGGCTTCTACCTATTTTGGATTGGGTTTATACTCTCAGTCGTCACTATATGTCCAAGGAATTCTGTTTCTCTTTTCAGAAATTTACTTTTATCCATTTGAATTTCTAAATTAGCTTTTTCTAGTACATCCAATACCTTTTTTAATGATACCATATGTTTTTCCAACGATGTGCTAAATATAATTATATCATCCATATACACAAAGCAGATTTTTCCAATATACTCCAATAATATATCGTTCATTAAACGTTGAAACGTAGCCGGGGCGTTTTTCAACCCAAACGGCATTCTTGTAAATTCGTAATGTCCTTTATCAGTAGAGAATGTGGTTTTTGGAATGTCGTTCGCATTCACTTCGACCTGGTGAAATCCTTTTGCCAAGTCGAGGGTAGTAAAGTACATAGCTCTACCCAACTTATCTAATATGTCATCGATATTAGGTTTCGGAAACTTGTCGTCGATCGTTATCTCGTTCAATTTCCTATAGTCAATTACCATACGCCACTTCCCTGAAGCATCTGACTTTTTTGCAACTATCCAAATTGGTGATGAATAAGGGTACTTACTCTGACGAATAATTCCTTGAGACAACATTTCGTTAATTTGTGATTCCACCTCAGATCCATGAACAAAAGGATGTCGATATGATTTAGTATATATGGGATTACTATTCAACGTTTTTATTTCGTGTTTAATATGATGATTGAAGGTCAAATCGTCACCTTCCTGAAAAAATACTCTCGAATATTCGTTCAATAATTTCATTAATGGTTTCCTTTCTTCTTCGTTTAGGTGGTTTGTCCTCAACAATGATAGAGGATCCTTTTTAATATTAGTTTCCACCCATTAAAGGTTATTTACATATTCTTCCAAATCTTTTTCTTCTTTGGAGGTATATAACAGTAAACTTTTATCATTGAACTTTATTAATTTTCCTTTTAAATCTATTATTACATGATAATTCTCAAAAATATTATTTCCTAACAACCCATCAATATAATTACGAAAATTATATTCTACAAATTGAAATTTTTTATCTCCTCCTAATTCTTTAAAAGGCTTTATTTCAATTGTATGGGAATAGGATAGTTTCGAATTAAGGGTATTTATATTTGAGACTTCGCTTTGAATACGTAATTTGGGGTCACACAAATTAGATCTTATAATGCTCATACTAGCCCCTGTATCTATAAGGAATCTAAGTGGTATACCCTAAGAGTCTATCCTGATATATAGTAATCTATTGTTTCCGGAACAATTTCCGAGGCATTTCTCCGAAAATTTTCTTCTTCCTGTAGATTATTTGCTTCATGGGTTAGGTTTTCATTCACATGGACTTGTCTACTTTGGTCTAATTCATTGGTTGAGGAGCACCATACCTGTGTATTCGATTTTGGAGTGAGTTATTAAATTTTTAATGCTGAAGTTGATTCAAACCTCCCAGTAGTCGGGAGGTTTGGGTACCCGTGTAGGGAGGCTTGGGCACTGTATTTAATACGCACGATATTGCTCTACTATACTACTATGCTTAAGTATTATATAACATTGCTATAAAAAATTGCAATACAAACATTTTTTCTTATAATAGACTTTAGTAAAATTAAACAATGTGACTTAGAATCAATACTGCACGATGATGGACTTAATTAAACTTACCTTATATTTGGTATGACCCAGAGAGGGTTGTCAAATTTATATTTTAAGCTGCCACGTTTCATCCATGTCGTTGGTGTGGGCAATTTTGTCTTTATATCCTCCAGGCAGACGCTGGCTATGTCCTCAATGTTAGGAAATATAAACGTATTTCTTATCTTACTCGCTCTCATAAATTTGACAGTTGCCATGGAGTGATTAACCTCTTCGATTATTCCAATATAATGATAGCCAGTTTTTCTGGTGTCAAATTTAACCAACACAAAGTTATTGATCTGGAAATTTATATTCAGAACGATCACATCGTCTTCATCAAAACCTTCTTCCGATTCAACGAGGGTTCCGTCAGAAACGGAAACATTTTCTATTTCATCATCGCTGCTAATCTTCCTGTTTTTCGTTAGTAAATTCATCAGCAAGCTTCGAAATTATTTTCTGTCCTGTATTCTTAGAGCATTTTTGATTTTGGTTGAGCTCTTTGATCTTATTTTTTTTTGTCTTTCTTTTTCTTCCAATTTTATAAGTCTTTTCTCGGATGTGTCTTACTTTTTCCCCTCTTCCGTTTCATGCCATGCTATTTCATGGGCCCGGCCTTCGGATATGGTCTTACTAAATCAGGTGTTAGATTGACAGTGCCCATAGTCTGGCTTCTACATGGAGATTCCAGTAGAGATGGCCCAGTGACTTCCACATTAGAACTTGTACGATCCTCTAGACTCTGATTTTCTTCTGTTGAAGGCTGTTCTATGACATGTTGGTTTTAAATCAATTGTTCTGGAGGAACATTATCCTCTTCCGGCAGGCAGGGATCAGTTACAGAAGAACAAGCAAAATCATCATCGGAGAAAATGTTTGAATTGAAAGGCCGTATACCAAGTCCCCTTTGAATATTCTGCAACTTGAATGCAAGTGGGGTGGCTTTTGCTGCTCATTTTGGGATTTCATAAATTGTTACCGTTTTGCCAGGATTGCTTACCATCCAATCTGTTACAGCAGTGTTATAATAAGTTTTGAGTGGTCCATAGACAGTCAGGTCTAGGGGTTGCAGTTAATGGCTGCAGTGCGGTGTGAAAGTCATTATAACAATGCCTGATTCATTACAAAACTCGAGAACTGGTACTGAAATGCTGTCGTGATTGTCCAGCAGCAAAAGAACTGGCGGGGAAGGCGTTGAGCTTGCGTGTTTTGCGAAATGGTGCATATATTTTAAAAAGTTTGGTGCTGTAATCCAACCTGAAGGATCTGAACCAACAGGGGTATCATTTAACATATATGTTTTGAAATTGACCCGTGGGGATATGAAAATAGGTGGTATTGAGTTCCCCAACGCATTATTACCGCAGCAAACCGTTACAAGCGTTTCTCTTTCAGCTGATGTTACTTGCCCAACTTGCTTAGTGCCTCTGAGAGCAATCACTTTCTGGGTTCGTTGTACTGTTGATAATTCAGTTTCGTGTATATTTTAAATAGACTCAGGGCCGAAGCGATGTTGTTCATATACAGTATTAAGATTTTCAAAAAAATCTCCGACATTTTTCTTATTGAAACTAGTGACCCGTGAGAGACTGGTAGCTTCTGCTGTTCTTATCGACAGCTGAGGACGTCTTTAAAAAATCCCCTTGTCCATCTTTGGATGCAAGTTTCTGCTCTGTCCAGTTACCTCGTATTTTTTTGTCAATTGCAGTGGCATATTCGTAAACCAATTCCCGTGCCTTCTGTTTTGACAGTCCATGGTCTAGATTAAACGGTGTTACAAGATATTCTGAAATTTTTTCTTCTTCATCTTTCGTGAATATTTGAGATGATATAAATTTAGAAGATATATCTTTCACGACGCCACCCCGCTTTACGTATCTTTGAAGGTTAGAATTTATGTTTCTTAGACGGAGAGATAAATAAAACTCTTACTTCATTAAATAACACCAACTTTAATTATTTATATTTATTATATTCCCGGTATAAAATTTATATTGTATGCATGAACCGGTATTCAAAAAGGCATCCCAATGCAGCCTCACTTTGGGTGATAGGAAACAGAGGCTTGTCCGTACCTTTTGACGCGAAGAAATAACTCTTCTATTCAAGATAATTTCACTTCTATTTATACTACTCGTCGCCTACTTGATTTAATTTCAAATTCAAAATATCAATGCCTACTTTGTTTGTATTAATTCGATTCGGGTAAGTGTAACAGTTAGACCTGGGTATATCATATATAATCGCATTAGTTTTAATTTTTCGTCCTTTAGAAACCTCTTCCAATGTGCGCAAAATAACATCTTTAGGGATTTCACGTCGCTTATTTTTCTTTACAAATGAAAACGGCATTGTCCTGAAAAGAAATAACTAATCATTCAATCCAATAGGCATAACAAAAAAGCACAAAAGTATGACACCAAAAGACAGGTGCTAGTAACGCCGTACGGCGTGAAATACTCCGACAGTATTGTATACTCGAAATGAATAATGTAGACACTGCTATTTTACTGAATTGTATTTATTGCGAAAAAATTTGGTAGAACGACTTTTATTATGAAAAATTGGGTATAAGAGTAGAAAACTAACAGAATTAGGTTATGGTTCGAATGTATTTCGATGGAATAGTTATTTCGAACGCAGATGACATAAATTTGAAATAAAAGCCTTCAGTTAAGAAAGCATGTTGATGAACGAGTGATCTTTTTGCACGATTCCTTTCCTATGACGTTAAAAAACATGAATGTTATTTATATTAAATGAACAGTTTCGATGTGCCAAGCCAGAATCCTTGCTGTGTCATCATGTACCGTCTGTTCCATCGATATTAACTTCAAAATGGCGTTCTTTATGTTAATGGGTACGTGAAATGTTTTTATACATTTATACGTAATATTTTCACAACGTACAATCGGAGATAGCCAACTAGAAACTTAGGAATTTCTCCAATTTCATATCTGAACATCTACATCGGGTTCAAATGCATGGTTTATTTTATCTCAATAATAATTCAATATGGAACTTTAGTCAGCTCGCCGAAACCACTGCTTTGTATATGCTATAGGGCGGTGGAAAACCTAGTACTTAGCAAAGTGCACTACGATTCGGTAATTGCATAGTCTTAATCTTATTTCAAACGAAAATCATCGATGCTTACGAAAGGTTTCCCAATACTACGATTTATGTTTTTTTTATGCTTTGTTTTCCAGTCAGTAAGTATGGAGTTATAGAATTATTTTAAAGCAACGATTGTCCAAATATTGCCCAAACAACCAAATATTTCTCATACGTTTTTCGATAATTATTGTCTTCCAAGATTATTGTCAAGTACAAAGCCTCCATCTATTTAAAACAAAGACAAGCATAATTAAATTTTAAAATATATTAATCAAGACTTTCGTCATTCATAAATTGAAAACTTAGAAGATCGCGTTACTTTATTCTTTATTAGAATTTGGTTGTCACTGTTTTGAACGGGTTAATTTCTCACTAATCCCTAGAATTCAGAATTAATTCTATAAAGTTTATGGGTCTGTTAGTCAGCTTACCGGGCTTTAGATTTCTGCTGAGGAATATTGCAATGCTAGGGAACTGCACTTGTTGAGTGCAGTTCCCAAGTACAGTACACAACACATTAACTGTTTCGGATTCAAAACTCTTTAACGTTTTATAAGGCACGTAATAGTTGGTGGCTTATTGAGCCCCATGCCCTAAGAAAACAGAAAATTAGGATGTTATCAGTGTCTCATAATCAGTCAACCTTTACAAGATTATTTTTACATCACAATATGTTTTTCAAGCGCTGCCAGTAAACTTATAAGCCTGTAGTCTTAAGAGTAGATATAACAAAATTATAGTTTATTGTTGTCAGTAAATTTTTTATGGCTATTTTGGGTATTCTGTCGAGTCAAGGGACTTTACTATTTTACTTTACTTCAATTTACTATAGTTTCAGCAATCATTTGTTTTAATATAAACTCGTCGAATTTACCCGGAAGTAGCTTTGCTTTTTCTTCACAATAATGGAAGAAAAGTTCCAACAAAGGAGGGGAGCAGTTAAATCGGTCAAGAATCAGAAAGACGATTATTATCATCTAAGGTTCATTGAGAGGGAGATCGCAAGGAAAACCCAGGAACCTATAAAGAACTCGATATTCTTTTTTTGTGAGAAAGTGAGAAAAAACCAAACAAAATGATAATACCGTGGAGAAATATTATAGTGAAATCAATAAATTCTTATCTACAATGATAAATCATGTTTTAAGTCATGAGTCGGACAAGAACGTGATAAAAGCTTAATGGGACATATATTCAGAAATGTTCCTGAATACATTTTTGACTGGGTTTCGTGAAACTTCTAGTGCTTCAATGAGAGCCATAAAACCTGATTCTTTAGTATGTGCATGTGCATATCGCACACAGGAACAAAATACTATTTATGAGAAACACGAAATATTGAATGTCCTTAAAAAATGTCAACGGATTCTGCGGAAAGCTTCTATTCCATTCATTACGAGTTTTTCGTCCATGTCTACCCATGCATTCTCACAACCAACCATCTTTCCAGAACTCTCGATCGCTGACTCGTCCGATTATGCCCGTTCTGATAAGAATTAGGACCATTTAAAGTTTTCCGATCTTGAAATATATTTTGCCATAGGAATCTTCCAAACCAAACCGCCAACTTTAATTTCAACTCAAAACATTACGCTTTCCTCTGGCAACGACCACCGTTACCGTGACCAGGCCAATGGATTATAGTTCCGGTAACGCAAATTTGCGTAATGGGCAATCGCAATATCAGCATCCTCAGAACAATAACGTTTTCCCATCGACAGATCCTCCGAGATATACTTTCAAAGAGTTTCACAATATCAATCATCCAGAACCATACCCTATGAATGAAAGCGATACCTCATATTTTCAATCGGACATCAACGAAAACTAACAACAAGATTTACAACACTATCAACAATGGTCAGAACAACGAGAATAGTTATGAACAGCACATAGTAGACGAATTAAGCCTTCCTTAAGATGCGAACATCTCTAATAAAAATAAAATTCTACCCGAGAATAATTACAGTGCGATCGATGATAGAAATTTTCTTCTAAAAACTCCAGTAGGCCAATAGAGTACATCGATATCAATACATACGTATTGATTCGTATTGGTATACGTATTGATTCGATACGTAAAATGAACCTCTCCATTTTGGGGTGATCTGTAATTCCTAATCGATACAGGAGCCTGTACATAATTTAGTAACCCAGAATTCATTCATCCAAATGACATCGAAATTACAAAACCAATTATCAATAACACAGTCCTAAATCAACAGATGATAATTCAGGCACCCAGGTGAAATAAAACTTTAAATTTTTAAATTTCACCAATATTTTGATATTTACTTGGTTTACACACATCAACAAAACTTACAGCTCTTACTTATTTACCAAGATTTTTCCCAATTAACACGTATTGACTATCTAAATCAAGAGGAAAAGGAGCTAATCCTTAAAAAGTGGCGAGAATACGACTTAGAAACTTAGTTTCACCAACAAAAACAACACAGTATTCTTACCATAGACGATAAAGCTTTTTAAACTCAGTTTTATCTATATCCATGCGTCCATAAAGATAACGTGAAGAAACAAATCAATGATATGCTCAAAGAAGGTATCATCCAACCCAGCTCTTCTCCGTGGAACTCTCCAGTTTGGTTAGTCCCCAATAAAATGATGCAAGTGTGAAACTAAAACGGAGATCGGTCATCGATTATCGCAAACTTAACGGAAAAGCCAGAAATAAATTAACTCGTTCCTTGGTTTGGTGGGGTACTACCTAAAAGCATTTGGCAAAATCAAAGATTTTGCCGAATTCAATAAAGCACTCGCCGGGTGCCTAAAGAAGGCTCGATCTATTCAGCTGACTGGCGAATAAATTAAGGATTTCGAAATATGCAACGGCTTTTTAATGAATGATTCGGTATTGCAATACCTGGAGTTGAAATCCTTTATCATAACTAGGGACACCAGCAATTATGCGATTAATGCAGTACTGTCTTAAGGTACGACGGGTAGCGATAAACACATTTATAATGCTAATCGATCTCTTACTGACACTGAGACTTTCTACTCCACCAGAGTTGTAAGCAATCGTTTGGGTAGTGAAGTTTTTTAGACCTTACCTATAGGGAAGAAAATTTCAAATAGTGTCCAACAGAAATCACTTACTTAACTTATGAGTCTAAAATAGCATAACTCATAATTGGTTTTATGGCACCTCAGATTAGAAGAGTTTGATTATCAACTTGATTATAAAAATGGATATCAATACTTGAAAGCGAATGCCCTAAGTGGAATTAAGCTTCCCGGTACAATTTTTAACAAACAAATCGAATTTAATATCACCGAAGTCCGTGGAAGAACTATCAATACATCATTGCAGAGCGAAAACGGTGCAACCCTATACTGCACGAGCAAATTTAAATGATGGGATTTCGATTGCGAATGGGGTATTAATGAAACTGTCCAGGATCTGAAGAGAGGTTGTTACATTCATCATAAAGAGAAGATTACAAAAATAATTAACAATTACGAAACCTGTTAGATCGTTTTTAAAAACTCGCCACCGCATATATGCTAGATACAAAGAACAGTACTAACCTTATAAAATCACTCCGACACTTCATTAGCCTACACGGTATCTCCAAAGTTTTGGTTGCAGATTCAGGCACCGATATTATGCCCAACATAGTCAAAGACTTCTGCAAACAATATAATATCGAATTCCACCATACGTGATACCAATAAGCTAGCAGCAATGCTTATGCGGAAAGATGGCACTCTACTCTAACCGAGATGCACAGAATTATTTAAAAAAAAAACGAAAGAAACAAAATCTAGACATAGACCCCGATGACATGGTCTACGAAGCTTTTATAACTTACGGACGACATAGTATACGAAGTTATTATAACTTACAATAACGCTTTTCACTCCACTACAAAATTTACCGCCAACGAAGTCTTTACAGGCAGAACACATTTATTCAATAAAATTTTTTATTTCAATACAAGCACAACTACCTTGGAAAGTTAAATGAATTCAGATCACAAATTTATCCAGAAATAAAAAAAGGCTAATGAACTTATAAAGAATAATTTAGGAAACAAGAACAGTTTCACCCATTCTCGAGGAGAATCAAACTATATTTCGAAGGAATAAAGGCAGAAGAAAACTACCCGTAGATTTAGTTGGTATAAAGTAAAAAAGGACATAAAAGTAACTTTAGTTACCACCAAAGATAGAATATGCAGTTTTTTAGCCAGTTAGCTGTGGCGGCCTCGTTTAAGAGTGCGCACCATTTTGCGTCGCTTGAATTAAATAGCTAATGGTCACTGCTTTATGCGCATGACGAGTATACTCGTCAATACACAAAATCATGTCACTTTTCCATGACGAGTATAAGTTAATAAAAATTAACGAATTTTGTTTTTTTTTAACGGCGGACCAGGGTTGACCCGAAGTTTATTCCACTAAATCCAAATTACAACTGAACCAATTCTATCTTACAAACTACGAAGTAGTTAATTCTGTTGACGTTGCTTTCCTCGATCATGTGAATGCGATTTGCGTTTTCCTGGAAAATGCAATGCTGTAAATTCCATGTTGCGCTCGTAGACGAATTTGATCCACCTTGTCTGGATTGTATTGAAGGTGTTTGTTAACTCCTCCGCCGTTAAAAACAATTATCCGCAATTGTTAGAAATATGGCAGTTCGTTCAACTTCATTCGCTGCATATGTTTAGGCTGTTGGTAAGTTATTTGTGATGGTGGCCTGCTTTCTGGTGTGCAATGAGCCTCAAATTTGGTCTCTTGTACAGGTGATATTTCAGTGGCCAACTTGATGTTGCTGCTGGATTTTGAGCATAGTTTTTTGAAAATGAAAGCTAGGAAAATGATGCCGATAATCATGGTAAGACTGTATGTAGATATTTGATGAATACATTTTCAGTTTGGAGGAGTTTAATTTCTTTGATATTATCGATTCCTATTTCCTTCAGATCTTCACTAGGAAATGGATCTGTGTAATTTATTGCTGCCGGTTAAAGGATCGGAGGAAGAATTTTCATCGAAGAAGCTTCCCGGGAAATGAATGTTTCTTTATTTAGTTTGATTGTTTCATTTTCAAATTTTACTAGGAACGTGCCATTGAGTTTGTGCGTAGGATAACCCCGTCAGAAATTTCTTCTACAGTCTGGATGTTTAGAGCGTTGATTTTTTCGCAGGTGGCCTGAAGACTGTTGAGGAGGTTGGGGCTGCATGTCGTATTTTTTAGGTTTCTAAGTATACGAATTTACATATGGTAAGATTATTGACATTCTTGCAATTTCTTTTAACGCCGAAAATTTCGTTATCGTTCTTCAAAATACTTGTAAAAGGAATTTTATTGATTGCGTTGTTATATTTTACTGGTTTTATTAACATTGATTGATAAATTTCTTTTGTTGTGGGGGGAATGTTTACAATGTATAAGAATGAAGAGCTATTGGTAATGATCTTTATTTCTGTGAAATCAAGGACTTCTTCTATTGTAGCATGGTACATTTCTATGGTACATTTCTTCTTCTATGGTAACATTTAACTGTCTAATAATTTTGTAACATATTTTATTTCAGATTTAGAAAGCATAAGTGAATTTACATTACCTAACTTTGCCCAGTGTATTGCGTAATTTACATTTTTTAACTCTTCCTTCATTAACCTTAACCTGTATTGTACGTTGAAAATGACGCTATTATTAGTTTGATTATTTTCTTTTATCAGGGTTTTCATTTCTTTAGCATTATGAGTGATGTTATTTATTTGGTCGTTGTATAATCGATTGATTACTATTTGCCTGTTGTTGTTTTCCAGAACGTTATTGATTTTTGCCTTGATAGTTACGAGATCTTCATGGTCGGGACTTCCGGCCATCCACTTCCAAGCGCTTCCGAGGAAATTTAGTGATCGTCCCAACCTGCGAGGTTTTAGGTTGTGGATAAGGTTTTGGACTTGTTGTACTTCGTAGGATAAGAGCGGTGTAAGATAACTCTGTTGGATTGAAGCACTATTGAGAATTGGTTTTATTTTTTTCGCCAATATGTTCGTAATCGTCCATGTCTATTATGTGTATCAATTTAAAATTACCGTCGTGTATTTTTGACTGTCCTGTATGAAAGGAGACGATTTGGGATCCTGAATAATGCAGAATTTGAAGTTTGGATGATACCGTGCGAACGGTGAGTCTGAAATTAATGATTAATTTCTTATGTTACTCTTGTGTATGACTTTTCCTGATTCGGTTAGGACTGTAGAGTTGTTATTTTCTCTCACAATTTCTTGCTTATATCAAGGAGACAATTTTGAACCTTTGCTTTTATTTTGCTTTACAAATAGAATTTCACAATTGTTATAATTTTTGATGGGGCTTCTTTTTTTGTTGTGGTAGTCGATGTCTGATCTCTGTTTGGTTTTAAGTCTGTTTGTCAGACGAAGGTTTTCGAAATAATCGAGATCAATACCGGGGACCCGTCCAAGATACAGTTCGACTGGCTTTTTGTTCGTAGTCGAATGTATCGTGTGGTTATACTTATTGGTAGCACGCTGCAGGAGATTTTTGAATGGGAGTTGGGGATCTTCTTTTCTTAAACATCTCATGATTTCGGTGATAGTTGAGTGCCATCGTTCTATCTGTCCATTGACTTCATTTCTGTAAGGCGGGGTCTTATAGACGCTAATGTTAAGGTCGTCCTCCAGTAGCGAAGTTATGGAGGCTGAAGTTAGGGACCCTTCGATGTCAACAACAACAACCTGTGCAGGAATACAAAAATTGTATAAGATTTCCAGCAATGGCTGCTTGATGTCCTCCACTGATTTTGACGCAACTATCCTGGCTAGCGCGAACTTAGTAAACTTGTCCATTGCTGTTAGGACAAGCTCCTTTTCTGTCGAGAAAAGGTCAATGTGGATAGTGTGGCCAGCATAAGATGGAATTGGTATGAGGTTCAGGAAGGGCTTTGTAGGATGCCTGTCATACTTATTTTCTTTGCAGATCTTGCATCAATTGACGTGGCTCTTCACTTTTGCTGCCATTTTAGGGAAATAGAAATTCCTCAACAGCTGGAGCCTGTTTTCTTCAGCGTTTCTGTGGGCACGTCGGTGTATTTGAATAATTTTGCACTCCTGCTCACCTTCATTAGCAATAACTTCGACTAGTGTTTGAGAGAAACGGATGCGATAATCCCTAAGATGATGGGAGTAGATCCTTTGTATCTTTCCCATAGTTTCTTCATCCGCGCAGAGCCCATTAAGCATATTGGGGTTGTTAAAAATAATGTAGAAGTGAGATTAGGACACACAAGGTGGTATGAAAAGAAAGTATCGACTGTCTAAGGTTGAATAAAATTATTATTCGTTGACAATCTTTTCAAGAATATAATGCCAGGAATTATTCACGTTGGAAGGACTGGAAATATGATGTTGAGCAGAGTTGAAGAATCCCAATCAGCCTGGACCAGGAACTCGAGGTGATGATGATCGCCTACGGTCGCTGAGAATCCAGGGAGAGTATCCAGGAAGCAGGAATACAGATAGTCTGGCAGCTGGTGGTTAAATGAATTAAGAAAAGAAAGAAATGTTACAGAAACTGTCTTAGCGAGACAGTCAAGTCTGGTAACAGGTTAGATTGTTCTAATGAACTAACTCGCATACAAGTGTGACACCACAGCAACGCTCTTATAATCACATATGATTATTATCTGTGTGGCATCAACTTGTATGGAGACTGTAAAAGATGATTTTCTTTGTGATTATCACGAAACTTTCCTTGTATTTATCGTGAGATAAATACGTTGTGATAATCACCTGAACTTTGTGATATGTATCAGCAAGAGGAAGGCTACCAGAACGTGGAAGCCACAAAACGATGATTCGATCGACGATGATCTAGAGTGACGGCCTGGAGATGCGCAAAGCTCAGAACACTGTTATTTGCTACACAGCACACACGACCGATTCGCACAATGAACACAGAGATAATGTAACATCGAGGAAGGCTCAAGAGAGACTGCGCGTTGCTACACAGCACTCACGACCGATTCGCACAATGAACAGAGAGATAATGTAACATCGAGGAAGACTCAAGAGAGACTGCGCGTTGCTACACAGCACACACGACCGATTCGCACAATGAACAGAGAGATAATGTAACATCGAGGAAGACTCAAGAGAGACTATATGAGTGTAATGTTAACAGCTGAAAGTAATAAAATAATGGAAAACCCAGAGCTATTTAGATAGCTCACTTAACGTGGAAAAACGCGTGGCCATGGAGGTAGGAAGGATTAGGACAGCAATAAAAAAAAGGTGCAGCGCACGTGTGGCGCGTTGAGTCGCCAGCACAAAGAGTGAATTGTATGTGGATGCTGATTATTTTATTTTTCATTTTAGCGCTAAGGATTGAATGAATTTTACATGTTTTTTAAACATTCCCCGCCCGCCTTTGTCGACTCTGGCGGCGAACATTTATCAACTGCAGTATCAATGTTCAGTGGACAAAGTTTGGTGACTGGTCTAGTGATAATAGACGAACTGGTCTTCACATCTGCGACGCGAGTTATGTTGTCTTTTCCAGGATATACATCAATGATTCTGCCTAAAGGCCACTTCGCTGGAGGATAAAGTTCGTCCATGACAGCAACAAGAGATCCTTTTTCGACAAGTGACGTCGATCTGTTCCATTTGTAGACTGCTTGATATCGTTGTAGGTATTCTTGTGACCATGCATCCCAGAAGCATTGAGTCATTTGACAAATTTGCTGCCATCTAGACAGACGAGATGATTGACTGTGCAACAGGCCTGGTTCTGGAGGTAGATTTAAAGCTTGGCCAATTAAAAAATGACCAGGAGTTAAAACTTCAAGATCATTTGGATCATCAGTCAATGATTGTAATGGTCTCGAGTTGAGGATGGCTTCTACTTGAATGAGAAAAGTGGATAGCTCTTCATACGTTAAAAGTTTGTCACCAAGAGTTCGCCGGAGGTGATGTTTTATTGACTTAACTCCAGCCTCCCATTTACCTCCAAAGTGTGGAGATCCAGGAGGATTGAACTCCCATTTGGTACCGTCTTGTGCGATGAGTGAAGACAACTCCTGAAGTTCGTGTGATGACTGATGAAAGAGTTTTTGTAATTCTTTGGCTGCTCCTTTGAAGTTGGCACCACAGTCGCTGCTTAAAGTAGCACAGATTCCACGCCTTGATGTAAACCTTTTGAAGGCTGATAAAAATGCATCAGTGCTATAATCAGTGACAATTTCAATGTGAATAGCAGATGCCGAAAGACAGACGAAGAGAGCGATCCATGCCTTGTAAGGACGTGCTGATCTTCCTTTCCAAGTTTTAATATCAAGTGGGCCTGCGTAGTCTATTCCGGTATGAAGAAATGCTCGCGATGGAGTAACTCTTTTCGCTGGAAGTTGGCCCATAATATGCTGGGCATGTTGGCGTCTGTAGCGTGTACAGGTAACACACTTCAAAATGATGGATCGGACTGAACGTCGACCTCCAAGAATCCAATATGTAGCTCTTGTGTAAGACAATGTTTGTTGTGTAGCACCGTGAAACGTGCGATGATGTGCGTCTCTAATGATGAGTGTTGAAAGATGAGAATTTTGAGAGATTATGTATGGATGTTTTGCAGTAGGTGGAAGCAGCGAGTTTCTCAGGCGCCCTCCAACTCGAAGGAAACCTTGGTTATCAATAAATGGAAGTAGCTTGATAATTGGTGATGACTTTGGAAGTTCTTTTCTTTTAGAAAGCAGTTCAATTTCCTTTGAAAAATGCTGATGTTGGACTGTCTTGATCCAAAACAGTTGAGCGATGTAAATTTCTTCTGGTGTTAATGGATCAACAAGCGTTTTCAAGCTCTTTTTCTTAAAAACTCGAATGCAGCGTGCAGTAACTCGCAATAATTTAATCAGCGAGGAGAATTTCTCTAGTAACTTCCATTCAGAGGTTTCTTGTGAAGTGTGAAGAACTTGAGGGTCAGACGGCGGGCGCGCTTCCAGATCTTTAGATGTTTGATCATCCTGGAACAGATCCTGGATCCTGGACCCTGGAACATGTCTCCACTGAGCGTTTGGCAAGGTTTCTTGAATATAACAAGTTCGGTTGTGGACAAAATCCTTCCATTTTGAGGGATGATTGTTGATCCAAGTATAGACAATAGCTGAGTCTGTCCATAAATAGCAAGGCACGTTAGATAAGTTCAAGACTCTGAGACAATGTTGAGTTAGTTTAGTAAGTAGCACAGCGGCTGAGAGTTCCAGGCGAGGGATGGTCATTCTCTTGAGTGGCGCTACTTTTGTTTTTGAGCAGAGTATGGACGTATGAATTTCATCATTGCAAGAAGTTCTCAAGTAAATAACAGCTGCCATGGCCTTTTGAGAAGCGTCACTAAATCCATGAACTTCAGCTTCACTGGTAGAGGTAGTTTTCACCCATCTAGGTATTTGTATATGTTCTAAACTTGATATTGATCTCAGAAGATGATTCCATGTTGATTGTTGAGATGTAGGTAGCGCTTCATCCCACTGCAGTTTGATAGCCCACAGCTCTTGCATAAAAATTTTTGCTTGAATGAATAGTGGAGATAAAAGACCCAAAGGGTCGAAGAACTGGGCTATTTTTGATAAGACTGATCGTTTGGTCAGTGTTGAGGCTGAAGATGGAGTCAGTTTGAATTGAAGAGTATCGAGAGCTGGGTTCCACGATAGTCCAAGCGCATGGACAACTTGATCTTTGAGAGGAATTGATTCAGTTTGAATTTTTGAGTCTGGATGAATGAAATTAAGTATTGTATAATCATTGCTAATCCATTTCCTCAATGGAAACCCGCCCGAGTTACGAACGGTTCCCATATGCAAGCATAATGCTTCCCACGTACAGCGCATTCACCTTCAACATCTTTGATGACACCTGCAAATTGCCAGATGATATCCGATCGCAGTAGACGCTGACTAGCAGACTAGGCCTCTGGCATACGTTGCTACACTTGCAATTAAATCTAACAATTGTTTTGTTAAAATCATTTTTACAGTCAGTTATTTTTGGGTGGTAGAAGCGTTAAGTCGAACTAATAAAGTCTATTTTAAAAAACCTAATTCGTTTTTTTTTAAGAAGACATGTCGAGACACATGTAATTGGCGCAGTCGATTAAAGTAAGGGCGGAGGAGTTCCGGAAAAGTTTTTGAAAATAAGTAAATCGGAGGATAACCGGTTTTTCGCGACGGAATATTGCGGTTAAAATTTCGAAAACTTTTTGCGAGTGACGTGAGGTGAACGTTGCGATAAGCAGACTCGACGAAGGAATATTGTCATCAAAGTCCCGAAAAAAAAAGGTGAAGATGGAAAGTATCCTAATAATTCTCTGGTAAGTCAGATTTTTGGATTCATGTCCTCTCCCTACGAAATTCCTCCTAGACAAGGGAAACCCTACTCTCTCCCAAAAACCTCCAGGCTTAGAAGATTTAGCAATATATTAAAAATTAGAAATACTAGTGAAAGTGAAAGTAGTAGTGGAAATTCGGTACAGTTCTGTGAAACTTCGTGCGAACTTACTAATTCACTGCATCGTTCAATAAGTTCAATTGAACTTAATAAAAATAATTTAGATATTAACATAAACGATAATAATATTAACACGGTTAAAAATAATAGTAACGATAATAAAATAGATAATAATACTATTAGTAATAATAATATAAGTGGAAGTAATAATAAAACAATTTTAAACATGGCAAATCCAAGCACTAGTGCAAGTGAAATGACAGTGACTACACTTGACCTTTTCAATTCGTTAAGAATTCCCGATGCCATTAAGGATTTACCAAAATACGACGGTAATCCTAGGCTTTTGTTCGATTTCATTGACAATGTCGACGAAATCCTTAATCTGCTACGAGCGGCCAGTGGAACACCCTACGGGCAGCTCATGCTGAGGGGAATAAGGAATAAAATTGTAGGTGAGGCTAATGAGATCCTAAATATGTACGGGACTCAGTTGAACTGGGACCAAATAAAGGAAAACTTGATTCTGCACTATGCAGATAAAAGAAACGAAACTTCGCTAATACGAGATTTGCATAATCTTAAACAAAATTCCGATTCGATCCAAAAATTTTACGGTGAAGTAATAGAAATACTTTCGAGTTTGGTTAATCATGTGAATATCCACGAAAAGGATCCCGGGGTGATATCTGCAAAGAAGGCTCTTTTTTCGGAAATGTGCCTGAACACATTTTTAAGTGGTCTTAGAGAGCCTTTAGGCTCCATAATTCGCGCAATGAAGCCGGAATCTTTAGCATTTGCTTTTGCATGTTGCATCAAAGAGCAAAATATCTCTTACTCTAAGTCGGATATTAACAAAAGCATTATGAACCCAAAACCAACTAGTTTAACAAAGCCCAATTTTCTCAATCCATTTTCCCAATTCTTAAACTCATCTAGTAATTACAAAAACTTTAAAACACCTCATCCAAACCCACCGAAACTTTCGTTCCAGGCATATGCACAGCCTTACGCACCTTTTCAAATGAATTTCCCTGCACAAAAACCAACATTTACTAACCTACCCAATTTCAGAACATATCCGCAACCTTTACAAAATTTCAGACCACAACATAGTAATTATTTTAATCAAAATATTCAACGACCATTTGGCATAAAAAATAATTTTCAGAGTCCCCAAATAAGACCCCCAATGTCTAACAAGTCTAATAATGTACACCCCCAAAAACCAGAACCTATGGAACTAGGTTCAACTATAGTTAGACGCGTTCAACCACAATATAATCGTCCCCAAGATAACTTTTTCAGATCAACAGGGCCACCAAGAGTCGCATCTAAGGAATTATTTAATATTTCGGAACAGGGTTATCCAGACAACATCCCGCAAATGGAACAAGGACTTACAATGAATTCTATACCCTACTCTGAAAACCATTACGAAGACCCCAACCAATTTGCTGAAAATTTCACTAACTCGATTTATACATCTCAATCTCAACAATACTACCCTAATCGGTACTATTCCCCTGGTCCAGCGGACACATCAAACCACCACGATTATATAAAAAACGTTGAAATTGATGATGGAAATTTTGGTTGTCTAGCCTCCAACAACCTGTCGGATACTTAGACGTTAATACACATGGTAATACACTCCCATATATCCACATTTCATCCCCTTTCGGACGACCACTTAAGTTCTTGATCGATACAGGAGCATCTTCATCGTTTATTAACCCCGAATATGTGAACCCCCCCGACTTAAAAAATTAATACAATTAATAACCCGATTATAATTAATACAGTTCTTTCAAAACACAAGGTAGAACAGGAAGTCACTCTACCGAATTTCATCGAATTCCAACAAAACGGCTTCATGAAGTTTTTGGTATTTAAATTTCATGGATATTTCGACGGATTACTAGGGATAGACACACTTAGTGCTTTAGACGCTAAAGTGGATGTCGGCAACAAAAGGCTAATCACTAAAAATGCCATATTACCTTTAATTTCCAAACCCAACCTAATTTCACCAAGGTACACTATACCTTCTAATTCTAAATTAATTGTCAAACTACCAGTGGATGTAGAAAATGGTGACATTTACATCAAACCTACTAGAATAACTCAAGAACTGTTAATCTCGGAAGGAATATACACTGCCCATGACTGGCACGCATTGGTGGAAATTGTTAATCATTCTCAAGCCGACCAGATACTACTTCTCGAACAACCACTCATGGTTGAAAATCTTCACAGGAACTATCACCAAGTAAACAATCTTAGTGTCAGCTATGAGAAGGAGAGTTCACCTCTTACTCCTTCTGAGGACATTATTAATCTTCTGCGAACCGAACACCTAAATCAAGAGGAACGGAAAGAATTGTTCAAAGTTTGTCGTGAATTTGACGATATTTTCCTCCGTGAAGGGCAAAACCTTACTTTTGCCAACCAAGTTAAACACCGTATTAGGACGGACGACGAACTTCCCATATACACAAAGTCGTATAGGTATCCATTTGTCCACAAAGAAGAGGTTCGTAAGCAAATATCGGAGATGCTTGCACAGGGTATAATTCGCCCCAGTTATTCTCCATGGAGCTCCCCTGTGTGGATAGTCCCGAAAAAACTGGACGCAACCGGAAGACAAAAATGGAGATTGGTAATTGATTATCGCAAACTGAATGAAAAAACAGTCAGTGACCGATATCCACTTCCCAATATCAATGACATACTCGATAAACTTGGGAAACCCATGTATTTTTCAACCATAGACCTCGCAAGCGGTTTCCATCAAATAGAGATGGATCCCAGAGATATTCCTAAGACAGCCTTCACCGTTGAAGGAGGGCATTATGAATACGTGCGCATGCCTTTTGGGCTTAAAAACGCGCCTTCAACATTCCAAAGAGTTATGGATAACGTTTTAAAGGAACTGCAAGGTACTATTTGTTTGGTCTATTTGGATGATATAATCATCTACTCTATCTCTCTACAAGAACATGTCGAGAATCTTAAGAAGGTTTTCCTAAGATTACGAGACAGTAATCTTAAAGTACAATTCGACAAGTCTGAATTTCTCAAGAAAGAAATAGCTTTCCTAGGCCACCTTATTACAACTGAAGGGATAAAACCAAACCCGGACAAGGTCCAAGCGATATTAGACTTTCCATTGCCTAAAACCCCCAAAGAAATTAAATCCTTCCTCGGAATTTTCGGCTATTACCGGAAATTTATTCGAGACTTCGCTAAACTTACGAAACCCCTCACACAATGTCTAAAAAAGGATCAGAAAATTGAATTGACTGGCAAATATGTAAAAGCATTTAATGATTGTCGAGACATATTAATGAACGATCCACTTCTCCAACATCCAGACTTCAACAAACCCTTTGTCTTAACGACAGATGCCAGCAATTTTGCACTTGGTGCTATTTTATCCCAAGGCCCCATTGGTAGTGATAAACCCATCTGTTATGCAAGCAGAACACTAACAGACTCGGAAATCAATTACTCTACTATAGAGAAAGAACTCTTGGCGATAGCCTGGGCCACGAAGTACTTTAGGCCATATCTTTTCGGCCGAAAATTCAAGATCGTTACAGATCATAAACCCCTCACTTGGCTTATGAACTTAAAAGATCCAAACTCCAGGTTAGTGCGCTGGAGACTGAAGTTGGAAGAATTCGACTATGAGATTGTTTACAAACAAGGAATACAAAATTCTAATGCGGATGCATTAAGTCGAACCCCGAAAAACTCAGCACACTCTCACGTGATCGCAAAATTTAAGGAAGTCAACATCAACGAAACTGGTAACATGGAGAACGCATCAATGCAAACCACTAGAGGTACTACCGTACACTCCGCGGAAGAAAACCTAAATGATGGAATTCCCATCTCGGAACAACCATTGAATGAATTTTCCTTACAAATTATATTGGAAAAAATAAATAGACGACCTCAAACAAATGTACAGACCCCTTTCAGAAATAAGCAGCGCCGCACTATCCAAATGCAAGAATTCTCAAAACAGAATGTTATTGAATTGATTAAAAGGTTCATTCCCCCTAATCGTCTAACTGCTATCTACAGTACAGACGAAATCTTCAAGACAGTCCAAGAAGTATATTCAAAACATTTTTCAGCGTCCCATAATCTCAAATTAATTAGGTGCACAGAAATAGTAAATGACATCACCGAAAGCGATGAGCAGGATTCCCTCATAAATGATTACCATCAAAAAAATAATCATCGTGGCATAAACGAAAGCCTTTTACATCTTAAAAGAAAATACTATTTTCCCCATATGAAAACAAAGATCACTCAAATTATTAACAACTGCGAACAATGCCAGACTTTAAAATATGATAGACGTCCACAAAAACCTAAATTTCAAGCTCCCGAAGCCCCTAAAAAGCCACTCGATGTCATACATACGGATATATACACAATTGATAAACAATATATTTTCACTATTATTGATAAATTTTCTAAATTTGCCGCAGCTTACATTTTACCTGCTAGAAATAGTCTAGCAATCATAAAATCATTAAAACATTTCATCAGCCTCCACGGTACCCCTGAAAATATAGTGACTGTAGTAACAGACCAAGGTACTGAATTTATCTCCACCCTATTTAATGATTTCTGTAAGCAATATAACATCAACCACCATACAATTTCATACCAACAATCAACTAGTAACGCCCCCGTAGAAAGACTCCACTCCACACTTACCGAAACATATAGAATAATCTATTATAAGCATAGAGATAAGGACCCCGAAGATATTTTGAATGAGGTAATAGTTACATATAATAATGCCATACATTCAGCAACTAAGTATACACCATTCGAACTCTTTTATGGTAGGACTTATAAATTTAACAATAGTTTACAATCTAGTAGTAAACACGAATATTTACAACAGCTAAGAGAATTTCAAACTAAGTTACAAGCTGAAATTAAAACTAGATTAGACGAGCAAACCGGAAAAAGATTAAAGAAATTAAACGAAAATCGAGAATATCCCGAAATTCAAAACGAAGGTTCATTAGTATTTAGAAAAGAATGTAGAAGGAATAAGCTTAGTCGTAGATTTACAAAACATAGGGTAAAGGAAGATAACCATTTAACTCTTATTACTAATAAAAACCAAAAAATACATAAGTCAAAGATTAAGAGGAAACGCAAATTTCAGGCAAGCACTGCTAATATTCGGACAGAAGATAGACATACAGGATCTATCAACTAATACTGGGTTATTACCGATCAAACTAGGAAACGCGAGATTAATAACGTCCCATAGTAATCTAATACACATAATACAACTGGATAATTATGTAAACAATATAAATAAAATATCTGACTCACTTCAAACTTTTGAAAACAATAGTGAATTGATTGATTCTTTAGAAGTAACTAAAAACAAACTTAAAAAAGTTAGTAACAAACTGTACTCGCTAATGCCTCAAAAACGCATGAAAAGAGGACTCATAAATGGTTTAGGAACAATAATCAAAAGTATAACCGGTAACTTAGACGCAAATGATGTTGTTGAAATTAATAACGAAATAAATAAAATTATAAATAATGAAAATAAACTCAACACAGAGATAACCCAACAATCTAAATTAAACGGGCAAATGATGGAAAGATTCGAGAATATAACAAACCATATAAATCAACAACAAACAATTATAACAAACTACCTTAATTACATAAATGAAATTCTAGAAACTAACTTAAAAATGAATATAAAACCCTAAAATACGCCCAGTACCTAAACCAAATAAATCATAATATCGACCTATTGAACGACCACTTAACAGGAATTTCCGAAGCCATCCTTTTGGCAAAATTAAAAGTAAAATCAAAGATGATATTGAATCCACGAGAACTTGCTGAACTGTACCACATATTCGAAAGCCAAAATATGAACATTTCTTCAACTGAACAGATTTACGAATTGCTACGTCTCCAAGCCTATTCCAACGGTACCAATATTATTTTTAACATTAAAATTCTCATTATATCAGAAGAATCCTATTCTCTTTTCCACATAATTGCCCTACCAATCCAAAAAACACAAATAATCCAGACCAAACCTTACCTTATCATGAACTCCCACCACATCCAAAATCTAGACGAAGAATGCCATAGCGTCGAAAGGACTTTCTACTGCCTACGAAACGAACACTGGAAACCAATACAACAATCCAAGTGCATTACAAGGATAATAAGGAACGAACCAGCCCATTGTGAGCTTCATGAACGTGCTAAGGACATGGAAATCTTCCAACCAGAGCCCAACCATCTTATCTTTTTCAACGTTCCGGAAACATACATCAACACAACATGCGGGCCAAACAAGATCAAAATAAGAGGAACGATCCTTATCCGATTCGAAGACTGCCAAATCACTGTAAACGAGATTATCTACAATACCCAAAAACTTATCTACTGGGAGGAAATAAATATGTACCCTACAATATTCAACGAAATCAACTTTACATCCGCAAATGAACACTCTATAAAACTGGAAAACCTTGGGAACTACCAGTTTTCAAGAAATACCGCTGTTGGCATCAAAGGAACCTATTTTGGAGAACAATACTTACTCGAAATGATGCTGGCAACAACTGGTGCAGTCATTATCACTATCACCATCCTTGGGCTATTATTTCATCAACGATCAAAATTATTGGTAATCTCGGAAAACAACATTATACCTACCAACGAACCAACCAGAATAAAATTCTTGTGGCCGACGGTTCAAACCAAGGGGGGAGGAGTTACGAACGGTTCCCATATGCAAGCATAATGCTTCCCACGTACAGCGCATTCACCTTCAACATCTTTGATGACACCTGCAAATTGCCAGATGATATCCGATCACAGTAGACGCTGACTAGCATAAGTAGGCCTCTGGCACACGTTGCTACACTTGCAATTAAATCTAACAATTGTTTTGTTAAAATCATTTTTACAGTCAGTTATTTTTGGGTGGTAGAAGCGTTAAGTCGAACTAATAAAGTCTATTTTAAAAAACCTAATTCGGTTTTTTTTAAGAAGACATGTCGAGACACATGTAATTCCCGCCATGCACAGATCGTTCACTTCTTTAGCTCGTTTTCGTGCTTCTTCTATGGAGTCAGCTCCTCCAAATATGTCATCTACGTAACGTCCCTTAGTTAGGATATCGGCTGCTTGTGGATATTTGTGTCCATCATCCTTTACCAGTTGAAGAATTGAACGTAAGGCTAGAAACGGGGCACAAATTCCACTATTTTGTCGTCTTGTTTCCATAGGATCCGTTGATATTGACGATCGTCAGGGTGAATTAAGATCTGGCGGTACATTTTCTCGATGTCGGAAGAGAAAAGATATCGAAAGGTTCTCATCCATAAGAGTATATCAAAGAGATCTAATTGGCACTTTGGACCGGCGTGAAGAGATTCATTCAATGTGATACCTTCTGAAACTTTGCAGGATCCATTAAATACTACTCTTAATTTGGTAGTAGTACTACTCTCTCTAATAACTCCATGATGAGGCAGATAGAAGACTGGTCCTGGAGATGACTGCGTGGTGTTGATGCGTGTCATGTGGTTCAGCTGTTCGTACTCGGTTAAAAATCCTGAGTAAGCAGTGAAGAAGATCGGATTGGCTTCAAATTTACGACATAGATGATTTAGCATTCGTATTGTTGAAGGTTTAGAGTTGCCAAGACGATCAGTTGCTTCTTTGAATGGAAGTCGGACGACATAACGTCCAGTGCTATCTCGTTGGTGAGTTTCTACGAAGTGTTTCTCGCATTCTTCATCCTGTTTTGATAAAGATTGAGACTTTGAAGGTGTGACTTCCTCTTGAAGCCAGAATCGTTCAAGTAGTGATTGAAGGTGATGATTTCCATCAACCATTGTTCAGTTGATAGCAATGGTTGATGGAAATCTGTTGTTGATCTAATGACGACTGACAAGGTCCTGAGATGATCCAACCTAGCTTAGTGAGTTGTGCGGTTGGTGAATTATTTGGACCTTTAGCAAGTGGGCCTTCGAATAAACTGCCATAAATATCCGCTCCAATCAGTAGATCAATTTCTGCTGGTTCTGAAAATTGAGGATCTGCCAGCTGAAGACCTTCGAGATGTGGCCAGTTCGATTTGGTTATATGCGCTGATGGCGTTAATGAAGTCAGCTTAGGGAGAATATGAGCTTCAAATTGAAGAGTAGTCGAAGATTCAAAATGAGGTTTGATAGTAAGAGAAACAACTCCTTTTGTTTTGCCAGTTTTTTGAGCTCCTATTCCTTGAACAGGTATAGAGGATGATTTTCTTTTGATTCGTAGACGTTGTACTAAGTTCTGAGAAACTAAGGTTAACTCTGAGCCCTGGTCTAACAGAGCTCGTGCGATGATAGTTTCTCCATGGTTAATGATTTTAACAAGCGCGGTAGCTAGGAGGATGATGATTCTTACAGTTGGACTTGGGTAAGCTTGATGAACGTGGTTGACTTGTTTTAGTGCTGGAGAGGATGACTTACTGGTTTCATTTGATGAATCCGCCTGATGGAGAGTCGAGTGATGCCTTTTACCGTACTTAGAACACCTGTAGGTGGATCGACATGATGATACTTTGTGTGGTCTGAGGCAGTTGAAACAAAGTTTAAGTCTGCTGACTAACTCGTTCCGCTGTTTCGGATTCTTCTGCAGATACCCCGAACACTTGCCTAGGTAATGAGGTCCTTTGCATAGACTGCATGAATCTGAAGTGGGTTTGTGATTTTCTTGACCTTGGCTAGCGACGTGGCTTTTAATTAGCGGTCTTTTGGAATGGTTTGAATGATGAGATGATGAAGATCGTTTTCCTTGAGAATTTTCTATTGCTCTTAGAGTTCTTGATCGAGAAATAAAAAAAGTTTGAAGTTTTTCCCACGTTGGAGGCTCATCTGAGGATCCAACATGCTGTTCCCATGATCTGATGGACCTTGAATCAAGCTTTTGTCGCACAATAATGTGAACGAGGATATCATCCCAATGCTCAACTGGACGTTGCAAATTCTTCAAAGTTCTATAGATCTTAGTTGTCGCCGTGTAAAGTCTTTCCAACTCCTTTGCAGTTTCTTCTTTAATTTCTTTAATATTAAAGAATGAGTCCAGGATCGCACTGACCAAGATTCGACGGCTATCGTAGAACCTATTAACAGCTTCCCAAGTCTGATCGAAATTATCTTCACTTAATGAAGCTGTATTGAAGAGTTGAGCAGCAGTGCCTCTCAAACAGCATCTTAAATACTCATGCTTTTCTGCGTTAGAAATTGATTGTTTATCAACAACTATTGATGAGAATGACTCTTTGAAGGTTAGCCACTCATCGTAATTTCCACTGAAGGTAGGTAGGTTCAGCAGAGGTAGCCTTGGATCTGGAAAAGTACGTGGTAATGCTTGAAGTGCAGCTTGCGTAGTTGCTGACTGATTAGCTAGGGCTGATGAAGCACTTATTCTTTCTTGCAAGGTGTCGCGAAGATTCCTCATTTTTTCCACAGTTTCAAGATACTGCTCGAAGGTGGTAGAGTACAGGTCATCTTTGAAGTATGATATTCATTCAACTTGATGCCGATCCTCCGGAGATAATCGATTAATGGCAACTCTGAGCGAAGAGTTGTTTGTACGGAATCTCGTCCATTCTTCTGAGAGAGCTTCCAACCGTATTTCTATACGTTGGCGAGAGATGTTGGTGTATCCAACTTGCATTAAGTTATCGTAGGCTCGTGATAACGTGTCGATGATGATCATCTGATCGCCGACGTGGCGCTCAATATGATCGACTCTCATCTTTCTTGAAAAATTCACTCTGTGCGTCCAAGATCCGGCTCGAAGGACCAAATGTTAAAAATAATGTAGAAGTGAGATTAGGACACACAAGGTGGTATGAAAAGAAAGTATCGACTGTCTAAGGTTGAATAAAATTATTATTCGTTGACAATCTTTTCAAGAATATAATGCCAGGAATTATTCACGTTGGAAGGACTGGAAATATGATGTTGAGCAGAGTTGAAGAATCCCAATCAGCCTGGACCAGGAACTCGAGGTGATGATGATCGCCTACGGTCGCTGAGAATCCAGGGAGAGTATCCAGGAAGCAGGAATACAGATAGTCTGGCAGCTGGTGGCTAAATGAATTAAGAAAAGAAAGAAATGTTACAGAAACTGTCTTAGCGAGACAGTCAAGTCTGGTAACAGGTTAGATTGTTCTAATGAACGAACTCGCATACAAGTTTGACACCACAGCAACGCTCTTATAATCACATGGGATTATTATCTGTGTGGCATCAACTTGTATGGAGACTGTAAAAGATGATTTTCTTTGTGATTATCACGAAACTTTCCGTATAACAGGTTAGATTGTTCTAATGAACTAACTCGCATACAAGTTTGACACCACAGCAACGCTCTTATAATCACATATGATTATTATCTGTGTGGCATCAACTTGTATGGAGACTGTAAAAGATGATTTTCTTTGTGATTATCACGAAACTTTCCTTGTATTTATCGTGAGATAAATACGTTGTGATAATCACCTGAACTTTGTGATATGTATCAGCAAGAGGAAGGCTACCAGAACGTGGAAGCCACAAAACGATGCTTCGATCGACGATGATCTAGAGTGACGGCCTGGAGATGCGCAAAGCTCAGAACACTGTTATTTGCTACACAGCACACACGACCGATTCGCACAATGAACACAGAGATAATGTAACATCGAGGAAGACTCAAGAGAGACTGCGCGTTGCTACACAGCACACACGACCGATTCGCACAATGAACAGAGAGATAATGTAACATCGAGGAAGACTCAATAGAGACTATATGAGTGTAATGTTAACAGCTGAAAGTAATAAAATAATGGAAAACCCAGAGCTATTTCGATAGCTCACTTAACGTGGAAAAACGCGTGGCCATGGAGGTAGGAAGGATTAGGACAGCAATAAAAAAAGGTGCAGCGCACGTGTGGCGCGTTGAGTCGCCAGCACAAAGAGTGAATTGTATGTGGATGCCGATTATTTTATTTTTCAGTTCAGCGCTAAGGATTGAATGAATTTTACATGTTTTTTAAACAGGGGTTTAGGTATGCTTTTAGGATGTCAATTATGTCATTATCTAAAAATGTTCGCTTAATCAGAGTGTGTCTTGTGTAGTTCTCGAATGGGTGGGATATTGATAACTATCCTCGCCACCGGGTTTAAGAATTAGCTGATTCCAAAATACGTCAACTGGGAGGTCCACAGTTGAGATCAAGTTTTGTGACGAGCTGCCATCACTATGCACAGTAGAGGTCATTGAGTTTACCTGAGTGTCCTGGGGAGGTCGGGAAAGCGAGTCGGCGAATATATTTGCTTTTCCAGGCTTATACTTAAGCTCGTAGTTAAATTCCTCTAGGGCAGCCTTCCACCTCTTGATTTGTCTATTAATGTTTTTATTGCTAAGAGCATATGTAAGAAGCTGATGGTCATTGTAGATCTTGACTTTTCGCGAGCCATAGAGGTAGCTTTTGAACGAATTCAACGACCATATGATGGCAAGCATCTCTATTTCGTTCACCGCATAGTTCTCCTCTGCTTTTTTTAGGGTCCGTGAAAGAAATGAAATAGGTCGATTGTTCTGAGAAAGAACAGCTCCGATCGCAACGTTAGAAGCATCGGTGGTGAGTTCAAATTCCTTCTCAAAGTCCGGATGTGCTAGGACAACATCCTTGGAGATAAGCGAATTCTTCAGATTGTTGAATGCTTTAATTGCCTCGGAGTTTAGGTGGATGAGTTTACTTTTCGAAATATTTCTGGACACGCGTTAGTCTTCCCCTCTGAGAAGGGATGTTAGGGGTTTGGCTATCCTTGCGTGGCTCTGGATGAAACTTCTATAATACCCCGACATACCCAAGAACGATCGTAGGTCTCTCAGTGTTTTTGGAGGAGGAAAGTCAACGATAGCCTGAACTGTCCTAGGATTTGTTTTTGATACAATTTTTGCCAACGACGTAGCCTAGAAATTCTACCTCATCCCTCAAGAATTCACATTTATCAACCTGAATTTTCATATTTGCCTCTTTCAAAGTTTGGAAGACTGTCGAGGTTTTCGAAGTGCTCAGTCTCATTCTTCCCAAAGATGACACATGACATCATCATCGATGTATATGTGACACCTTTTCCCAATGTGTTCACGAAGGATATCATCAAGGGCTCGCTGGAAAATTGAGGGAGCATTTTTTAATCCAAAAGGTAGTCGCGTAAACTCAAATTCCCCGTTATTTACGGAAAATGCAGTCTTCTCTATGCAAGAAATTTTAGGGGGATTTGATGAAATCCGCTCCTTAGATCCAGTACTGAAAAGCATCTATTCCTACCAAGATTTGCGAGTACCTCGCTGATCTCAGGAATGGGATATTTATCCGGGGTTGTTACTGAGTTAAGTTTTCGGTAGTCAATTACCATTCTATATTTTTTTTCGCCCGATGCATCCATTATTTGGGCACAATCCACATCGGGGAATTTTAGCGAGATTTTGATAGGTGGATTAATCCATTTTTCGACAATTTGTTTATTTCTTTTTCTACTTCTTCTTTCAGGGCCACTGGATATGGGTAATAATGCGAGTAGACTGGATTGCTCGTTGTCGTTCTAATATCGCCTTGGAGTCTCGTAGTGTATGTCAAGTTTTCGTCGGAGTCCGATAGTAGCTGTGTATAATTAATTGCGTATAATTGATTTTAATTTTTGCGTTTGTTCGTGCGTGAGATGGTCAGTTTTTACTTCGACACTATTCACACTATTTATTCATAAAGGAGTCAAATAATTGTCTACCCTGAATCCTCAGCGTTTCAGAAACAAGACGGCTAATTAGTTGTACCATTTCGCTATTTCTGGCGTCGTTGGTGGGATCACACTCACTAGTTACTCGCGGAAGGCGAGGGAGTGCCGCATTTTTGCCCTATCGATTTGGCCTGATCAGATTGTTTGGGTTCGACATTATGTTGACAGACGGGGTTTGGTCACAGAATCTTCGCTAAAGTTCAAAGTCGCGATTGAGATCGATCACGAAATTTCCGCTAAAATTTAAATCAACGGCGGTGATCCGCCTATGTAAAAGGATATAAGTTACAGAAAATTTCCAAATTTTGGCAATAATTATTATTTACTCTAATCCTGGAGTTTATATCGCCAACAATGAAAACCGTTTGCCAGAATTATGGGTTTCTGACACTTATTCACAACTCAGCACTCCCCTTAAAAGGATTTGTATACGATGTTTTATTTAAGTGGAATAGCAACACCTTCTGAAAAACAACGAAAAGAAATATTTCCGGTTTATCTTGCGTAGAAGAGGACAAAGTCTTTTTAACTTTAGGAAATTGTATCCCTGTCGTCGAAAAATGTATAATCTTTCCAGACAATCTTTTGGGATTAATAGAAAAACTTCAAATAAATCACTTCACTTCCTGTTATAGATAAAATCACTCCTATCACTTGATTTAAACACGATTCGTATAATTTTATTCATGAAAGTTATTTATAGCGATATAGAATAATATTTCATTCGTGAAATTCTTTAAAATATTTTAGTCAAGAAATAATCAATCTTTACAAATTTTACTTACCTAAGAATAATTAAAATCGTGACCATGCTCCTTTTTTCCTCCAAAGCAATACTGAATCGAATCTAAATTCTTCGAATTGTATTTCCTTTGATCGGATTTCGTATTTTGAATCGCATGTCGTATTTCCTTTGAGCTCGCTGTGTTCGTTTTCCCTGGAATTGTACTTCCTTTTTCGAGTTCTCCTTTTGGCTTATCTTCTCTATTGGAGACAGGCTGTCGTAATTCGACGTCCGGTTTGCCACACTTTTTACGTAAAGGCTACTACGGGGCTTTATCTGCGGGATGCGCGCGCTTCGGAACTTGATTTTTGTTCCGGAATATAATCAATTACCGCCGAAATCGATCACTTTCTTAATTCGCGTTTGGTTAACACGTCCTACTAATAGCGATTTAATTTCGACGGACTAGAAGTTGGAAAACCATCGGCCAGTCTCAGCACGATGTTAGGACCTCTTAAGGCTTAATTATCCTTAGAATAATTTGGTCTATTTTTGCAACTTCTTCGCGTACACGAGAGAGAAGACCCACGTTGGGCGCCAGTTAATAAAAATTAACGAATTTTGTTTTTTTTTTAAAAAGGCGGGTCAGAGTTGACCCGAAGTTTATTCTGCTAGATCCAAATTACAACTGAACCAATTCTATCTTACAAACTATGAAGTAATTAATTTTGTTGACGTTGCTTTCCTCGATCGTATGAATGCAATTTTCATCTTCCTGGGAAATGCAATGCTGCAAATTCCATGTTGCGCTCGTAGACGAATTTGATCCACCTTGTCTGGATTGTATTGAAGGTGTTTGTTAACTTATACTCGTCAGTCACAGTTAACTGGTTAATCGAAGATCAAACGAAATTTAAGGGTGATATTGACGACTCAAGGACAGAGAATGGAAATACAAACGGTGCTGGAAACCAGAGACTTCCCCCTCCGTGACTGGGGATGGGTAGAACCATTATCACGTACCCTAGTCGAATTCACATAGCAAAAGTTAAAAATTTCGAGAAAGCTATTTGCAATGTTATGGACTCTGTTAATACATAAATTCGACAAAACACCCGAAGCCATAGACACACTAAAGGCTACGAAACTAAAAATGAAAGAATTAACCCACAAACACTGATGTCTGGGCTTCGACTGAAAAGAGGGCTGATTGACGGACATGGATGCATTTTAATGGGTGTTATGGGTATTTATCAATCCGAAATGGGTATTTATTTGCTAAGGCAAAAGTCAGAGGATTTTGAAAAATTCAAAGAATTCGAACATTCTCCAACAACTCAGACTGGTAACAAAATAAAAGTTTTGAGTTCGAACAATGCAACGGAATATACGTCCGATGGTTTTCATAAATACAGACGTGTAAAAGGTATGATTAATGAGTTCTCGTCCCCGTGTACCTCGAGCGGAAAGGTCGAACCGAGCGTGAAGTTAGAATGATTGTCGAGTACCAGAGATCATTGCTCTTAAATAGGTACGTCAACGCTCAACTATGGCCTGAAGCAATCAACACAGCCTGTTACACGATGAATAGAGTAATTTTGCAGCAAATTGACACGCAAACTCCTTTCGAAAACTGGTTTAATCTGAAACCACAAATCAAGCATATGCAAGTTTTGACCATAAGGAACATTCACCGATGTTCCGTATAATTTTAATCCGAAGAGCAAGAAAATTACTTTCGTTGGCTGTTATTGAACGAACAGAACAAATCTAAATAAGCAGTGATGAAGGTTTCTTTGAAAACCGTATAAAGTTACGTGAGGAAGACGGCGCGAGCGTGTTTCGCTGCACTCTAGAGTGTGGCCCACAAGTAGTCAGCGGCATAGAGGAAAACTTACAATTTACAAACATACAGGCTGACACCAAGCCGCTTGTTAAGAATGAGCATAATGATCACGGGGTACAAAAACTTTAGATGCGCTTGATGAAGTTCAAGTTAATGGTCGAGATTATAATTCTGAGCAGCAAGTGAGTCCAGAGATATATCAGATACATCTGATTTTAAGTTGCGTCAAGAAGCATAACCTTTGAACTGTGAATTATCTTTTCAATAAACATACACTTGTGAGCTTTAGTGAATTGTGCGTTTATTTTCTACCTAATTCAGCAAAACTCAATCAGATGAAAATATTTATCAACTCCGTAATATTCAAGCCTACTACAATACTTCGAATACAATATTTAACAGACAAATTTCAATCTTATTTAACCTAACTTATCATACTTTTCCATATCATACTTGTACCATACTCAACAACAAACACAGATTATTACAAGATCCTATATCATTCTTGGAAGCCAAAGTGTTAAATTTTTTTGGCAATAAATGCCCAAAAATCGAGGGAGTGTATTATTGCAAAAAAGAAACTAATGAGCTACAGTTGAGCATAGCAAGCATCATAAACAGAAAACCAGCATCCTGCGCAACGAAATTATACAAGCAATACCAGAAATATTACAACCCAAACAAAATGATATCCTCGTAGTCAACATTCGTGAAACTAAACTAGAAACAACTTGCAGACCCACAACCAGAATAGTCGGTGAAACCGCACTCATACACTTCGAAAAATGCGGTATTGCAATAAGTGAGATATGGACAATGGACAACATAGACGTTTTACCTTTAAAATCAATCAAGATTCATACCGCTTACACCTTAGAAGATATTAAACTCCACGGACTAATAAGATACAAATTCCAGGACGAAAGCCAGTTTCAACTATTTGAAATTCCCAGCCATTTGTCCGTTGTATTTTTCCACTCTCTTCTCGAACCAAAGTTTATCTACCCGTTTCCTTCTTAGTGTGGACGAGTTACGTCCACAATATCGTTCCACCATGAAAACAATACCATCAGCAATATCGTGCAACCAAAAGAGCAATCACCTATAAACGTGTCGTACAATCGTTGGCAATATGAAGCCGATCACCTACAAGCATATTACTATTATTATTGTACTGGGGTCCACTTGCTGGAAATTAGCATAGGCCAGAAATCGGCCTTTAGCTCCCCATGTGTAGTTTACAGATGTTCCCCTATTGTTTACAGATGGTCCATCCTGTCGTCCTACAGAAGCCAAGGAGTTCCTCCAGTTCTGTGGTCGCCAATTTTTCCAATTCTGTTACGCCAGTACACCTCAGCCAAGTAAGGCGTTTGTTGGCCAGACTCGGGCAATCTAGGAGGAAGTGATCTGTATTTTCTTCATCCTTGCCGCAAGCTCGGCAAGTGTCATCCGTTTGGATTTCTATTCGTTTCGCATGTTGACCTAGAAGATTATGGCCCGTTAATACTGCCACCAATGTTCTAACGCCATTTCGGTTTTTTCCTAGGAGTTGTTTTGTCCTCATTTGATTAGGTAGGGTGAGGCCAAAGAGCTCGGAGCTTATCCTGCAGTCGTTCCTGTCATTCGAAGCCGTATCTGTCTCTTTCTAGAGGATTTCATCTAGTTCTCTTTTTACCGTTGCTAGTGGCACTTTAATTGTGTCTATTCTAGTGGCATTTTGATGGGCTGCTACTGTGTCTAGGGACCCATGTCAGTTTTACATTTACTCGGGTTGTTGCGGTTTTAAGAGCCTGCCTACAATCCTGCACCAGTTGTGAAACTACGCGGTTGGAGACAAGCGCCTGCAGTGCCGACTTACTGTCCGAGAGTATTTGTATTCTTCCATTAAGTTTGTTTGTTGCCGCTTCTATAGCCGCTTTTATTGCAAACACTTCCGACTGGAAAACTGTGGTGTGGCTCTCCAGTTTATAACTTCGGCTGAATTGCGGGTGATCTGGGAAAAAGATACCGGCGCCACTTCCCTCATCCGTTTTGGAACCATCGGTGTAGATTATAATCTCACTTCCAGATATGAAATCCTGCACCGTTTTCCATGCTTCTCTGGTCGGAATGCTGATCTTGTATGGAATTGTTGTGTCGAATATTGGTTGAATTCTATCCAGCTCTCTTTTACTTGACAGGGCCATTCTCTCCATTTTTTTTCAAAATGCATGTGTGCCCCGTTTGAGTGTGGTTAGATAACCTATATGTGGATTTTAATCTGATGCTTGCAAGTGATGCCTCTCTGAAGAGGCAAGCATATTACTTATATGAATAATTTTACAGTAAATTTTTACAATCCACAAAATAGAATAAATTGGATATTTCAGACTTAAGCAACTTTTAGACACCATTAATACAAATAAGAACATAATTGTAGGCGGTTCATTGTAGTTCAATAAAGCGAATGTGCATATTTGGAATTTCTGTATTTTTCCCCCGGAAATAAAAGTCAAATCTGCTTAGAAGTTTGCTCGTCGAGTTCCATGGTGTATTGCTGTATTTTGTTGCGTTATAGTCTACCGCTCTCCAAATGGTTTTTTAGTGAATCTGTTTTCTCTTCTGTCGCTATCACTGAATTTAACGAAACCAGAGTACCTTGCCCTAAAGAGATTTCATTGATATGTTTAATGTAATGAAAAATTTAATGAAAATATAAATAGCTTTTTTGAACGGATGTGTCCGTTGGGTTGCATTCTGAAAATTCGCTGCTTCTTCTCATGGAATCAATACCGGTGAGTGTGATAAAGATAGCGCTTGATATAAGGTAAGTTCCGAGGAGCTCATATTTTCATAATCTATGACAAAACCGAGGATAGATGCGATATCTTGAGGGGATGCAACAGTTATTACTTGAGAGTATAGCACTAGGTTAATTTCGCTCATGATATCAAAACTGACGTATCCTACTTGGTTATATCGTGTGCGATTCCAAGAGTGTGTTGAACAGTCAAGTCACTTCAAAACCGAAAATTTTATGTTGCTTAAAAAATCTTTAGGTGTCTTACAAAATATCACATTTTCTGCAAATTTCACATTCCGGGAACATGCATGGTTCATATTTCTGTAATAATTTCTGTCTCGAAATGTAGGGTTGAAATTATACCCTCAATATTCTAAGGAAGTAGAGTCGATAGATGTTAGAAGTAAATGTGAAAAAGACTTTTTGATGGCTATTGCTATAGCTCCGCTAATATTCTTTTTGTAGACACGCCAATATTTTCCAATAAGAAACTAGTATATTTAAATTTATCACTTGGCCTCAATTGTGTTTCTATCATTATAAAAATATTGAAGAGCGTACGAAAAATATTGATATTCAATATTTTTCGTATTTGAAGCATTTGAAATCAAATGCTTCACTGTGTTAATTTTAATGCTTAGAGTATTCCAGATCATTCTCTTAAGCCGTGTGGCCACATAATAATTTAATTGGCGTGTTAATTATTACTTTGAATTGGTTTTGCCTGTTTCTGAATGTTAGTGAAGAAACCCCTACATGGCTGAAGTAGAACGCAATCACATTTTCCCCTTTTGTTGAGTTTAGCCTTAATATACTTGTGCCCTTTACTCCTCTGACTTTCTGGATCATTAGCAAAATAGGCACGTTTGCAGTTTCAGCAGATTATTTCGTCTTGTTCTTTGTCTGCGTGTGTACACATTTTGCACTGATGCCCCATGCCTGTATATTTGACTAATTCAGCACTGGGTGGGCCTTTGCGCATATTAGAATAATAGCTTCCGATTAAAACTGTAGGCATGAAGAGAATGATTATTTTTGAGTTCTCGCTTTTTCTTTTCCGTTTACCATGTAGAGGAGGTATTTTTTCAATTTTCAAGCTCATGAGCATAGCTAGGTAGATCGTTGAAATCAATACAACGAGCTCTTACCCTATTTTATACTTCACTGTTGGGTTGTTAAACCTGATTTCTGCCGGCTGTCGGAAGGAATCAATTTGAATTCAAAGTGTTAGTTAAGTTACATGACATCTTGGTATGGTACCTAAAGAAACTTACTGGATAAGCAGAGTTCGCGGGAAAATGATTTCTTCTGAGATTTCTTTCTGTTCGAAACATATGATATCGTTTTAAATGATCCAATAACTACTCACAAATGCATTCACTGATCAATAAATTTGAGATTATTGGCACTCTGGAACCTTTGGATGTAGGTACTCACTGGGCAAGTGGCCGGAACAAACGACTCTAACATTAATGTAAGCAATTTGTAAAATTGTCTTATTGCAAAAGTGGTTGACAAGCACCGTGCTCAAATACTCAATAAAAGTTTTGTATTTTGTTAACTTTAGGGATCATCGGTTATTTTGAACATATTATATCCGAAGGGGGAAGGAAAGACATTTTTAAACTACTGTTGATATGATTGATACTAGGGGCAGGGGCACGATGTAATGTCATGGTATCAGGAACCTTTGGTTTGGTACATTGAAATCTTCTGTTTGATACAAATTTCTTCCATCCATCTTATGTGGTAAGGAAACGGTTCAAAACAGTGAAGGTGTTATGTCATCAACCCCTCTATGTCACCGCGACCACAATTACTCCCTTATATGTGGTCATTTACAAAGAATCCGTAAAATATAATGACACTAACAAAAAATACTCACCACGTCATCGACCCTTCTAATGCCATTACAATCACACCGTGACTAGTGGTCATTTACAAAGAATCTATAATAGAAATATATAACTAGCAAAAGATACATGATAGAGAATTCATAGTTTTGATTAATGAGCCGACGTTAAATAACGTTTTTGTCAAAATGAAATTTTTCATTTTGCTCTCCCGTGAAGCGATAGTTATATATGAACACACAAAAGCTTCCAGTAATGCTCGCCACTTAACACAGTCGGTGAAAGGTATGATCGATAGAATGAATCAATCTATTTAAGATTGATTCATGCTTAACTAATGCATTCTTGGTCTTTGTCACTTAACATAAATGATGGGAGCTATGATTTATAGAATAAACCAATTTGCGTAAGATTGATTTATGTTTAGTAGAAAGCATTATACTTTAAACAATAATTAAACAATCTTAAATTGATTTTGACGACTGTTCAGTGATGATATTTAATGGATTTTCCATCGAACTAATTGATAATTAAAAGATGTCCTTCTGATCGCAAAACTATTTAAGGTGCCAAGAAACTAATAGTCAGTAGTTAGATAGCCTCCAATCCGAAAGGATTTTTTTAAAGGAATTTTGTTATAATAAAATGGAATTTTACTTACCTGAATAGAAATAGTTCTGTTGTAATAAAAATGTGTTTTAATTACCTGAATAAATAGAATTCTGGTATAATAAAAAGGTGGTCAAATACCTGATGATAATTGGCGCAGACGGGATCCGAATTAGGGATAAAATCGAAGTAATCGTGGCACCGATGATTTAACGTGTTGTTAAAAGCTGCATCCCGAAAAACGCGAAAGTATATAAAATTGTGTTGATTTGATGCATTGCGAAAAGTAAAGAAGTGCTTAAAAGAAAATTAACTCTCGTGAAATGTTATGTGTACCCCTTGAATTTGAAAAATTATTGAAAATTTTTTTCTAACTCACTAACTAACTAAGTATAAAGACATTTATTGTAAGTAGAAATTTTATTTTTATCAAATATTCGAAAATCAAAGCAATGGAAATTCAAGTCTTCTGAGGCTGGGAAACGGGGATACCATAAACACAGGCCAGATAAATCAGGGAAAGACAAAATCAAGTCATTAGAAGAATTTGCAGTGTTTTGCTCGTTTTGATCTGTTTTGAATTCTGGCTGAGGCTTGTCTACAAAATGGCAAGGCAAAATATAATTAATCCATTAGGAATGACGGAAACATTGGCTGACGTTAAAGACAATGGAAAAACATTATCAAGAGCCTCGACTCTTGCTTTGAGGACTCCGAATAAGGATCCGCTAATGTTAGCCTACAGATTGGCAACATTTGAAGGGTCTGGCGTGACCTTAAAGTTATGGATTGACAATGTCGAAATTCTTGTATCTGCGTTGTACGATTGTTGTTACGTTGTCAATTGTCGTATTTGACTTTCTTTAATATTTTACGAACTAAGCTTATAGGTAAGGCACAACAAATTGTTAATACTAATAATGATGTACAAAGCTGGAGTCAACTCAGAGAGGTTTTGATTTCAAACTTTGGAGAAAGAAAAATAGTTTGGTTTTGCTTGACGATCTTCGATTAACAGAGTTTAAATCAAATATGCTAGATTTTTATAATGAAATTATGGAAAAATTACAACGGTTAAATATAAAATCAGAACTTGAAAATAGATTTAATGAAATTGAAGGAAACAATTTCATTAAATTGAAGGAAACGAATCGCGTTACATGTCTTAATGAACAAGATGACAGAGCCAGTTAGAAGTGTTCTATTTAGCAGAAATCTTGCTTCTTTAGAGCAGGCATTGATTATTTTAACGGAAGGAAATTATCTCCACTACAAAATTCGTACATCTAAAGGTTTCATTCCTAACCGCAATGATTTTTCCTTGAATTAATCATCCAATACCTTCCAAAAATCACAACAAAATAACTTTCATTCAAATAACAGAATTGACCAAGGTCAGAAACTACACCAACATTATCCAAATAAATTTCAATACAATTCTGCTTTTCAACGAAGTAGTCCTTTACAATCAAGAGTTAATTTGTGTGACAGCCCAGAGCCAATGGAAATTGATAACCAAATTCATACGAATTTAAATTTTCGGCAACAGGCCTCGGAAACAAACCAAACCTTCCTTATACGAGGTCTGTTCAAAAAGTACCCGGAATTTTCGTTTTTTCAAAAAAAAATATTTTTTTATTCGTCTACATCAATGTGGTCCCCTTCAAAGTAGTCCCCCCCAGATATAATACACTTATGCCAGCGTTTTTTCTAATCTTCGAAGCACTTTTGATATTCACTTTTTGGTATGTCCTTGAGCACTCTCAGCGATTCGGCCTTTATTTCTTCAATCGAGGAAAAACGCCGTCCTTTCATGGGTCTCTTCAACTTTGGGAACAGGAAAAAGTCACACGGAGCCATATCTGGTGAATATGGAGGTTGGGGCATGACTACGGTATTCTTTTTGGCCAAAAAATTACGAACAAGCAACGGCGAGTGAGCAGGTGCGTTATCGTGGTGCAAAAGCCATGAATTCTTTTTCCATAAATCGGGGCGTTTTTTTCGGATTGCTTCACGCAAACGTCGCATAACTTCAAGGTAATACTCCTTATTAACCGTACGACCTTGTGGTAAGAACTCTTGATGAACTGTGCCATTATAATCGAAGAAAACAGTAAGTAAAACCTTGACATTTGATCGAACTCGACGTGCTTTTTTCGCTCTTGGTGACGTTGAATGCTTCCAGGTGGACGATTGTGCTTTTGTTTCGACATCATAACCGTACACCCATGTTTCAGCACCAGTTATGACCCTTTCAAGCAAACTTAGATCGTCGTTGACGTCATTTAACAGCTCCTGAGCGATGTTCATGCGATTGTTTTTTTGGTCAAAATTCAGCAGTTTTGGAATGAATTTTGCTGCCACTCGTTTCATGCCCAAAACTTTTGAAAAAATGTTATGACATGAGCCAATTGATATGCAAACTTCATCAGCAACTTCCCTAATTGTTATTCGGCGATCATTTGTAACCATTTTTTCCACTTTTTCCACATTTCCATCGATTATTGACGTGCTGGGTCGACCGGAGCGTTCGTCATCTTCAACGTCTTCGCGGCCATCTTGGAAACGCTTGTAGCACTCGTACACACTTGTTTTTTTTCATAGTAGACTCACCATAGGCTTTTTGTAACATTTCACACACTTTGTTACACTTTATTTCATTTTTAACGAAAATTTAATACAAATTCTTTGACTCTTCAATTCTTCCATTGTTTAAATAAGCAAAAATCGCCGAGCTCATAAAAACACGTCGAACCTTAGCGACTACCACAGACAAAGTAAACAGTGAATATGGCTGAAAATTTTATCATACTTTAGGCATACATTTCATCATACTTTTTGACAATCGGACTCTCCAGACCCGCGAAATTTAAAAATTCCGGGTACTTTTTGAACAGACCTCGTATTAGAAAAACTCTTATGGGTTACCATTAAGGTTTCTTATAGGCACAGGTGGGACTATTGGTGCCATTCGCCTGTGATCACAAATTGAGGAATTATATTCCAGAAACAAAATTATTTACCTTAAACGCCATGTATAAATATAATTACTTGGTTTCAATCAAACCCTTTAAAGAATTTAATTCGAATTTGGAAAATAAATTTGATTTCATACAAATCGAAGTTAGTAACAAATATGATGGATTAATCGGTAATAATATATTACCGAGGTTCTACACTAGGGTAGATCTTCATAACAAGACCATTCAATTCGACAAAAATGTCTTTCCAATTTTTTTCAATGAATATGAGAAAAACGGAATACCGATTGATAATTTCACTGGGACTTTCAAGGACAATGAGGGTTCTTCCGAGTCTTATAACTTTACTGCGAAAAGGAGTCTAGATCTAACTACGAATGATTCCGATCCGGGAACAAACTCAAGTGTTCCCTATAATGAAATAATTGCGTTTTCCAATGAAAGAAAACCTTCGGGGGTTGTCATCCATGAAATTAGAACTGGCCATTTTAATGAAGAGGAAAGAAGCCTTTTATTGCCTTTGATAAAGGAATACCGACATTCTTTTTATCAAGAAGGACAGACAATTGACTTTGGTCATGTGATAAAACATGAACTCAAAACATATAACATAGTTCATCTCCGTATTCATCCCTTATTCGGGTTGTCCCTAAAAAGGCCGATGCTTCTGGGAGAACAAAACGGAGAATTGTAATAGACCACCGCAAACTTAACGAAAGTACGATCGACAATCGATTTACTATACCTGATAAAGACGATATATTGATCAAATTAGGAAAATCTATGTATTTTTCTACTTTAGATTTAGCGGAAGGTTTCCGTTAGATTTAGGTCAAAGAAGGTGATATTCCAAAGAGTGCATTCTCGTAAAACTTTGGTCACGATGAGTTCACAAAGAGGATGATTCAGTGGATGCCGCTACTCCCGAAGAAGATGCAGAGGTAAGCGAAAATTCTCTAAATATAGCAACACAGCATCCTTCAACCTCGATGTCAGTTCGGATAATCGTTTTACCGCAAAGACCCATAAAAGGAAAAAAACAACCACTGCTGGTCTACAGTAAAGGAGTGCAATCAGTCAAGAATTTCCGCTCTAAATATTGTACACGACGGACAACAAGAATTTGTAGGAATCTATCGGAACTGCTGACCTGTTTTGACGCATTTTTCAAAATCAGAAATAATAGAGGACATTATCACGTGGACTAATGTGTAGATTTGTCAGAAACGAAACAATGATTTATCTGCCACCTTCAGAGACACTAATTTTGACGAAATTAGAGCATTTATTACAATCATCTCACGACTGTAGAACTGTTTGACGTTACATTTTCTGCGTATCGATTTTGAGTAGAGATAGAGTCGTGTTTCTCTTAGCATAGCTGAGATTTGTCGCGTAGATGTTTTTGCGCCCATATAAAAAATGGAATTTGTTTAATACCCAGTGTAGAATAAACTACACTCCAGGATCTCGTGTGACGGTCTATGAAAAATTATTGGGATTTAAGGGTCGATGTCCCTTCCGCATGTACATACAAAATAAACCAAATAAATATGGCCTGAAAATTCCAATGATCTGTGATAGTTCGACAAAATACATGTTCGATGCCATTCCCTATTTAGGTAAGGGAACAGAAACATATGGACTTCCACTTGGAGAATATTATGGTTTATGAAGGAGCTATCCAGAAGCATCCATGGATCACTTAGGAATATAACCTGCAATAATTGGTTAACGTTTGTACCTCTGGTGATATCTTTGCTCCAGAAGCCATATAAATTGACTATAGTTGGTAAAATACGCTCAAATAAAAGGTAAATACCGGTAGAGCTAAAAAATACTTGATCCAGAGCTGTCGGAATCTCCATGTTTTGCTACGATGGCTCACAAACTTTACTGTTATATAAACCAAAACCTGCAAGGATGGTGTTTGTACTGTCATTCTGCAGCGAGGACGGTGTCATAACATCTAGCTCCGGAAAATCCGATATGATTGTATTCTACAATCAGACAAAGGGTGGAGTTGATTCGTTTGACCAAATGTGCTCACAGATGTCATGCAGTAGAAAGACAAATAGATGGCCCATGGCATTATTATACGGCATGCTGAATGTGGTTTTTGTCAACGGCCACGTCATTTATTGCCAGAATATTATTTCAAATAAGAAAAAGTTAATAAATAGGCGTGCGTTCATGATAAAATTGAGTACTGACTTAGCAAAACCATGGATGGAGAAAAGGCTTCAAGTTCCATTTCTGAGTCGCAGATTACGCGAACACATACTGTTGCGCTTTAGCCAGGTGCGTGACCTGTTTGCTCTTCGCAAATATTAGCAACAGTGAATGAAACACACCGAATAATTTACAATTACGTGCTTGAAATTTTATTCTTAAAAATCACTAAGACATTGCAATTATTTCACTAAATCGCTATTTCACTTATTCACCTGTACATTAATTAATCAATCACTTTCATAATCACTTTTACTTGCTACTTAATTTCGAATACGATTTTATTTCAGAACACTTATACCGCACTACTTTTAACGCGCACTGTCGCTCGCTTCTTTACTTCATTCACAAGACTCCTTTCGCCGCTCGCCGTAGTCGCTTTTATACAACTACCAATCAACCCAGAATCTTTCATGAGGATTGTTCTCGTGTTTACGCGCTAAGTCACTTGCATACGTATTTGTTGTACTCAATGCACGCAATGTGTTTATGTTATGCCTTGAGAATTATCGATGTACTGGTAATTGAAACTTGTTTACGACTTTTCTCTTTAGACAACTACAGTGGCGCGTGACATTATTTGAACATGTCACAATACAAAATGTTCTGCCAAGTACTTCTGCCGCAAGCTCACAACAAGACGAAGATGAACCAGCTGAAAAGAAAAGGAAATATTGCGCTTTCTGTCCTTGGAAGCTGAGAAAAAAGACTCTAGCAGAGTGCAATAAATGTAGAAGGTCTTTTTGTGGAGAGCATAAAGTATTGACTTGTTTAGACTCCAAAGAAATAACAATAGTGCAATTGGGACCAAATCAGGTATGAGTCATATCGACCTCACGTTATGCTCTCAGAACCATGAAAGAACGTTATGTATCTAGGGTTAAGGATTTCTTAACCTTCTGAAGCGAGACTTTTTTACTATTTAGATGGTAGCTGTCAATGAGGGCGTTTGTATCGTCATGCTCTGTTTCTGTAATATCCGCCTTGAGAAAAAGTATTGAGGTTTTCTTCAGCCAAGTATATTGTAGTGCCACGTCTGCTTTAAATGATCTGAAGATGTCTTAAAAATCTTCGTTAATGTTTATGCCGAGTCTGTTTACGGCGGCTACAATTTTTAAGCGAACCACTACGTCTCAAATCAAGATGCCGGAAAATGGGGTCATTTATGATAAGGTCTTTGCAGTTGCGAAAAAGGTGTACGTAGCGATCTTTCCGAGCAATAGTGCGTCCTAGAGTGAGGGCCAGCGCGTGCCTGACCTACGTTATAGTATAAAAGCTGAAGTTTATTCTGTGTGTTCTCACTAGCATTGAGTACAATGTTTGGGGGTTACAAACCTTGAGTAGTGGTGCCTTCGCCAGGTATCAGGTAACACCGTGCACAATAAATGAACTCTCTCACGTTAAAGTATAAAGGCTGGAATTTGGATATTATCTTTAAATATCTATTTTGAGCTAATATTTAAGAAGCCAGACCTTTCCGTAGTGTCTAACATTCCCCCAGACCCGGTAGAAGATTTAATCTCCCTGGAGCGTATTGCCTATACATGTAACTAAATGTAAGAAAGTATTAATAATTATTTTTAAATAAATTAATAAAGTTTGAAAAAATTGTGAATTTTTACATGTATTCATATAATATTCTAATATATTGTAATATCGAGGACGTAAACTCATGTCGGTGTACACTTAGTTTTTAGGATTTTAAAACGACTGGCTTTTCCCACTTTCACAGATGTAAAAAACCCCGAATCCAAAACAGATGTCGAAGGAGAGAGTATTAAAATAAAAATCCCAAGCCCCGAAAAAACCCAAACCCGTCAGGTAAACGGAAAAATGTTGAAGAGTAGGGGAAAAGAGAGTTTTCCTTCTTCGACATCGACAAGGGAAGAGTCAGTCGAAGACGCCACCTTGGCGACATCAACACGTATATTGTAACTTTGTACTTTCTTTTAATAAACTTTTCATTTCTCTTAAACCACACATTGGTTGTTTGTTGAGCACTTTTCTTTATCTTTACATTCTGAGGGCTCAACCGGGATTTAATCTAGTGCATATATCGAGACAGCCGTGAGTAGTGAACCGAAAAAAGAAATTAAGCGTTTCAAAAAACTAAATTTGACTGTGCTAGTGATTGAAAGCGGTTTAGTTAAAAAGTGAAGTGAGTTTGCACTCGGTGAAGCAATAAGACGAAACGTGGACTATAAGCCGAGTGAGCAAGCACATTCTAAAATGACTGATCCTGCCGAAATCCTGGCCAACCTGGAGAGCTTCAAGGTGGACGAACTTCGAGCTCATCTGGAGGAATTGGGTCTTGCAGTAGCCGGAACTAAGCCAATTCTCCGGGAACATTTGAGGACGGCTTTGCGAGAAGATGACTCTCCGCACGCCGTGCAGCAGAATACGAGTGAAGAAGTTGAAGAAGTTTCAGATCTTCAAAAAAAAAAACACTGGCAAGCATGCCACTAAAGTGACAAAAAGTACCGTTCATGACGAGGACGATGACAAGGATACAAGCAGTGAAGAAGAAACAGAGGATACCCTGACGAAGCAGTTCCAAAAACGAGGGGAAAGCGTCAGAATGACACACCACTTCTCTCCTTCCGCGATGTTGAAGAATCCTTGGAAAAGTTTAGCGGAGACGACCAACTTAGCGTCAAGCAGTGGCTGCAGGAATTTGCGGAAATGGCCGAGCTTTGCGAATGGTCTGATGCTCAGAAAGTTGCCTATGCCAAACGTCTGTTAACAGGTTCAGCCAAGCTATTCATCCGCTATATGCAATGTGTCAAGACATGGAAACAATTGGAAAAGGCCCTAAAAGACGAATTCCGCGAAGTAATTGACAGCCACATGGTCCATCAGATGCTGACGCTACGAAAAAAGAAGAATGACGAAAGCTATCAAGAATACATCTACAAGATGTTGGAAATATCAGGCCAAGCAGACATGGATGTCAAAACTGTAATCAAGTATATCATTGAAGGAGTTCCCGATGATCCATGTAATAAGGCAATGCTGTACGGGGCCAAATCCATACGGCAGTTAAAAGAGCGTTTTACTCAATACGAAGATATGAAGAACGAAGCCATGAGGAGTAAAGTGAAATATGGTGATCGGAAAGATGATAAGTTCAAAAGTAATAAAAATGAAAAGGGCAATAAGTCCAGGAATAGTGGTACTAAAGACAAAAGGTGTTTTAACTGCGGTTTGAAGGATCATGTCAGATCAAGCTACCCAGACAAGGAGAAAGGATACAAATGCTTCAAGTGCAACAACTACGGCCACATAGCTGCGAAATGTCCTACTACAACTAAGGAGACCAACATAGTATCTAATCCAAGTAACCAGAAACATGTAAAGCAGGTAGTAATTAAGAATATTGAATTCGATGCATTAATCGACACAGGTAGCGATTTAACTTTAATAAGAACCGATGGGTATGTAAGAATAAGATCACCTAAGTTAGCACACAATTGTCTTAAATTCGATGGTGTTGGGTCCGTAGGTAATGAGACTTTCGGTGAATTTATATCCGAAGTCGTCATCGACGGCGAAGCATATAATATTAAATTTCATGTTGTACCAGGTACGATTTTAAAAAGATGCATGATCATAGGTACAGATTTTTTGAATCAGGTTAACTTAAATATTAAAGCAGGAAAATTAAAATCTCAAAAGTTGATAATGAAAATACTACTGAGTTTATATGCCCAGAGATATTTCATATTGATGTAACCAACGACTTGCTCAGCATTGACTTATCGCATCTTAAGGACGACCAACTCCGTGACGAAGTATTAGGGTCTATTAATAGTTACAAGCCAGAGAAATCGCGTGAAGTCGGTATCAAGATGAAACTAATTCTCAAAGATGAAATCCCTGTCTATTCCCGTCCACGACGGCTGTCATCTATTGAACGCCAAGAATTCGACGAAATTGTAAACTCATGGATCGAAGAGGCAATCGCTCGTCCATCAAGTTCCGAGTATGCCAGTGCCATAGTCCTCGTAAAAAAAACGGTCAAACGCGAGTCTGTGTTGACTATTGGGCACTGAATAAGAAAATAATAAAAGACAGATATCCATTGCCATTAATAGAGGATCAATTAGATCTCTTACAAGACGCGAAATATTCACTACCCTTGATCTCAAGAATGGATTCTTTCACGTAGACATAGACGACGAAAGCACTAAATATACATCCTTTATTACCCCGAATGGTCAATATGAATTTTTGAAAGTTCTTTTCGGCCTTTGTAATTCACCGTCAGTTTTTCAGAAGTTTATTAACGCTATTTTCCGAGAATTTATAGCCAAACGAATAGTTTTAACTTATATGGACGATATAATAATACTCGCCAAATACTATAATACAGCAATTGAAAATTTAAAGAACATCTTGATCGTTGCGGGCCAGTTCGGCCTTATTATCAACTGGGAAAAATGTCAGTTCTTGCAGAATAGAATCGAGTATTTGGGTCATGTAGTAGAAAAAGGGCAGTAAAACCATCTAGCAATAAAGTTAAGGCCGTTGTAAACTTTCCACAGCCTAAAAATGTTAAAGAAATTCAAAGTTTTTTGGACCTTACTGGATACTTCAGAAAATTTATATACAGATACGCGTTTATAGCCCGCCCTTTATCTAATCTATTGAAAGCAAATGTAAAATTCCAATTTGGTCACGAAGAAAATGAAGCATTCCAAAATTTAAAAGCTGCTTTATGTAAAAATCCTGTCCTTAAACTTTATTGTCCAAAAAATGAGACGCAACTGCATACTGACGCATCAAGACAAGGCTACGGTGCAATTTTGATGCAAAAGGACGCGAATGATGATAAATTTCACCCAGTTTATTACGCTAGCGGAAAAACAAACGAAGCCGAAGAAAAATACTCGAGTTACGAGTTGGAAGTTCTTGCGATCGTAAAGTCCTTAAAAAAGTTCAGATTATACTTATTAGGCATCCAGTTTACAATTATCATCGATTGTCAAGCATTTTCAATGACGATGCGGAAAAAAGATTTATGTGTATGGGTCGCCCGATGGGCACACCTGCTAGAAGAATTTCAATACACAATCATACAAAGACCAGGGAAACAGATGGGCCACGTAGATGCGCTAAGTAGGAATCCTTTGCCGAGTGTGATGCTATTGAATGAGTGTGACGATACAATAATTGTAAAACTTGAACATGCAGAGAATAAAGACAAGCAAATAAAACAAATTATTGAATCAATCCAGAATGACAAACCTAATGAACAATATGTAATGAAAAACGACTTATTATTTAAAATTGTTAAAGATGAACCATTAATTGTAATCCCTGATTGTATGCAAATGCAGATAATCCGGCGTGCCCACGAACGTGGCCACTTCGGAATAAATAAGGCCGAAGCACTAATTCTTAAGGGTTATTGGTTTAAAAACATGCGTGAAAAAGTTGAGCGAGTGATTAGTAACTGTGTGGAATGCATATTGAGTGAAAGAAAGTACGGCAAACAAGAAGGATTTCTTAACCCAATCAATAAGGGCAGTACACCATTAGACACCTATCATATCGATCATCTAGGCCCAATACCATCAACTAAGAAACTTTATAAACATATATTTGTAGTAATTGATTCATTTACAAAGTTTGTATGGTTGTATGCGGCACGATCCACCGATACGGCTGAGGTTATCGATAGACTGATGAAACAAGCACCAGTATATGACAACCCACGCAGGATAATCTCGAATCGCGGTACGGCACTTACATCAAACATATTCACCAACTACTGTAAAGAAGAGAATATCGAACATATCAAAATCACCACAGGAGTGCCAAGGGGTAATGGGCAAGTAGAACGCGTCAACCGAACCGTGATTCCTCTAATAACAAAGCTTGCAGCTCCGAAAGCAGGTGAATGGTACAAATATCTTCAAGTCACCCAGCAATATCTCAACGCAACACCTCATCGTACCACGGGAACAACACCCTTTCATCTGTTATTTGGAACTCACATGCGTATCAAAAATAATCCAGAAGTACGCGAAATAAGGCCCACAGTTATAATGAAAATGACCTGGTCGCAATAAAACTGACGCAGCTTGGACTTGGTCAAAAGCTTCTACCCAAGTATCTGGGACCATACCGCATCACCAAAGTCCTGAGAAACGATAGATACCTGGTCGAACGGGTTGGAAGCTTTCCAGATCTGAACGACGAGCATCTGGGGTCAGATGTCTAGCAGGATGGCCGAATGTAATATCGAAGACGTACACTCATAACGGTGTACACTTAGTTTATAGGATTTTAAAACGACTGGCTTTCTCCACTCTCACAGATGTAAAAAACCCCGAATCCAAAACAGATGTCGAAGGAAAAAGTAGTAAAAAAAAATCCCAAGCCTCGAAAAAACCCAAACCCGTCAGGTAAAGGGAAAATTGTTGAAGAGTAGGGGAAAAGAGAATTTTCCTCCTTCGACATCGACAAGGGAAGAGTCAGTCGAAGACTCCACCTTGGCGACATCAACATGTATATTGTAACTTTGTTCTTTCTTTTAATAAACTTTTCATTTCTCTTAAACAACACATTGGTTGTTTGTTGAACACTATTCTTTATCTTTACAATATTCTAAAACATAAATATTAATCAATAATAATTAAACAATTAAAAAATAGCTTTCTATAAAACAATTCTAAAATAATGACATGATATTGCACGGAATGTGAATATTTTTAATATGTAATCATATATATTAATGTATGAATATAAAAATCATTTAATGATTATTAGATAATATTATCCAAAGATGCAGGTCTATTTGTAAGGTCTTATGTCTTTTTGACAGAGTATGAGTGAAAGAACGTGTTCGTGTGCATCAATCCGTGTAAAAGAGTCTTAGTTAATTTTAGAGATGACAAAGCATGCATGTATAGAATAGATGACTATTTCACAATAGACCTTAGGCAGCTGGACAAACTAAAAGGACCTGTAGTCCCTCCCTATCAAAAATCCCTACAAAAATTGTTTATCATCTGTGCAACATTGTGTATGAAGCGAATGTCGATATTCGAGCTAACGATACTGATATTGCTGCTATAATACTTGGTCATATGGATCATATTCTAAATAAGAAATCACATGTATCGATGCTTTCAGGAACTGCTAATAAAATGAGATACATAGATCTCACAGAAATTTATGAAAAAGAAGGAAGTCTATTTTGTAAAAGTTTGCCTGCACTCCATGCTATAACAGGATGTGACTATAATCCAGCATTTTTCAAAAAAGGGAAAGTCAAACCTTTAAAACTTCTGAGAAAGAAAGAAGAATATCAACAAATGTTTTCTCATTTTTCCGCCATCGATTTCAACAATGAAGAAGAGAAAACCATTACTTTTAACACAATTCAGCAGTTCATCTGTGATTTATATAATGTAGGTGTTAATGACGTGGATGCAACACGACTTCAATTATTTATAGATACACACACAGCTGCAGATGTGAATGAATCGTTTCAAATAAAATTAAAAAATTTTTATGCGAGTAATTTACCACCTTGCAAGAGTGAACTCCTCCAGCATGTTTTGAGAACAAAATATGTGTCGAACATTTGGACCAATGCTCATTTAAACAACCCCCACGTATACAAGCCAGAAGATCATGGATGGATATTAAATAGCAACCAATATGTCTTTAAGTGGTTTAAAGGAGATCAATTACCAAACTTCATCAGTGATGCAATTCAAACTCCGTCAGGTACTTTTTTAAATTTAACCATTTGTTTTTCATTTAATAGTAGATAAGAATTAAATGAACATGATTATGTTTTACAGAAATATCCGAAGGTGTTGAAAGTCACGAAAGTGATCAATTACATGATTGGGAAAATGATGAAAATGATTGTAGATGACAACGATGAGAATGAAGATGATTAAATTTAATGTATCATTAAGTATAAAAAAATATTAATTACAGATGTCTGTCAATGAATACCCGAGTCGAAAAATAAAGTTGGATTTCGTCCTGATGGGCCTGGTTTCATACTTATTCAATCCTGATTTCATACTGTCAAGTCTGATTTTATACTTTTCATCCTGATTCTATGCTGATGTAATAAGATTGATTTTAAACTTAAGTCTGATCTCATCCTGTCCTGATTTATGTTTATAGATTTCATTCTTATCTCAGCCTGCTTATTTTTACTACTGCTAAACCAGCGGTAAAATATTTTCCTTTCGGGGTTGGAGTTAGTTATAAATGCATGAAAATATGCGGGTACCAAGAAAAAAAAATTGTTCTTTACGTACTTCTCTCACGCTCTTGGTGAATCATATGTTTGGGTCTAAGATAAGTAAACATAATAAATGACGTAGAACGGTTAAGGACATAGACGGTCCATAGTTTCGTTAAAATTCTGACGTCATTTTTTAAACGAATACCGAAGTGGTAAGACGTATTTGAAACAGTTCTAGTGGAAAAATATTTTATAGTGAAAAAAAATGTCGTGTAATAATAGTGATAATGATTTTGCTCTTGTTTTTTGGACAGAGGATAGAGAGAGTAGTGTAGTGAGTTGTGTCTCAATAAATCCAGACAATCGGATAGTTGGCCAAGAAATTAAATTATTATGGCAGACTGCTAAAAGAAAAAGAGCGTGGTATACCGCCAAAATTTTATTGTTTAGTAGTAAGTATATGCTTATTAAAAATGATTTTAACATATTTTTAAAAACAAAATCCACAGAGCTATTTATTTATCAAAATTTTTGGTGTTTACTCATACATAAATTAATTATAATATTTTTTCATTTATATAACATTTTTTATAATAATTTTTAATATTTTCATAAATCATGCAATAAATCATTCTAATACGAGGATGAGTATAGGACTGCTATATTCTGATCCAAACCTGATGTACCAGGTTGAAATCAGAATTTATTCTCATCCTGATTTGGTACTTCTGTGTTGCGTATTCAGGATTAAAACAGAATTTGTAACTTCTGGTTCTATACTGAATAGCAGTATAGAACCAGATCTTATTTGAGATAAAAACAGAATTTCTTTTTCGACTCGGGTAAGTATAAACTCAATAAAATTTATTATATGATCTTATTAAATAAAACCTTTGAATCCAACAAAGTATTATAAATGCCATTATACAGCTCTTACATTTAATTACATGCATGGGAAATACGCTCTAGGGAGATTAAACCTTCTACCGGGTCTGGGGGAGTGTTAGACCCTTCGGAAAGGTCTGGCTTCTTAAATATTAGCTCAAAATAGATATTTAAAGATAATATCCAAATTCCAGCCTTTATACTTTAACTTGAGAGAGTTCATTTATTGTGCACGGTGTTACCTGATACCTGGCGAAGGCACCACTACTCAAGGTTTGTAACCCCCAAACATTGTACTCAATGCTAGTGAGAACACACAGAATAAACTTCAGCTTTTATACTGCCTTACGTAGGTCAGGCAGTCGCTGGCTCTTAGTCTATTCTTGATGAATTTGCGGCAATACTTCAGCAGGCAAAAGAATGATTTTATAGTCTTTTGAGTCTTTGGTATGGGATAATTGGTTATTGGTTTGACCTTTTCTGGATTGGGGCACATGCCATGGGTTGTTATGGCCAAGAACCACAACATCCTTTTTCGATAAATATCCCCGGAGACTTATATTTCTGGGATGGTTTTAATAGTTTTAATAAAAATGTCCCTGCTTTGCTTAGTGGTTGTGAATGTAATGATTTTGGGGTTATTACATATTTTCAAGACATAGAATGAAGAATCAACTTTAACAAAATTGATGCATTGTTAGTTATTGGTTATCTAGAATTTGAATTAGAATTTGAATTCTTGGATGCTTATGTTAGAAATGCCGTAAGATTATTTGCTGGATGCAAAATAGTCTTTTTTGGCAGAAACGTTTTATTTAGGGACTTGATCAGAATAGTTTCGGTGATGACAAATTAAATGATAGAACGATAGGAAATTTATTGATGAAAGGGGACATGGGTTTACGTGGTGCACGTTAAGAAATGGTTGGTCTGAGTTGAAATTAGAACTAAATATACTCTGTTATCCTATGCAGTACCCGTACGCTCCAGCAAGAGAATCTGGTTGCATAGCGAGAATAGTAGATAGAGCCTAATGCTTATTGAAGCGCTGGTAAAACTCTATTTAGGCGCACTTTCGCAAATGAAAATTTTTTCGACACTATTAAACATGTATCCTTCTCGTGTATATTTACATGATTATTCAGATTTGAGATTATTTCGAAGACTCGAGGGTCTCAAAGAGAAGTGTCATTTCTATTATTTGAATGATTAAAGGTCAAATTTCGTTTGATTTTCTCCCAATGCGAAAGAGCAAGAATAAGAAGGAATCATCCGCAGCCCTTGCCACGTGTAAACCAAATGTTCACAATGGAAACTCGACAGGAATTGAAAATGTTATGACCATGCTCAATCGTCTAAGGCTACAAATCATTTAAATATTATCACATCTAAATATTAATATAAATGTGATTATCAAAAGCGAAATATGTAAACACAATATTTACTCTGATTTGATTTTCTGAAATAGTTTTTGTTCATTCACAAAATTGAAATTGCTGAATCGACTTGGGAGAATAGTGTAAGGGCTGGAAGGGGATTTGCTTTATGCGGCTGGGTGGCATAGGAACACAAAATTTCGACTGATCAGTATATGATGATCATCATCAGATTTGTTTTTTCTCTTTTTGGTTCGAGAAACCGTCGTATTCTGTTTAGCACTTTCGGACCTTCCACACGTCAGTCGATAGCCCTTCGAATTATTATATTCGGGATAACTGTCGAATTCCCCCTGTAAGAAGATATCAGAAAAAAATCGCGACATCAAGCTTCACATATACATATATATGGTATATATATATATATATGTATATATATATATATGTATATGTGTCTATATATATATATATATATATATATATTTATATATATACAAGAATATATATATACAAGAATGGTATATATATACATATATATATATATATATATATATATATATATTGACTTGGTCCTAAGGCGGCTCCAGAGAAACAGATAGGTGGATTGTTTCTAGCTTTCTAAGTTTGGGTTTATGAAGCATTAACATCTGTCAAGTACTCCCCAAGTGTTGCTCTAATGTTAAATTTTTTGTTAATTTTTTTATGTTTTAAATGTAGCCAATTGTTTTATGTTGTGAGTAATTTTAATAAATAGTTTTTGATATAAAATTTAAAAAATATTGTTCCTTCCATTACTATAAGTCGCTGATCTATTATGAATACTCATAAAATGTAGACCGACAGTTAGAGTATGAAGAGAAGTACCAGTATGATGCCAAAATGGACAATAATTACCAATCAAGAGTTTGAAGCATATAACCAATGGCTGCACGAAAGGTCAACCTACAGAAGGCGGAAAGGGAGAAGAGTACAGTACATAATACGACCACCTTGCTAGACATGCAATTGAAAGACGAGGTTGAAGGATGTTGACGAATGGGGTGCATCTAAACATCTAATTTCGCAATGGAACTACTGCAAGGTCTGCAGAGTTTGCCGAAGTGTTTTATTCGGACTATGTGTGAGAAAATAATTAAACTATCTTGTATCATGTACATTTCCCAAATTTATAATAACAGGGATCTGTAAAAATTCGTCCGTTATATTCATTCTTTATTTTGCCAGAGTGTTCATATAAATTTGTTTACGAATTTGTATATAAATACAGCTAATTATTAATTTGGTACTCATTGCCACCCATTTTGCCTATGCTTTCGGCAGGTGGCTTATGTATTATAGAATAATGCCTTGAAATCAGTGCGCACTAGGCTTGACATTGTTTTATTATGCAGCACTTTCCAATGGAGTGCAAGCACCTTATATGTTTTGCATGATACAAAGGATACAAGGGATTTTGCATGATCAAGTAAGTTATAAGTAGGAAACCCCATGCCTTCGAAAATTAATTTGTATTCTTATAAAAGATGAAGGAAGTAAATTTACCACTCTGTTAATTTTATTTTAACACACATTTAAATTTTCAATAATAAATTATTACAGTTTGTTGAGAAATGGATTGTGGCAAAAATCGATGACGAAAATGATACCCACTTTTTAATTGAATATTTGATAAACTCATTGAAATTAGCAGAACGGTGTCTGATGAAGTTTCCCGTGAACTTGACTTATTTTACCGATTAGATAAAGCGTATGATTAAAGCAAAAATGTAGCTATTCGAAAACTGGTTCCGTACTGAATTTCTTTCCAAAATCTTGCTCAACATATCTGCCACATTCCATTTCAGGAACATGCCTGTATGCTTAAAAACTTTCTCCAGGCTTGGAAACACGGCACATTCATTGTCTTCTCCATATTACAAAAGACATCGCTTAGAGCAATCGCTGTGTACCTCTACTAATTGATATAATCGCTAAAAATTCAAATAACGCAGATTAAACTGAGTAAGTTTTTAAATATTACTTCGACTTCTTCAAAAAAACTTTATTCGTGCATGTGTCCAGTACATCCAAGGAAGAACTTAACAAAAGTTGCAATAAACTTGATTCAAAAGACACATGTTAATGTAACTGTTACAATGAGAGATTATAAGCGCATTAATCAATTTTCCACAATTTATACTCAATTCTGACGATTTAATTGTGAATCCTGAGTTCCGCCCTGATAAGTTTTTCTCCATTTGGATACCGGACACCTAATTAAACTTTGTGAAATAGACGCATATGAGAGAAAAGATAGAAACACATTTGCCTTTCCTAATTTTAACAAAAAGAAAATTGAAGCCTCTGCGGTCACAATCTTTCTCGAATCATAAGTTGTTGTTATCCGTCAGAACCCAGACTTTGTTCACATCACCCAAATGTGACCTCTCGTTTCTCCCTTCCGGGATTTCCAAAACATGAGGTTCGAATTTCAACGACAATTTGCGGAATATAATTTAGCAAACATAAATGTGCTAAGTATGTTTCAAACTAAATTCACTCTATGGTGAATTTCATTCAATACACTCTCTTCATCCTAAATGGTCTATATTTGAAGTGGTAAAATTGGAAAAGAAATCTTGAAAATAATTCTATTTTACAGAGATATATGTCAGGCTGCAGTGATAATGTTCCTTTCATTCAGGTTGCACAGAGTGAGAAAAAAATCCTTTTCTCCTGTTTTACTTTTCAAATTTTCAATAATGGGCGGAGTAGATTTTCTGGAAGTATACATATATATATATATGTAACAGCTGGTTATGTTTCTCACAAGTTGCTGGAAAAAATAATGGCCCTTAATGAGCTCGGTTTGAGTCTGTTCTCCATAGTGAAATCAGCCAGAATTTCTCCAACGCAGATATCCCGTTCTGCCTTCGGGTAGCAGTGAATATTTATCAATCAACATTGCCTGCATATTTTTCAATGTATATCGGATCATGATAGTTTAAAGCAAAGCCCAACTGAAAATCAGTGTTAACACCTAACCTAACGGGGTACGACTATACATTGGCGTTAGAAATAATGCACAGACACGATTCTAGCAAAAAGTTTTTTCTCATTTCTGGAGAAAAATTTGTCTATGCTAGGGAATAGTATCTGTAATTAATGACATCAGTACTTCTATAGAGAATGCTATTTCACATAATTTTCTTGAAATAGTATACTCTGGCCAATCCGATTCGAAACGGGGCAATAAGTAACAACAGGCTTGGTAGTACCTACTTTGACTGGTGTAGTGTATTACTTATGCTACATGGAAGACAAAATGTTGATAACATGAAATAAGATCCCCCTCCCGAAAATATAATTACCACGAAATGCGATTTTTTGCTTTTTTATGCAATTTAAACTATTAAACAATTTACATGAGTATCTCCCTCTTACTAAACCATACTTGGAACCGGCTTAGGCGAAGTTATCGTCAATTGATGGGAGGAGCAGCACGTTATTTACAGCCAAACAAAACACTTAACTTTCATTTCCGCCACTTACAATGCACTTACCTTCCTTACACTATTTACACCAATTAAATAACTTTTTCACTTCCCTTGCACAAGTGTGGTCCGTGCGTGCTTGAGAGTTTTTTCATGCAAAACTGTCAATACCAAGATGATATCGCAAATTTTCTTTGACACTCTCGGGGCGTGGCTACATAAAATACCAAATTTTTATATGAACTATCACGGTGAAAGGCTATGCGTGAAGGGCTGAGAGTGGAGACTACCAGGCCTTTTATTACGCCAGTACCGAAAAGTGTAGGAAATCACCCATGCATCAAAATTTCGAAAAATCCATAGAGAAATAAATTATAGAGAGGCACTACCCGTGTACATAACCGTCCGAAGTTTTAAAATGTTCAAATGTTCGCCTCCATTCGTGTCTGGAGTAAGGCAATGTGTTTTGAAATAAATTGCTCCAAATCTCAAATATCAATAATTGCAGAAAGATTAGATAAACTAAAGCACGTAATGTAATAGTACAGTGTCTGATGAAGATATGAATTAAGAAATTTATTAACAAATAAGAAATTTATTAACAAATAACTAAAAATAGTTGAAGAAAATGTTGAATCTAAATTTTATTTTGGGTTGCATATTGTTACTTAGTAATTGGATGCAATTTGTCTAAAGTTGTTTCCGTGGTTTCACAAATATGTTTTCTACCTAATTGAGAAATAATATTTCCGAAATACTAGAAGTTTACATCACGAAATGCAAAATTTATACTTATATTCTCATTTTGCTCATCTTCAGTCATATTCGTGTCGTTAATTGAGAGCCAATTAAGTTAGAAATGAACTAAATATTAAAGCAATGGCCAGACTTTTAATTTGGTTATGGAATTTTAATCAAATTTTCTCGAGAAACTGTAAAAGTGTCTCTTTAAATGAAAAAGGTTAGTATCATATATACTTACATTTACGCTTGCGTTACAAATTAACCATGTTAAAAATATTATATATCAAATTTATTGTTTTAGTTTATCTGTTTAGGTTACTGTAGACTTGATTTCAGTGGAGGATTGAATTTTCCCCATGTGCTTTTGGCTACAGGAAAATTTACCCGAAGCCAAGTACCTGTCAAATTGATTTGTTCGAAAATGCGATGTTCGCTGCAACAAATTGTGAATTCGTGTTCAACTCGAGATTTTCGGTGCGAATCTTTTGTCGTGAAAAAGTTCCGCTGGTGTGCGAAAGAATGCAGCTTAAAATTAATACAGATAGAGAGAGTGTCATTTGGAAAAAACGGGAAAAACTTGAAAAGAATTGCGTGATTTTGAATTGTGAAAACGATTCCTGTTCGCGGACATTAGGAATATCTTTTCATAGGTAAGTTGACAGCCATTTATAAAGCGATACCGGATTTTACTAGTTGATAACATTAAATAACCTCAAGTTAGTGAAATTCATTCATAATTAGTTGAAAGTGCGATATTGTTTACAATGTTTGTCTACATGGGCGGAGCTTACATCTTCGGGTTCGAAGCTTCGTGTAGATTTAACATTCACTTAAACTCGATTCTCCTACCTTCATTGCAGTGGAATGTTTCTATTTTTTGGGGTAAATAATATAATTTACACCGAGATCAATGAGCAACGAGCAACGAAAAATATATTGTTCGCTGAGTTATTGATCTCGGTTGACATTATAATTTGTTTTATATAACTTCCTTTTATATTCGAGCAATGCATTTCAAAAGTTTTATTGAGATTTATGTTGAATTCATTAAATTAAGGTAATATTATCTCCAACTATCATAATATTCGTCATACGAGTTACCTCAGGATGAGTGCCATCAAGCAAAATGGCTCAACAATATCGGGAACTGGATCCGGCCGCTAACAAAGTCCTCAAACATTTGCAGTTCTCATTTGAAACAAGAGGACCTGCACGTATGACAAGGCAAAAACATTCTGCATGAACAATAGTTCTAATTTTCAGCTGAATCGTAAGTTTCATTTCTGTGGGTGATATAAGTATAAAGCATTGTATGTTTAGAATGAGCCTGAAAACACGAGCTATGGTTGCAAAAATGACCCAAAATTCAACGAAGATGAGATGGCAGGAAGCAATTGTTTGGTGATTTTATTTAATCAAAGTTTTTTTCGAAGCAATTGACTCAGAAGATGTTTTTCAATACTTTTGCAGGATCGCTCGATAAATTTCCTGAATGAGTATCCTATTCACCCGAAGTGAAGCCACGTGGAGCAATTTTATGAAGTGAGTTTTATTCATGTACTCAATATTCTTTATAATAATTTCACTTGTAGACTTACATAAGTAGATATGCTGTGGAGAGCGTGCTTAACACATTGGAATTCGCTTCTGATTTAAGTATATATTCTGATGTCAACCTTAACAATATTGCAAATAATGTGAATAGAAGTCAACTATCATGCAATTTTCCTTTATTATTAAATGGTCAAAGCTTTTATACATTATCATCTATTGAAGCTTTACACAAAACTTCATGTTATGTAGTTTAAAAATATCTCTTTCTTTTCTTTATTAGAAAATGAATTCCTATAAGTGTTAACATACGCGAAATGTACTTACTTATTGTTAAATTGTTGCATGTGAATAAACAAAATGAACCCAAGCAGAGTCCTCAGTACATGGATTGTTCGTCAGATCTTGTTACAGGAGCATTACAGCCCCCCTCGTTATAGGTATTTAAGTATTGTTTTTTAGAATGCTGGTGTTTCAGAATTTGTTGTCTGTATTAGCCTATTATTAAAAGTGTATATTATAAGGATTTTAATTTCAATTGAGAACGCTGTTATTTAAAGAGTTTCCATACTGTGTGTGTTTTCCCGTGTTTAGCACTTCTAGATTAGATTTTATTTTGTGTTTTCCATTAAAAATGCTATGTTTTTTAATTACGTTAAATAAATATTTGGGGAGTAAGTTGCTCCCTTCTTCAGTGCCAATTATTGTTAATTACTATATATATTGTTGTGCTTTCTCAGGTGCGTGACCTGTTTGCTTCGCAAATGTTCGCAAAAGTGAATTAAACACACCCGACTAATTTAAAATTAGTTGTTTGAGAATTTGTTGTGTTAATAAATTTCACTAACACTTCCCAATTATTTTCACTTAATTACTTTTATTTCAATCAATTTATTATTTCAATCACATTCACTCGTTTTTAATCCGCGTAAGATTTTATATTACTTCAACACTATTTGATTGCCGCACTACTTTTAACGCGCACTGTCGCTTTTCGCTTATGCAACTTCACTTCATCCACAATACTTCACTCCGCCGCTCGCTGTAGTCGCTTTTATATATGTACCATCCGATTCCGAATGTTCCGCGTGGATCATTGTCAAGTTTACGCGCTGAGTCATTTACACACGTATTTGTTGTACTCAATGCACGCTATGTGTTTACGTTTTGCCTATTCCTCCTTCGAGAATGATCGATGTATTGGTAATTGATACTTGTTTACAAATATGCCCTTTAGACGACTACACTGGCGCGTGACATTATTGGAACATGTTACAATATATTTGTCGCAATTGAAAAAAAACATAGCTTTTTAAATGGAAAAGCAAAAAATAAAATGTAATTTAAGAATTTGTTGTGTGTGTTAGCAGGAAAAATATTAAGCAAATAAACAGGGTTTCAAGTTTTAAACGAAGGTTTCTAATAAAATCTGATTTCGTTTCATCGTTTTCCATATAAGAAAATTATTTTTGTTACATTTTAAGCAAGTATAAAGTGGTAAATAGCAAATTTTATAACGATAACTGCAGTGCTTATATTTTTGCTGGCGTGTCCTGTTTGTAGATGTAACCATATTTAGTTCGTGATCATGCTGATTTCTGAATACAGTTCTATCACAGTGTATTGGTCGAAATCTCTTCTAAAGCAGTTCAAGCCACTTGCATGCGAGACACCATGCACTACTGCTCCATGACCGAATTGATAAGTGAAAAATATCTTAACACCAGATATTATTTCATTGCTAAAAATGTTTCACACGAAATTTTTTCGTAGATAGGAATTTAACACAAAAATCCAATTGAAGGGCATGCGGAAGACAAATGATTGAATTAACATATTCCCGACTAAGTGAGCACACAAAATTCCCGTTAAAAAAGCAAAACATGCCTAAATTTCGCCATAGCCAGCCAAAGCCGGGAAAAAGAATGAGCGTGGCATAATTCAGTACACTCTGTGGTGGCCCTGGCGAAATCGTAGAATTTGGTTTGACTTACAAAAACTTTGTGCGATGTAATTTTTTAATACGCTGATTACCTATAAATAATTATTAAACTTTGCTAATCAACTAAATATTGGTATATTTCATGGTAGCCAATTTTAAGGAAATAATTGATACAATTGTAGTAGCTTAATATAATTTTTATATATACAATTCGGAGTGCGATATTTTGTCTCTGAGTTTATACTACCTATGTGCATTTTTAAAAGGATTAGTAAAATTTTGTCAATATGCGTAAATTTTTGGAGAAATTCGGACGGAGCTTTGTGTATAGCATAGTACGTTCATGTACACGGATAGGGCCTCTCTATATCTTATACCTCTATAGGGCAAAGCGTCTCTCTATATCTTATTCCTCTATGAGAAAATCACACACATACATTCACAATTTATCAATCAATCATACAATAACCTATATCATCATCATCAGATCATCCCACGTTACGGGAGCATTTACGCAATAGAATCATCACCATTATATCAACATATGGCGCCCACAAACGTAAAAACCTAGGCTGGGGATTCTATGCGAGCGAACACACAGCTCCTACAAAAACCAGCAACCTACTCATCACGAGGTCTGCATCTTCCTTTCCGAGAAGATCTGCATCATTAAATCAAGAAAAGGTGAAGCATTCGACCCACCAGGTAGCGAGCGTCGTTTTCAAGCGCTTTTCCAAGACATGTGAACAACATATGGTATTATTGCCGCTAACCTTCAATTTAGTACTATTTTTCTTTTAAAACTTATTTTATATGTTTATAAACTTATTTTATATGTATGAACATAATAAAGAAGAACATAGCATTTAAAATGCTATGTTTTTTTCATTGAACTGACAACACGGCGCTGTTTTTAATTTGCCAAAATTTTTATAATGCAACGTTAAAACAGTGGGATAGGATAAAGCGAGTCGCTTCCAATGTACACGAGCATAAGAGAGCGTCTGAAGAATTTGATTTAGCTAATTTATCCGCCCATCAGCTGTTCAAATGTTGTGCTCCATTCCAACATGATATCCGAAATCTTAATGATTATATTATTACATTAAGTGCCCTATCATCAAAAAATTTGTGCTGCGGGATGATACAAGAAACTTAAGGATTACGTTAACACAATGCGAACATCATTCCCCGAGTAATAAAGCCCATCTCGTACGATTTTGACAGATGCTCGACTTTGGTTTTAATTTCTTCGAGCCGAATGGAGACGGGGGTAATCGCAATCTTAAGTTTTCATTAGGTCTACATTGAGCTATTCAAAGATGTTGAAATCAAATAATTTAACATTCAACTAATATGACTGACCATTACTGATCGAAATTGTTTATATAACTGTCATATTATTTTTATTTTATTATTTGTACTGGGGTCCACTTGCTGGAAAATGTTATAGGCCAGAATCAGCCTTTAGCTCTCCATGTGTAGTACTATTTTTTACAGATGGTCCATCCTATCGTCCTACAGAAGCCAAGGAGTTCCCCCAGTTCTGTGGTCGTCAAGTGTTCTAATGCTGTTACGCCAGTACACCTCAGCCAAGTAAGGCGTTTGTTGGCCAGACTCGGGCAATCTAGGAGGAAGTGATCTGTACTTTCTTCCTCCTTGCCGCAAGCTCGGCAAGTGTCATCCGTTTGGATTCCTATTCGTTTCGCGTGTTGACCTAGAAGATTATGGCCCGTTAATACTGCCACCAATGTTCTAACGCCATTTCGGTTTTTCCCCAGGAGTTGCTTTGTCCTCATTCTATTAGGGTGAGGCCAAAGAGCTCGGAGCTTATCCTGTAGTCATTCCTGTCATTCCAAGCCGTATCTGTCTCTTTCGAGAGGGATTTGTCTAGTACCCTTTTTACCGTTGCTAGTGGCACGTTAATTGTGTCTATTCTAGTGACAATTTGGTCGGCTGATCCAACTCTCGCTAGCTCATCCGCTCTTTCGTTTCCCTCTGCACCGCTATGTCCAAGGACCCATGTCAGTTTTACATTTACTCGGGTTGTTGCAGTTTTAAGAGCCTGCCTACAATCCTGCACTAGTTGTGAAAATACGCGGCGAGAGGCAAGCGCCTGCAGTGCCGACTTATTGTCCGAGAGTATTTGTATTCTTCCATTAAGGTTGTTTGTTGCCGCTTCTATAGCCGCTTTTATTGCAAACACTTCCGACTGGAAAACTGTGGTGTGGCTCTCCAGTTTATAACTTCGGTTGAGTTGCAGGTGATCTGGAAAAAAGATTCCGGCGCAGCTTCCCTCATCCGTTTTGGAACCATCGGTGTAGATTATAATCTCACCTCCAAATGTGAAATCTTGCACCGCTTTCCACGCTTCTCTGGTCGGTATGCTGATCTTGTATGTAATCGTTCTGTTCACTATCGGTTGAATTCTATCCAGCTCCCTTTTACTTGACGGGGCTATTCTCTCCATTTTTTTCCAAAATGCATACGTGCCCCGTTTGTGGGTGGTTAGATAACGCATATGTGGATTTTAATCCACATATGGGATTTGAAGCGATGCCTCTCTGAAGATGAATTTATCGAGTGGTATGAGATTGAGCATTATCTCCATTGCAGCAGTTGGCGTAGTCCTAATTGTACCTGTTATGCAAAGGCAGGCCATTCGCTAGATCTTCTCTAGCTCTTTTGCAATATTTTGCTCTTGCTCCTTGGTAATATAATTTGCTCTTTTATAATTCCTGCCACCAAACCAATGTCCCGTAGGTGGTTATTAGCCTCACTACTGTTGTGTAAATCCAGTGAGCAATTTTGGTTTTTATTCCCCAGATTTTCCCCACTAGTCTCTTCATTGTGAAGAGCACCGCTGTAGTTCACCGTCTGACTGCTCCTATGTGTGGAGTCCAAGTTAGCTTACTATTCACGGTTACTCCGAAGTATTTCACCTTGTTTAGTAAACTGATATATTTTCCGTCATCGTCGGGGGTGAAAATGTCTAGGGTCTCCCATTATTTGGTTAAATGTGAGTACCCAGGCAAGTGGTGATACTATGCCGCCTTGTGTTGTACCCCTGTTAGTCCATTTATTCAAGGTTACACCGTTTTCTTCGCCTGTAATCTTCCTTTAGCTAGTAGTTCCGTCATCCATTTGGTTAGATATGAGTCTATTGCATAACTTTGAATGGCTGCTACTATGCTCTCAGTTTTTACATTATTGAAGGCTCCCTCGATATCAATGAAGGCCGCCAAAGTGTAATCTTTGATGGCAAGGTTCCTCTCTATTCTGCTTATGACTTCATGTAGTGCCGTCTATGTTGAGCGCCCTGGGAGGTAAGCATGTTGGTGCGGACAAAGCTCCGTTATGTTCATGGTGCTTTTTATGTACCCATCCACCAGGCGTTTCAGGGTTTTCCGCATGAAAGACGTTAAGCTGATAGGTCGGTAATCCGTTGCTTTGTAGTGGCTGGATTTTGCCGGCTTCGGTATAAAAACCACTTTAGCTTCTCTCCAGTTCAAAGGAATATAGCCTTTGGATATGGAGGCTCTATATATTTTCACCAAAATCCATATTATTGTGACATCCGCTTTCATAAGCATGATCGCATTTACTTTGTCGGTTCCTGGTGATTTGTAAGGTTTGAAGGTATTAATGGCCCAAAGGACCTTTTCTTCGCTTACCATTTCTTTTAGGGGGGGGGGGCGGTAAGTAAACACGTTGTTTACTTGCTCTGTCTCTTCATCCGTTGAGCCCGGAAAGTATTGGTTTATTAGGAGCTTGAGACGTTCTATGCTATTTGTTGTCCACGATCCGTCCTCCTTTTGAAGCATCGTGTCCACATGTGGTTCTCTTTTCAGAGCTTGCTTCTCGCTTCCTCCCTCAATAATGATGCAAAAAAGATTCCAGCTTTTGTTTCCTTCTTACATCTGTTTCCAGGAAACAGCTGTTAGAATAGACTCTTCCAGCTGTTTTAAATATTTTCAGATTTCGCTTAAAGTCCTCCCAATCCGTATCTCGGTTTGTAAGGCGAGCTATTCTGAATAGTCTTTGAGTATTTTTCTTGATCTCTTCCAGTTCTTTGTTCCACCAGCTTACCTTTTTTAGTTGGATGGTAGTGGTTGGACACATTTCAATGAAACTAAACTATACTGTCATATTAACTTACTGTCCAATCGGAGACCGAAGGTACCCAAAGATTATCGCAAAAGTAAGCGTTGATATCATTTTTACATTTCTTGAATGCATATGTTTACATTTTGCAAATCGTGTGCCTTAATTAGGGAACTTTTATGAGAAATTAGCAAATATGATGTTATTGAATAATTTCCAATTTCTACGCAGATATATGCCCTCCAACAAAACTCCCGCCCATTCCATACAATTTTCACAGATCCTCGACTTCGGATTTAATTTTCTCGAGTCGAATGAATATGGGGAAATTCTAAACTGAGGCTGATATCAAGGTTATACTTAGCTTATCAAATATGTTCAAATCAATAATTCTGTTGCTAATGTCATGAATAAGCATATCCTTACGTTTAGCGAGGAGTAGAAATGCTCAATCTAAGCGTTTTTAAAATCTCTAATTAATGTTGGCTGAGTGAAGTGCATTATTCAGCGACCGACTTCATATTCGTTTCAACACTCAAGTTATATGTGTGACCATTCCTTTACAGAAATTGCTTTTCTGACTGTAATGTTAACTCCACTGCCAAATTTAAAACCGGAGACAGCCGAAAATTCTGGAAAATGTAAATATTGAAAAATAGTTTGGATTCGCCAATTATACGCTATAATTGGTTAGTTAACTTGTATGTGAAATTGTCGGTAATGATGTTGATGGAAAATTTCCAATTTCATAGCCGATATATTCCCTCCAACAAAACATGTGAAAGTAGTGCATTTATTTAGTTGTTATTAGTGACTTAAAAATGTAGTTTTCGTATTTTTTCCTATGATTGGGTATAACATAGTGACTAATAAGTGTAAGTGCTTCTAATCTCGGCGTAAACATTGAAATTTCGGATATCGTGTTGCATATGACATGAATGGCAGGAACGAATGGATCCGAAATTTCAACAGCTGATGAGGGGAGAAAATAATAGTTTAAAATTTCGGACGCGCACGTAAGCTCATGTACACGTAAAGGGCTTCTCTATATTTTATACCATGGACTTGTTTGTGTGCATCACGTGATCTCGACAGCTATAACATGAACTTTCTACTATAGCGTTACATGTGATAATGCGTTATCTAGGTACATTTTTTGCCATTGGGTTTCTTTCTATTCCAATCTGATTTGTTATGTTTCATTGTAAACTGAGCAGTCGGTGAATATGTTACAACCTTTTTCTACTGTGTCGACATTCAGTGATTGTTGCTTGATTGCTTGAGAATAAATGTTCAGTGCGAACTTATTGAAGCGGATATTAAATATCAATACATCCCGCAATCACTAATAATTTGTGCAAATTATGCCAAAACGTCAAGTACTTTTGTCATCTTCATCACTCTACAAGAATGGAAGTTATTTGGAGCATGTGAGACCATATATCGAGAAATTACTAATCAAGTAATGCCTTGTGAATGTGTTATGACTTGATAAACAGTTGCTAAGAAAATATTCTAGTCATACTCTGTACATGCTGGGTTAAATACAGTTTGATGACTGTTTAGTGTCACGAAATTTACCATCTTAACCATTTTTTTTCATTGTAGTTACACATGTGTTTTGTTAATTTACAATGAGATAGTAGGACAAAGGTCAGTCGTGATGAAATTTACCATTTGATGCGAAGCAGGGTCACGTGATAATGAAAGATATATAAATTGCATTTAGCATCTCGTTATTGCATCCACTTTATTCGAACCATGGCTTGAGTGTAAAGCCTGAACAAACTCCCGATCTAAATAGTTTAAAACAAAATTGAAATTTAATTTGTGTTGGACAATTTTTTTGAGTATTTTGTTTAAGAACTCGGAAAGTTTTTCAGTTAAAAACGCATAAAAAATATAAATGTTCTGTTGTTTCGCCGTTTTAATTTTATTTCTGCTGGGAGTTTTATATGTTCTTACGCTTTGAGTCGAGCGCCGACTCATCCGGCGAAGCAGGATATTGAAGAGTGAAATCAATTTCAAGTCAGCTTAAAATATGGGTGCTTCTGCTATGAAAACCGTGCAGGGTATTTACTTGGTACCCAATTATATTTAAAAACATCACATAGCTTATTCAAAACATTAAATATTACGTTAATGATTCAACAAGTTCTTCAAACTTTTTCGTTGTTTTTTGTCAAACTTTTTGTTTTCCTCACTTTAGTGTCCTGTGGTAATTTTTAGTTTTTTGTGTTAAGTCCATTGATTTTGTTTTTTTTTATATTTAATTAATTATATACGTTTGATAGATTTCAGAAAACCAAACAAACATTCGAAATGATATTGTTAGTGTTTTGAACTTCAGTTTTTTATTTTCTGATCCACATAACTTTCTTTCGCACATGCAATGGGAACCTTACATTTATATTTATGCATGATTAGCATAACATATGTGCTCAAAATAATTATTTGCTTGTTTTTATATTATTTAGGAGTGGTTCCAAAAAAGTATTATTCATACCTTACGCATTAGTTAATGGAGACTACGATGGGTACACCAAAAAGGTTCAAGTAATATTTGGAAAGTGGGGCTTCCAGCTAAACGGCATTCAACATTCATCGGACCCAGTAGAAGCAGTCAACAAAGCGCAAGCAATATTTATTGGCGGTGGAAATACATTTGTCTTATTGCGATGTTTGTATGAAAAAAACCTTGTCAATGTCATTCGCAATCGAATACTAAATGATGGCATTCCTTACATTGGAAGCAGTGCTGGTACAAATGTTGCGGCGTGTACAATCCAAACTACGAACGATATGCCCATTGTTTTCCCACCGTCATTTGATGCATTAGGACTGGTTCCATTTCATATAAACCCACACTACTTAGATCCAGAACCAAACTCTACTCATCGGGGCGAAACTCGAGAAGAGCGAATTCTGGAATTTCTTCTGGTGAATAAGCGTCCTTGTTTAGCTTTGCGTGAAGGAACATGTTTGACTATTGATGGAGAAGATGCTGTCTTATTTGGTCCCCTAAAAGCTATATTATTCAAAAGGTGAAAAACATTGATTGCTGATTGATTTCCCATTAATGAGCTTCGAATTTATTTAGAGGTCAAGCTCCAACTGAATATCCTGCTGGTACAAATTTCAAATTTCTTTTCGAAGAATCTAATGACTAGGTAGGCGAATGTGTATAATCAAGAAATAAAGTATTATAATAAAAAAATTTGACTGAACCGAAACAGTTTTGATTTGGAAGATAGTTTAATCTCCATTTATAAAGTTCAATCTTCAGTAAAATATCAGCCTTAATCATGTGTACACTCCAACCAATATTTCTCAAAATTGAATCATAGGTATACATAAACTCACAAAATTTCCTTTGTTACTATATAAAAAGACTACTCAATTTGATTTTGTTTCAGGTGCCTTTTACCCTAACATCTAATTTTGCAAAAACCCACTGACTTATATATACATTCACAGAAAAACTTAACGGACACGAGAACGCTCTGAAGTAACAAAACATAAACACAGAAGAATAAATCTACATTACCTTCATAAAAAAGCAACACAAACTTGTCTTAACTGGGAGCTCCACAGTTGAGATCAAGTTTTGTGGCGAGCTGTCATCACTATGCACAGTAGAGGTGGCAAGCATCTCTTTTTCGTTCACCGCATAGTTCTCCTCTACTTTTTTTAGGGTCCGTGAAAGAAATGAAATAGGTCGATTGTTCTGAGAAAGAACAGCTCCGATCGCAACGTTCGTAGCATCGGTGGTGAGTTCAAATTCCTCCTCAAAGTCCGGATGTGCTAGGACAACATCCTTGGAGATAAGCGAATTCTTCAGATTGTTGAATGCTTTAATTGCCTCGGAGTTTAGGTGGATGCGTTTACTTTTCGAAATATTTCTGGACACACGTTAGTCTTCCCCTCTGAGAAGGGATGTTAGGGGTTTGGCTATCCTTGCGTAGCTCTGGATGAAACGTCTATAATACCCCGACATACCCAAGAACGATCGTAGGTCTCTCAGTGTTTTTGGAGGAGGAAAGTCAACGATAGCCTGAACTTTCCTAGGATTTGTTTTTGATACAATTTTTGCCAACGACGTAGCCTAGAAATTCTACCTCATCCCTCAAGAATTCACATTTATCAACCTGAATTTTCATATTTGCCTCTTTCAAAGTTTGGAAGACTGTCGAGGTTTTCGAAGTGCTCAGTCTCATTCTTCCCAAAGATGACACATGACATCATCATCGATGTATATGTGACACCTTTTCCCAATGTGTTCACGAAGGATATCATCAAGGGCTCGCTGGAAAATTGAGGGAGCATTTTTTAATCCAAAAGGTAGTCGCGTAAACTCAAATTCCCCGTTATTTACGGAAAATGCAGTCTTTTCTGCGTCAGAAATTTTTAGGGGGATTTGATGAAATCCGCTCTTTAGATCCAGCACTGAAAAGCATTTTTCCATTTTTCGACAATTTGTTTATTTCTTTTTCTACTTCTTCTTTCAGGGCCATTGGATATGGGTAAGAACGAGAGTAGACTGGATTGCTCGTTGTCGTTCTAATATCTCCTTGGACTCTCGTAGTATATGTATCTTTTTTTTTTCGGGGTCCGATAGTAGCTGTGCATGCTTGCGTATAATTGATTTTAATTTTTGCGTTTGTTCGTGCGTGAGATGGTCAGTTTTTACTTCGACACTATTTACAGTCTCGGATCTAAACTGTTTAAGAGGAATGTGGATTGTTATGAATTTTTCCGTAGTATGTATTACTGCTTGAATACTTACTTTTAAGGGTATCGTTACTGATTATCTCATCAAAAGAGATAAGACTCGGTAGGATAAGGAATTTTTTTTATCCGTGTAGTTGCCGAAAGGTTTTATGAATGAGTGATGAGTAATTTTTATATTTCCCCCAACCGAGTTCGCGTAAAAGTTCCTTTGGTTGGGGACTGCGTGCTTTATTTTCCGGGGTTGTACAGAATTTCTGTTTGAACCTGTGTCAATTAAAAATTTTAGTACCCCTCCGCATCTGAGTTTGAATTCAATATAAGGGAGCGAAGAGCGGTTTGTCCTTAAAAATAAATGTCTTCCATCAATTCTGGATCGTCTAACGATTTTTCGTCAATTGTATCTAAATATGTCGCTAGTGTTTCGTCATGCTGTAGATCGTCGTGTTCAATTTCTTTCTCGTATTGTTCTATGTCCTGTTCGTCAAATTCCTGAGGTGGTTTATTGTTTTCCAATTCTGTGTTATAGATTCTTTGTAGTTTATTTGGTTCAAAATTCTGCTGGGGGTGAGGTCGTTTTTGCATAATTTGCTGGTTTGGGGGCCTGTTGGCTTAGTTTACCATACGAGTTCTTATGGACCTGTCCACGTCCATAGGTTCAGGCCTTGGGAGAGGCTTTGGTGGAAGTGGATTGGGATTTACGTATTGTCGTTGCCGCTGGTAGACTCCATTATTTTGGCTAACTCGTAGTAGAATTCCCGCCTGGGTGCTGGGATAGGAGTAGGTCTCACTGCAATCGGAACGCTTCGGTGAGGGGAACAGGCGGTGGCAGATGTTGGGACTTATGCAACATATTCTGTAAGCTGTTAATATTTTAGTCAAGTAATAATCAAACTTTCCAGATTTTACTTACATAAGAATAATTGAAATCTTGACCATGCTCCTTGTATCCTCCAAAACAATAGTGAATCGAATCTAAATTCCTCAAATTGTATTTCCTTTGAGTTGCAATCGGAGGTCGTATGTCGTTTGAGCTCGCTGAGTTCGTTTTCCCTGGAATTGTACTACCTTTTTCCAGTTCTCCTTTTGGTTGATCTTCTATAACGGAGACAGGCTGTCGTAATTCGACGCCCGTTTCGCCACACTTTTTACGTAAAGGCTACTACGGGGCTTTATCTGCGGGATGCGCGCGCTTCGAAACTTGATTTTTGTTCCGGAATATAATCAATTACCGCCGAAATCGATCACTTTCTTAATTCGCGTTTGGTTAACACGTCCTACTAATAGCGATTTAATTTCGACGGACTAGAAATCGGAAAACTATCGGCCAGTCTCAGCACGATGTAAGGACCTTTTAAGGCTTAATTATCCTTAGGATAATTTGGTCTATTTTTGCAACTTCTTCGCGCACACGAGAGAGCAGCCCCACGTTGGGCGCCAGTTCATAAAAATTTTTTTGAAGAAAAAAATTCAGAATTTTGTTATTTTTTTAAAGGCGGGTCAGGGCTGACCCGAAGTTTATTCTAGATCCAAATTACAACTGAACCAATTCTCTCTTACAAACTACGAAGTAATTAATTTTGTTGACGTTGCTTTCCTCGATCGTGTGAATGTGATTTTCATTTTCCTGGGAAACGCAATGCTGCGAATTCAATGTTGCGCTCGTAGACGAATTTGATCCACCTTGTCTGGATTTTATTCAAGGTGTTTGTTTAATTACACACTTTACAATCAAACGTTCAACTCTGAATAAAACCCACTAAAAACAGAAAAATTCAAGAAAAATATTTATCAAAAGGACATGTAAATGTAGACTGAATCATTGAGACACATGAAAATAATCGAGTCTCATCTACATCATACTTAACGAACCCCGCAACAGGTTATCATCATCGGGAACGCTGAATCCTGGCGCTCAAGTTCGTATGATCTATATTTCTGTGAGTGGTACTTCTTTAGACGCTCTAGTGTAATCAGGCATAGACGTTATAGTGTAGTGTAATCATGAAAACTGTAACACGCTTTATTTCCAACCATGAGAAAAATTTACAATATTTGCAAAGGAAAAAGGTTGTTTTCGATAAAAAAGTTTTCAAATCTTAATTATTGCGACAATATAACACATACCTTCCCCTTAGTTGGATCAACAACGGTAAATACTCATTTCTCTGTTGTAATCTTCTCTTGCTTCAAGCGTTATCTGGGTGTCGTCTGAAATCTCCACACATATCTGAGCACTGGGTTGGTATGTGCGTTTGTAGATATAGTGGTGTTATGGTGGAGATAAAAATAATTTCACATTGGGCGGACTCCAATTTTGACCGTGCTGTTGTCGGTGGTGTATGCCTTAGATGGGGATATCCACCCGAAAACTCGATCCCCTGACGAAAATCTCATCATCTGTCAAAATTATTTGTCTAAAATCAAACAGAAATAGAATGGATGTGTGTAATTTGAAAGCATGTCATCACCCTTGTCGACGGTATAATTTCGTATCGGTGCGGTAAGCTTGGGTTGAAATTCGTTATGAATGAAGGTTTTTCACAATGTTTTATAGGTTTGATTAATTGATCGGAAAAATTTACAAGGCCGTGTTTGAAATTGTGTAATTGTTGTGTCTTTTAAATATGAAAAAATTATAAAATAAATATTTTTTATTTTATTTGTATAAAATCTATTGTTATTTTAACACGCATATATAGTCCGGGAGTGATAGTGCTCCCTTCTTCAGTGTTTTCGCATATGGTTTAGTTTCAGGCATCTTCGTTCACAATGATTCGAAAAGAAATGAAAAATGAAATTTTAATAGCTGTATTTTGAAGCGCAGTACTAACTGAAATCTTTGAGTGAGCCCTGGATCTTCCCAACCCATGTGTGCCGACAACCACTACTCAAACCGGCGAATATGAAACGATAAATGTTAAGGATTGGCAGGATATAAAATTTTTTACATGTTCCTGTCATCGCTCTCTCGCAAGCGAACCGCTAGATTTTGCAGAAGTAATTCTTCTTGATTAATAAATTTATGTTTAGTTGTATCTTTTGAATTTTGGTTTGAGCCGGTGTTAGCCACCTTTCATATATACCAAATTACGCGAGATGAGACGAAATTTGAATACGCCATTTAGTATGCGGAGTTAGACATTTTACCTCACGACATTTCGATCGCTGGGAAAAACAAATGCGGAGACGTTTTGTTTTGTTTTTCAATATGAAGCATTAAAGTAGCGAATATTAACGGCAACCACAGTATCAACAGAATCAAAATTGAGGCGGATTTTCTCACACCATCTAACTAGTTACTGTATATGCGTAGTACAGGAGGAGAGCAGGTGACGGACGCGATGCTCCGGTCGCTGTTGTTGGTGCAACTCCCTGAAATATGCGAATCGTTCTGGCCATTGCAAGCGAGCTCGATGTTGCAAAACTGGCAAAGATGGCAGATTTAGTATTGGAGTTGCAAACTCCACTTAGAGTTTCAGCAGTTCTGCAGCAACCAGAGTCAACGGCAAGAAACTAAGTATTTTCGAGAATCCTAGACTATCCTATATTAGAGAATCCTTCGAGAATTTTTCGTCTTGCGTTTCGGCAGCCGAGGACGACTCACCTCACCAGAGCCGACTTACGATAACGGGTAGAAATGGCGGACTGCGTTTTTTGGTCGGTATTGGTATTGGAACGCATAGTGGAAAAAATATAATACCGGATCTCGGATTGCGACAATTCCCTTGGCGATTTACTGTTGCAGAGGTTCAACAGCTCATAATTGGAGCAGCCTCACTATGTCATTTTAGTTTGTGGTTGACCATCAAAGAAAGTTAGTCGTCGATAAGAAAACCAATCTAAAATACATCGGCAATATTTACGAGGACGCCCATTTTAGATTTTCGAATGTTTCCCCATACGAACCTTATCACAATTTGTTAAAAAATTATAACGATGTAAGTCTTCCTGGTAGCATTAGAGCTCCAGAAAAACGGTGTCTTTCACCACATAATAACAAACGGACCACCTGCAGCTCAGGGAGCAAGGAGGCTACCACCGGAGAAGTTTCGCCAAGCAAAAATGGAGTTTGAATTTATGCTTGGACTCCGCATATACCAACCTTCAAGCAATCCGTGGGCAAGCCCGCTTCATGTTGTGGCTAAGAAAGCGGGCTTTGGCGCCCATTTAACTGATTTCACCCGTAATCTAAATGGATGCAAGATATTTTCAAAGTTGGATTTGATCCGAAGACTGCCGTTAACACCCCATTTGAAGTATCCTTGATATTAAGAAAACACTAAGGATTGCAGAGCTAAGAAGATTATTTTGGTGACATCGATTTCTATCGCGAATCTTCACAAAATGCAGCTGAAATTCATGCACCACTCCATAGATTTCTAGTTGACACTAAGAAAAAGGACAAGTCAGCAATTTTTTGGAATCCTGAAGCCGAAGCAGCATTCAAGCACAAGCAGTGCAAAGAACAGATTGCAAATGGAATGTTGCTACCACACCGCTTTGAAAATGCTCAACAGGCACTTAAATGCGATGCGTCGGACACTGCAACGGCAGCAATGTTAGAACAGTTGAACCATAAAGTGTGGGAGCCATCAAGCTTTTTTTTAAGAAGTTAACCGCTACACAGTGCAATATTTCCGTTGCATGATCGAATGGTGGCCTCTGACTATTGAAACATACTATAATCAACTTACGTTAGTCTCCAATCAACAAATCGTGAAAGCTTTACTACGACACCTGCGGCAATTGGAATCCATAAGCCAATTATCGAAGACCTTAGCTCACATTACGAGAAACGAAGCCACCACAGCAGATGCATTGTCACGAATAAAAATCAGCCATGACTTAACCACAACCTAGCAGCCGCACAAAAGACGATAACGAGCTGAAGCAGTTACTTCAAGCGGTAACATCGTTGAAATTTCGTAAACTTTGCATTGATGACAAATACAACAGTATGTTGTAACGTATCAACAGCGATAAACCGTCCACACATTCCAAAAATTTTCAAACGGAAACTATTCGATATGACACATAGTCTGTCTCATACTGGTAAAAGGTAATGAGCCGAATGACGTTTGACTCCGCATATCAAAAGTGTTTCTTGAAGGGGCCAGATCATGTTTCGGGTGTCAGCGGAGTAAAATGGGACGGCATTAAAAACCTGTACTAGGTCATGTCCAAATGCCCAACGCAAGGTTTAATCACGGTCATATTGACATAGTTGGTCCCTTGAATTCATCAAAAGGATTTCCATTGTCCTAACATCATCGCTCGTTTTACGAGATGTCCTGAAGCGATCCCCATCAAAACGCAAACTGGATAGTGCGTTTTAGAGATGTTTGTATTTTGACATCAGACCAGGGATTGCAGTTCAAATCACTCATCTTTCAATCACCAACTCTACGTGGGCTACAATAAAATATGAACCACAGCATATCATCCTGCAGTGATAGGAATGATCGACCATTGTTACTGGTAATTTGTGTCATAACAACAATGAGTGAGTCTTCATTTTCCCACCGTCTTGCTGGGACTTCGCGCGAGTATTAAGGACGAAATTGGAGCAACATCTGCGGAGCTGGTCCATGGAACAGTACTCCATATGCTAGCATTCTTCTTTAATAAGGACATACCACCTGATAGCAAGCTTTTCGTTCGAAAACTCCGTGAACATATGAAGGAAGTAAGAGCCACTCTACATCACGTCATGACAAACGCAAGCTTTTCGTCCACAAAGACCTTTGAACTTGCTCGCATGTTCTCGTCCATGTCGACCGAGTGAGGAAGCCTTTCGAGCATCCGTATGAAGGCTCCTACAAACTTATTGAATGAACGTGTGAAAATGTCTTTAAGCAGTAAATCAATGGGAAACATATCAACATCAGCACCCAACAAATCAAACCAGCAAAAAAAGAAATTCTCAGAAATATTTCTGTTTTATAAAAATTTAATGTTTAATATTTGATGCAGCGTAGTGGAGATTCGTGCTAGAGGAAGCAGTGGTGGTCAGAATCAGCGCAGCACAATTCACCGTTGGTTTGATCCTTTAGTATTTGATCCATTTTATTTATTTATTTATCTAATATGAAGGAGTAAGCTCTTTCTGTGTGTGTGCGTGTATGTGACATGGAAGGATCAGGGCTTTAATAATGCCCTAAAAACCTCACGCCCGCGCGGTGAGTTAGTCGGTTAAACTTTGTATTTTCAATATTGTATTTCGGCCTTTGTATATTTCCTTTATTTCGCTGCAGGTTTTTTATTTATTTAATTCATTATTCTTAATTATATATTATTGTTTTTTTTTCGGAGGATTTCGTTTTTGAAGTTCGTAAACAAAATCTCCTCCGCTGGCACACTGCACCACCGCTTAGGTATATATCGCGCCGATTGCTTGCAGCTGGCGCCCTAAAGTTTTCTTTTCTTATCTTTTTTCTTTCCCGGTTTCCATGAGCAATGTTGACTGTCGCTTCCGTAGATTTCGAATTGATGGGTTTTGAGACTGAGCGTTAAGGGTCGAGAAAGGAGATGGTTGTATTCTTCTTTTAGGATTTGAATGCCTCTCCATAAGTTGACTTGGCTGACATTGCGCATACACACTCTTGAGGGGCGTTTGCCTCTGCTGATTTTCGGTATATTTCGCCATTCGTTTTTGTTTTGAGCGGAGAACAGGCGGATGCACACATTCACTTTACGGTGTTGTTGGCTCCATGCCGACTGATATTTATCGCTCTATGAGTTTGAATCAGAGACCAGATGAGCATCAGCAACCTGTGGAATTGCTCACATTCTTCCATTTCACGTTTAACTTTCTCAGCCTTCACGTCCTGATTCGAAAACACATGTTTTCTGACGCACACATTGCCAAGCAAAGTAATTAAACCGAAACTTAAAAATTAAAGAAAACAGATTAAATGAATTGGAAAAAGAATTACCCGTAGTAAATAGCATCATACATTTAAAAATAAATTAACATTTGAAATTTAGAAACACAAAAAAAAAAGAGAAGCTTAAAATAAACTTAAAATCATTTGGAAATTATAGAAGTAGAGAATTAAAAAGTAAATAACGACAATTGAAAAATATAAAAGAGTCAAAAAATGTCGTCTCCACCGTCGGAAAAATTTTTGCCGTCAGGACATTCTACGCCTCAGGGCTTCTCCAATACCAATGTCCCGGTGAGGACAGGAACACGATTTGCAGACACTCGAGTGTGCAGACAAAAGATTGTCTGCTTAATCAAAAAACAAAACTGAATGATTCAAACCCCTTGCATCATTTGTCTCCTGAGTCTGAAAAACCCCACATTTTCACGGCAGAATTATATGAAACTCTGTTACGCGGGACCACGAGTCATAATCCATTCATTTCGGAACCTAAAATAAAGCAACTGATCGAAGAAATCCAGCGGCTTGAATAAGCTCTGAAATCAAATGTTCTAGGCCCCATGAGGCAATCACTAGATGTTAGTCCAGCCTCCCGTCCAGTCCATGCTACAACTACAACACACATTCCCCGAGACAATGTACGTGATTTTGGTACGCGCTCTCCCACACGCTCTCGTCCAATAAGCCAAATGTCTATACCAATATCCAAATGGCGTATTGGGTATGATGGCAGCCAACCCAGCCTAAGAGCTGATTCTTTCCTATATAGGTTACAAGCTATGGGAGACTCTCAAGAGGTGCCACTTAACCAATTGGCAGAGTGCTTCCACATTTTCCTGAAAGGACCTGCTCTTGAGTGGTACTGGAAATATCACGAAATGCACCCACATTCCTTAGACTGGGATACTCTCAGCCATTCTTTTCTCAATCGATTTTCCGGTGCTCGAGCAGACATAGATATTTGGCGTCAAATGGATGCACGTCACCAGGCGCAGGGTGAACCCTTCATTGAGTTCTTCGATGTCTTAAAGGCTTTGTCGCTGCAGTTACAGCAAGGCATGTCTTATCTGGATATGCAGCACTTGTTGTATCTTAATATGCATCGTCGGTTGAGAGACCACCTCGCAGGTCGGCAATTTACATCAGTCTATGAGCTGGTACAGTGGTCAATAGAATCTGTTTAGAACTTGAACAAGGTAGAACGACCTTTCAGTCCTTTTCGCCAAGTCCACGCCTTGTCTCACACACGCTACCAAAATTTCCCAACAGAAGTGCACGAAGAAGTCATAAAATCTCTGGACCCTGGTAGTGATCCCGAATACAGTTTGTGTTGGAACTGTCAGGATATGGGTCATTTCTTCAGCAATTGCCAATTTCCGATCCAGAGAGTGTTTTGTTTTGGTTGCGGTACTCCGGGAGTACGAAAGACTCAGTGCCAAAAGTGTAAGCCTTCGGGAAACTATTCCAGGAGCGGCCCGCATATGAGGGGTCGGCTTGCTCCCAATTTTCGACACTTGAACCCTCAAGCAACAACTCAAATCCGAGGCAATACTGTGGACGCAGCCACCAATATAGATTCCGAATTGCGTCGCAATCGCTGAGTTCGAATAGTCTATCATAACATTATAACAAGTCTTCTATAGCTCAGACCACTCGATTGAACAAACCCACTCCCGTCAACCCTTTTCCGCCGTTCACCACTACACGAAGAGATAGAAGACGACTTCGCGCTATCACCTACTTTCGCGCAAAACGCGCCCTTCATAAACTAGCGATTAGTTCGGTAGTGCCCGATCGCGATCTGAACGATCCTCGTCCCTATTGTGACATCATCATATTAGGTTATCAGCTCACCGATCTTATGGATAGTGGAGCTAGCATCAGTGTCTTAGAACACGGGTCAATTGAGTTACTTCGAGATTTAGATCTCAAAATTCACTCCCTTAAAACCAGCGTCCAAACAGCGTCTGGACAGCGAGTTCCAGCAGCAGGATACGTAAATGTTCCCGTCACATATGATGACGAGACTAAACTTTTACAGTTTTAAGTCGCCTCTTCCCTCGCCGGTAAATTATACCTTGGCATTGACTTCTGGAATGCGTTTCAGATAGCACCAGCGTCGTTCAAAAATGTCAGTGCGTTCCAAGAAGCCCCTAATTCTCTTCAAGTCGAAGAGGCTGACACCCTTCACCAATTGACAGCAGAGCAAAAGCTATTATTGCAACAAGTAGTTGCCAAATTTCCTTCCTTCAATAAGCTTGGTCTGGGTAAAACGTCACTAGTTACACACCAGATTGACACTGGGACTGCTAAGCCAGTCAAGCAACGGTATTATGCTGTTTCACCGGTCGTACAGGATGCTGCTGTACAAGGAACTTGATCGTATGCTCGTATTGGGTGTGATAGGTGAGAGTCACAGTTCTTATAGTTCTCCAGTAACGCTGGTTCGTAAGCCTGGAAAAGTACGTTTGTGTCTAGATGCGCGACGTATTAACGATGTTACCGTTAATCGATGGATTATTATCTAGATTAAGATCCATTAAGTTTATAACGAGCCTCGATTTAAAGCACGCTTTTTTGCAGATAAATCTCGATCCTAAATTTCAAGGAAAGACAGCTTTCACGATGATGGGTCGCTTTTTATACCATTTTAAAGTGAAGCCTTTCTGATTGTGCAACGCTCCCCAAACCATGTGCCGTCTAATGCACAAAGGTATTCCGCATGAGCTTCAAGACAAAATATTTGTTTACCTTGATGATTTGCTCGTGACCAGCTCTTCCTTCACGGAACATTTGGATCTATTGTCTGCAGTAGCTAAGTTACTCTCATCAGCTGGGATCACAATAAATGTTGAGAAGAGCAAATTAATTCAGCGTGAAATAAGATACCTTGGATACATCGTTAGCGATGGTATCCGGAAGACAGATCCATCTAAAGTCTCCAGTATAGAGGATTACCCAACACCTCGCTCCACTAAAGACATTCGTCGTCTCATGAGAATGGCCGGATGGTACCGGTATCGTCTCATGAGACGACGATTCAAACATGGGTTTGCCTCGATTACCGCCCCTCTAACTGACCTGCTGAAAAACAAATCGTCCTCTAAATGGACTGACGCTGCTCAAACTGCTTTTGACCAACTGAAACAAGCTCTTGTGTCCGCACCCGTACTGGTTAACCCTGACTTCACAAAACCGTTCTTCATTCAGTGCGACGCAAGCACCACTGGAATTGGTAGTGTCCTCTCTCAAAGGGACGAGAAGGGAGAAGAGCATCCCATTGCCTTCATGTCTGCCAAATTGATGTCGGCGCAGCGAAATTACACTATTACCGAGCTGGAGTGTCTCGCCACCGTACAGAGCGTAAAAAAATTCCGTGCCTACATAGAAGGAGTTCCCTTCACCATCATCACTGACCACGCTAGTTTAAAGTGGCTCATGAGCCAACAAGACCTTTCCGGCAGATTAGCTCGCTGGAGTCTGAAGTTGCAAGGTTTCAATTTCAAATTTCCCGAGTTCACGAGAGTATTAGTGAACTTTCGTGTCTGTATTTTCCTTTCCTTCCCGAGCACTATTATATCGATTCCCTGTTGTCAGACTCTGCTTTCACAGAACCTGATTATATGGAGCGCAACCTTTCAATTTAAAAAGAACCTACACGGTTTCCCAACCTACGGATAAGAGATGGTCGTATCTACATTAATTTAGGAAGAGTTAATGACCCGGATCTAGACATCCCTCGTACCAAATTATGGGTACCCGTGAGTCAGCAATCTAGGCTGATTTCCCAAGCTCACGATAGACCGGAAGCATCTCATTGCGGCATACGTAAGACCACCGAAGTACTGAAGCGATATTATTATTGGCCAACCCTCCGTAAGGACGTCGATTCTTACATCTCCCAATGCAGTACTTGTAAGCATGTTAAGCCCTACAATAAGGTCCTCAGACCACGTATGGGTCAAGAGTGCATATCTGATAGGCCTATGCAGCGCTTATTTATCGATTTCCAAGGACCTTATCCACGCTCCAAGAGTGGAAATATCCAATTGTTTGTCGTGCTCGATCATTGTACAAAATTTATATGGATGAAACCCATGCCCAAGGCCACTACCGAACACACTATTCTATACCTTCTAGATATATTCTGTACATTTGGTGTGCCCAAACTACTCCATTCGGATAATGGTGTGCAGCTTACATCGAAGCATTTCATGCAATTCCTTCGAGAATATGGCATTCAGTACGTTTTCTCTCCAAAATACTCGCCTCAATCGAATGCTTCCAAACGCGTCAACCAGTCCATCTTAGCTGCCATTCGTTCCTATATAGGTGATGGCCACTGCACGTTGGATAAGTATTTGCGAGAATCAAGGTCTGCATTCCAAAACACCGTACACGAGTCTACTGGTTGTTCGCCTCACTACGTGGTGTTCGGATTTCAGTCAGTGAGCCACGGCTCCGACTACGACCTCCTTCGGAAGATGTCTTCTTTTGAAGATGGAGAAGTCGAGCTCATGACCCCTCACGAGAGATTGAGAGTGATACGCGAACGAGTTAGAGAGAAATTAGGCGAAGCTTACGCTAAAGGAAAAACGCATTACAATTAGCGGGAAAGGACCCGTTCGCTTACACCCGGAGAAATGATTTTCGTACGAAATCACGTACTCAGTAGTGCTCTGGACAAATTTGCAGCTAAGCTCGCACTAAAATTCATACCGGCCAGAGTAGTTCGTTTAGTTCGACAGGTCGCGTATGAACTGCAGTCCCCAGATGGGAAACCTTTAGGAGTCTACCATTGCCAGGGCATTCGGCTCTAGTCCCTTAATCCTACACAGATAGTAACCCGGCTTTTGGAGTGAGACCCTTCCTAAGGGGTAGGTCGTCCCCACGTGTTACGCATTCCGATATGTAGGCGACATTAAGCAAACAAAAAAAAATATGCATAAATAAATGAATAAATATATAAAATAACAATTAATTTTGAATGTAACAATTAATTGTTTTGTTTAAGTTTTTTATATGTACCCATATTTTTAAGTTAAAAGAAAATCATACGAGATGAAAACGAAGTTAGAATAAAATTAAAATAAAAACATTTATAGTAAGATTTAGGTATTAAGTAATATTTAGTTAAAAAATATTAGTAACAAACAGAACAAAAAAATAAATAAAAATAAATCTCAGTAATAATAAAATGTCAGAAAAATGTCTCAGAAAAATATTCCCAGTAGCAAAAACAATCCAAAGAATTTCTTGGAAGTTATCTGCGATAAAATTTTCTATTGATATGCTTCACTGGGTTGTTGCGTACATATCGCTATAAAAAGAATAAAAATTGTGAAGCATTCGACGTGATTCTGTAAGAGAGTGGTTCGTATCCGTGTCTAATCAGAAAGTGTATTTGTCAGTATGTGTGTGCGACGGCACAATACCAGGAAACGACCAGCCACAGTTATAGGGGAATCCCCCAGTTCACTCAACGTGAAAGTCGCGATCGATACGTGGCCGTTACGGAGTTAACGATACATTTACGTGTGTGTGTGTGGTGTACACAATTCGAAGAAGTGACTCGACAGAGTATTCGGGGAAGCCCCGATTTGACTAAATATAACACAGTGTGAAGAAATAAACTAATTTACGTGTTTTTAGAAACGTCTCATAGTGAACGCGTTTTACGTGCGAATCTCAGTGTGCGCGCACTTCACGCAGTGATCAGCCGTAGTGTTTGAAATTCCAAGAGCCACTCCACGTGACTCTTGGAAATTCAATCAATTTTCCGAACGAGATTCCGGGAACCGACCAACGTCGGTTCGTGGAATCTCGATCCACAGAAAATTCTAATTCCAGAAAACGACAACCACAAGCTGGAGTTTTGTGAAAGTGAAATAAAAATAAACATTGAACAGCAGATTGTGACAGTGCGTTTAATCCAATTTAATAATAATTTGGTTGTGTCGTTCTCGTTTCAGGTGAACACCAACCAGCCGATGGCGCCAATGGGAGGAAAGGGGACTCCCCAGAAGAAGAAAATGAAGAAGAGGCGAATCGATGCGGGGAAAAACAGATGCCAGAACATGCAACCGAAGACGAATCGTCCGGCGATTGCAGCGATGACCAAACAAGTGCAACACCCATAACGTCCAGCGAAAAAGCCCTCCAAGCCAAAATCAGCACCCTCGAGCGTGCACTGAGGGAAAAAGATGCAATCTTGAGCGACCTCCTCGCAAGGTTCGCCAAGCTTGAAAAGACTCGTGCCAAGGAGCTCACACCAGCAACCATGAAACCAGCAGCAACCGCAACTTCAAGAAAACCAACAACAGCAGCAAATAACCCAATACAGCAGGCCACCGCAGCGACCTCATCAGCACCCGCGACCGCAATATCAACACAAATATCTCGTCGGCTGAAGATTCCTCCAATTGTTCTGATGGAGGACTTTCCAGTTCTCCAAGAGCTGAAAAGTAACTTCCTCAAGAAAAAAGTAAGTGGTAACTTTCTTTTTAAACATAACGGACCAAAGACGCAATTAATCCTTAATAATAAGGAAGATTTAGTGAAAACTAAACAATTCTTGAAAGAAACAAATAAAAAATTCTACTCGTTCACTCCATCTGATGAAAGAAAAAAAAAGCTTTCATCATCAGAGGCCTTCGCACCGCTCATGCAGCGGCCGATATAATTGATGACCTCAAAGCGCAAGGAATTGTGGAAATAGAGTCTGTACGACTCTATGAAAAAAACGCCTCCAAGCGCAACAAGAGGAACCTAAATCTTTGGTTGGCAGTGTTCTCCCCTGAGTTCTCTCCTTCCCGTCTTGAGGGTGTTAAGGCAGTCCTTAACACAATCATCTCCTTCGAGGAAATCAAAAATAGGGACACTATCCAGTGCAAAAACTGCCAACGCATTGGACACTCGGCATCTAACTGCCAACTTAAATACTGCTGCGTCAAACGCAGCCAATCTCATGGTCCAGGCAACTGCACTAAGACCCCCGAAGACCCCCCCCCTCTGCGCAAACTGTGGGTCTGACTCCCACGTCGCGAGCTACAGGAATTGCCCCGCTTTCAAACAGCACCGCGAGAACGCCCGTAAACAGACAGGCAAAACACAAACCACCTACACTCCTCAACACAAAATCTCACCACCTGTTGCCGTATCCCCCGTCACAAAAACAGTTTCGTTTGCCCAAATTACAAGGCAAAATATACCTGAACCACACATGACCCAGAAGATCGGTTTCCTGGAAACAGAAGTAGATACCCTTTTCGGGTGTAACATGGCTACACTCGCCTCGAAAATGAGACAATTTATGCCCAGATATCGGCAATGTGCAGATATTTACGAAAAGCGTCTCATACTTATGCAACTCGTTTGCAGCTTCGATGGGGCCTAAATTCATACAACTGAACGTGAATTCAGTAGCTACTAAAGCCAAACGCCATGAACTCCAACCGTTCCCAGCGAACATAATCCCGATGTCGTTCTTCTCTCCGAGACCAAGCTACACGCATGGCACCAACATCCCAACGTTTCAATCTACTACATACCGACCGAGAAGCTCCTACTAGCGGTGGCGGCACCGCAATTTTAATACGATGCTCGTAGAAGAGCACCCAGCTCCTCCTTGAGATCATCTTCAAGCCAATAGAATTCACTTTCGTCTCCTTCAAAGCTAAACACTCCATTTTCGTCTGTGCCTCCATCTAATGACCTAAACAATGCTTCTCAGAAAACGATCCCACCACATCCCCCTGAAGGAAAAACATTTCAACCCACTAACAAACTTAGCTACTTACCCCACCAGCGAACCAACACCATACCCAGTAATACAACTGTAATTTACTCCTATACTTTGTCCCCTCCCAAACCCTACCCATCCCGCCAGATCATTTACCCCCCACCCTCCCCAACCTATCCTCTGTTAGAATTTGGTTCTTTATGTTTGTGTTTTTGTTTTCTTTTAATTATAATTTCAGGAAATTCGGAGGTCTCTACAGCCGATGAATACTAAATTTAAAAATAAAATTCTTAAACAAATTATGTAAAACTAAAAATATATACAAATAAAATTGTCAAAATAAAATAAACCTATGATAAAGCTTAGGCTAGCTAGGTTAAGCGTAGTATTTAACTGAATGTAAAATATTATTGTAAATATCATATATGTAGCAATAAATGTATTGTATTGTATTGTATAGGTATGGGGCATTCAATCAATAGACGAGACAATCAATATATAGAAGTGTCAATAGAGTATCAGTGGAAGTATCGATCAATAAATTATCAATCGAAGTATCAATCAATAGAAGTAACAAGGTATCAAAGTATTAATCGTAATATCAATCAATAGGAGAATCAGGAAGCTGTTGTTTAGCCCCAGAAGTCTTTGAATCGCCAAATCACAAAGTTCAAGTGAACAAAAGATCGAGGCCAAGAAGATAGTAAGCAGGCAGCAGAGGTATTCAGGACGCAGCGCAGCGGAATTCCTTGACGTCTCGCAATCAAGTACATGAAGTACGATCAGAGGTAGCGCAGCAAAATAAGTGAAGTGAAGTGAAGCGCAGCACAATTTTGACAGTTGGTTTGATCCTTTACTATTTGATCCTTTTTATTTATTTAGTAATCTAATATGAAGGAGTAAGCTCTGTGTGTGTGTGCGCAGGTATGTGACATGGAACGATAAGGTCTTTAATAATGTCCTAAAAACCCCACGCCCGCGCGGTGAGCTAGTCGGTTAAAAGTAACTTTCTTCAGCCGCCATTATGCGGCCTTTGTATTTTCAAATAACCCTGTCTCTTTAATCTTGTTCCTTTATTTCGCTGCAGGTGCGACCTATCGGTTGCTCAATATTTATTTAATTCATTATTCTTAATTATATTCATTATTTTTTTTTGAAAATACATCACACAATGTTGTGATTAGTACCAACTAAAGTCTAAAATGTGAGGTTGACGTAGTGAAATGTGAGAATTGACAATCGTTTGGATAATCTATGACAAAACAGGCTAAGCAAATAAACACTAGAGTAGAGATCTCTCCAAATATCAGGTAAATGACATGTAATCACACTTTTCTATCAATTCTTCAACTTTTCTAGGAATTCTTCTTTACAGTTCATTGCAAACGATATAGGCAAAATCAGTTGTTTCCTCTAAAAAAATTTTTTGCTGCTAACTCTTGCATACGGCGGCTAAATCCAAGTCCCTCTGTAATCGTAAATAATGTTTTTTAGAAAGGCTATTGTTTCCCTGATGAGTTTGTCAATCTTTTGTGAATGGGTATTGTCAGTATCCATCTAATTTTCTTTTTGAAGAATTCCTATGGAAGCCTTTTTCTGGGCTTCTTGTAATGGAGCTGCAATTTTACATAGCAAAAAATATCAACATTAAATCAATCTACTTCAATCCGAACATCCAAGATTGCAAAATAAATTCCTAAAAACTTTAAGTTTGTTACTTGTATTAGTTTCTTCTTACCTTTGACTGTAACGACTTCCGACTATAAGGACGAAATTACAGTTGCCCTTTCATTGACGTTGAAAGTGCGAACTAGCCCAACGGATCGACGGGTTCTCATTCTCACCGACATACGAGTCAGTTGAAGGGACTAACCGTTCGATAATGGCAACGTCCATGGCAAGTAGACTCAATCTAGGCAAAGAAGGGGAAAGCTTGGATGGTGTTGATAGATTTAGAAGAGCAGGAATGAAAGGATCGCAATTAAATTGCTTGTGATGAGAACAATGCAGGCACGAAATCGAAACTCTCCACTTGGGCTGCTTTTTATGCTTTTTCACTGAGATTATGCAAAGGTAACTGGTGGTGGATTAAGCTGGTGTCGACTTTACTGCGCTTTGAAAGCCAAAAAACCACGAGGCGAATGACAGCTCACTAGACTGATGTCAGTAATAAAAGCAAAAAGGGCGCAATCAAAAAAGGGCGCGACGAAAAAAGTTGCGACATAACATACCGCCCGCCCTGAAGTCACGATTCTGTAGAATAAGATGAAGATGGAGCGAAGATGAAACGAAGAGGAGGCACAACTAGGCAATAGGCCGACGAAGAGTTCCGGAGGACGTACGGACCTCAGCCACCCGCGTGACGGAGTCACCTAAGGGAAAAACAGATGAAATGCGTCCCAGTGGCAACATAAGATTAGGAAGATTATCGTCATGGAAGATGACCACGGTCCCGACGCAACGGGTGTATATGGTTGGAGTCAATTTTGGCGTTGCTGTAACGTGTGCAGATACTCCACTCGCCAGTGCTTCTAGAAGTCCTGCTGCAAACGTTGGACGTGTTGGTCAACGTGTAAAACGATTGAGGGAAACAGAAGTTCGATCGGGATCTGGAGGTGGAGTGAGGGGGCGAAAAATAAGGAAATGAACCAGGAGTGAGGGCCTCGAAATCAGATGGATCAGAAGACGGAAGATATAAGGGGCAAGAGTTGAGGATCCGCTCCATTTAAGTGATCACAGTGAGAAACTCCTCATAAGTGAGTCATTGATGCCGATGATCCGCAATAGATGATGTTGGTGAACTTAATCGTGGCTTCGAAAAATAGCTGACAGATTGACTCGCCAGTCCATACGTGAACAAAAAGCTGGGG